>CM053026.1:56142524-56177984 GCA_028564925.1 Lithobates sylvaticus | reverse complement strand
TAGTTTAATTTTAACCCTCTGCGCGCCACTACCCTTTTCCTTTTACTTACCTCTGGGTTCAGACATTACCCTCAGTGTGTGCTGCATTAGTTTTAGCTCTCATTCCCGGTGAGCGCGAGATTACCCTCTCTTTCATCTACACTTAACTATTCACACTCAATCTTGCCGCTACCATGGATGTATTTTCGTTTTTAGAAAAACGACACGCTACGATGGTGCACTATCTCCCCCCCCCCCCCCAAGGAACACCAATGATGGGGCACTACTATTCCCCCTTCTAGGAAAACGAATGACGGAGCACTATACCTCCCGGAAACACCAATGATGGGGCACTATTCCTTCCCCTCCAAGGAACACCAATGGTGCACTATTCCCCGCCCCTCCCTGGAACACCAATGATGGGGCACTATCCCCCCCAGGAAAACCAATGATGGGGCACTATCCCTCCCCCACCCAGGAAAACCAATGATGGGGCACTATCCCTTCCTCCCTCCCAGAAATGATCAAGTGGCACTTGTCAACTTGGCATCACAATGCACGTATTACTACTGACTGAGTATTGTTGTATACAGCCGTGACCTTATATCATGGCGCTCACGGCTGCTTCTCGCCTCTCTTCCCTCGAGGCAACAGTGGGCAGGGCTGAGGTCAGCGAGAAGGAGAGAGGCGGACGTGCCTGGTCACATGAGTGCCGCTGTATTCTCATGAGAATACGGCAGCGCCGCCGCCTTGTACACAGGAACAGGATTCACTGGGACGGATGCGGGACTGGCAGGGAGGAAGGTGATGTTAGACCAACTAATCAACGTGTCCGCCGCAATGTCGCAGTCACGGAAAAAAAAAAAATAAAAAAAAATAAATAAATCGCAGATCGCCGCCATTACTAGTAAAAATAAAAAAATGCAATAAATCTATCTCCCATTTTCTAGACGCTATAACTTTTGCGCAAACCGATCAAAATATACGCTTATTGCGATTTTTTTTTACCAAAAATATGTAGAAGAATACGTATCGGCCTAAACTGAGTAAAAAAATCGTTTTTTAAAAAAAAAAAATGGGATATTTATTATAGCAAAAAGTAAAAAATAGTGTTTTTTTTTCAAAATTGTCGCTCTTCTTTTGTTTATAGCGCAAAAAATAAAAACCGCAGAGGTGATCAAATACCACCAAAAGAAAGCTCTATTTGTGGGAAAAAAAGGACGTCAATTTTGCTTGGGTGTAACGTCGCACGACCGCGCAATTGTTAGTTAAAGCGACGCAGTGCCGAATCGCAAAAAGTGCTCTGGTAAGGAAGGGTGTAAAATGGCCCGGTGTTGAAGTGGTTAAAAAAAAAAAAACCACAATATGTACCCCAATTTTTTGTACAATGTGAAAGATGATGTTACGCCGAGTTAATAGATACCCAACATGTCACACTTTAAAAATGCGCACACTTGTGGAAAGGCGACAAACTACGGTACTTAATGTCCATAGGTGACGCTTTAAAGCGGAAGTAAACCTATCGATTTAACAGTTTAAAAAAAAAGGCATGCCGGGAATGCTAACTGCACATTGGCTGTGCTCTCAACCAAACAGTCAAACCATCCAATGGCTGGTGTCATAACGGATCACATGTGCAGCACTGTGGCAGTTGAAGATTAAACAGAGGCAAAGATGGCAGCTTCCTTGGCTGAAAACGATAGGGGGGTTTACTTCCACTTTAAACGCCTTTACAGGTTACCCGTTTAGAGTTAGGGGAGGTCTAGCACTAGAATAATTTATTTTGCTCCAACGCTGTTCGCAGGGATACCTCACGTGTGGTGCAAATACCATTTACATATGTGTGCGCGACTTGCGTATGCATTCGCTTCTGCGCGCAAGAATGGAGGAATGATGCGCTTTATTTTTATTTTTTTCCCCTATTTTTACACTGTCCCTTTAATTTTTTTTTTTGAGTTTTATTAGTATTGCAAGGAATGGAAACAGCCCTTGTAATAGAAATAGGGATGACAGGTCCCCTTTATTGAGAGATCTGTGGTCAAAAAAAACCCAAACCTCCCGCTTAATAATAATAATAATTTATATATATATATATAAATATAATCAAAACAGCAGAAAATATGGGGAAATTTGGGCCTTTGAGCGAGGCAGGTCACTTGAAAGGATACCTTAAATCAGATTATTTAACAAATCTGTTTATTAATAAATCATCAAGAGATAGAGAGAGTGTCAATCTAATAGGACACTACTTTTATTATAATACACTTGAAAAAAACAAACAATTAATAAACAGAGTGGGTAAAACATAATCAGCATAACAAATTCCATAAAAACACTCATCCATAACGATTTTTTTGCTTAGAATAAAAAGATCACGATTCTCGCAACGTAAAATCTTTCACATTATACAAATAAAAATGGACTAACTTTACTGTTTTTTTTTTTTTTAAAATTGCATTTGAAAGACCGCTGCGCAAATACAGTGCGACATAAAAAAATATTGCAGCAACCACCATTTTTATTCTCTAGGGTGTCTAATAAAAAAAATATATATAATGTTTGGGGGTTCTAAGTAATTTTCTAGCAAAAAATGATTTTAAAGTGGTTGTATACCCATTTGAAAAACATTTTTGGGGCCATCTACCTGCAAGACAAAGTCATAATGAGCTAGTATGACTAGCATACTAGCTCATTATGCATCACTTACCTTAGATCGGGGCCCCCGACGCCGTGTTCTTCTCCCCCTCCGGCCGCATCCATAGCTAAACAGATACCCTTCCGGGTATCGCCGCTTCGGCCAATCACATGCGCCGTAGACAACATTGTAAAACGTTCTTTTCAAATATCTCCTAAACCGTGCAGGTTTAGGAGATATTTCTTGTACCTACAGGTAAGCCTTAATCTAGGTTTGCCTGTAGGTGCAAGTTAAATTTTTAGGGTATACAACCACTTTAACTTGAAACCAACAAATGTCAGAAAAAGGTTTAGTGTTTAAACTTTTTTTCACTTACACAAAGTCTATTCCAATGACAAATTGTTACAATGTTTCAATTGATAAATAATGTTTTGATTCTTGGCAGACTGCCCAGTTTTTCCTTTCCTTTCTTTTGAGGGCTGTGGCTTCAGAAGAGCAGAGAGAATTCTTTCCATAGAAAGAATTGTGAAACACATTAGTCAAGATCGTGATGACGATTAATTGTGCAGCTCTAATAAATTTATACATCTCCCATGCTCCTCTCATACACATTCAGGGATCTCTGATCCATGATCCAGTTTAGGTCTTGCTCCTCTTCCCCAGGCTAATTTAAGCTCACCTGAGCAAACAGCCTTTGCTCTCTGCCTGGGAAACGCAGACAATGCTGGTCTGTGAGAGCAACAAGTTTGGTAAAAAGCTGTCAAGCAGTTTAATGTGGAAACTGACAAGCGGTAGGCTTCTAGTTAGAGCCTGCATAGTGTGTAGTTAAAGCCGAGACACGGCTAGGTTTTTTGTTTGGCTATTTTGTTCTGTTGGTTTTGTTTTGAACACTGTACAGCACCTCTATGGGCTTGTAAATATCACCATTAACCACTTGACAGCTGGGCACTTAAACCCCCCCTTGTGACCAGACCAATTTTCAGCTTTCGGTGCTCTCACATTTTGAATGACAATTACTCAGTCATGCAACATTGTACCCAAATTAATTTTTTGTCCTTTTTTCCCCACAAATAGAGCTTTCTTTTGGTGGTATTTGATCACCTCTGGGTTTTTTTTTTTTTTTTGCGCTATAAATGAAGATTTTTTTTCTTTGTTGCTGTGATAAAATTTTGCAAATTATTAATTTTTTCTTCATAAATTTTTGGCCACAATTTATACTGCTACATATCTTTGGTAAAAATAACCCAAATTAGTGGATATTATTTGGTCTTTGTGAATTTAGAGAGTCTACAAGCTGTGGTGCAAATTATACAAAATTGATCACATCTGATGTACTGGTGGCCTATCTCATTTCTTGTGACCCGAACAAGCCAGGAAAGTACAAATACCCCCTAAATTACCCCCTTTTTAAAGTAGACATTCCAAGGTATTTAGTAAGATGCATGGTGAGGTTGTAATTTTTCCCCACAATTCTTTGCAAAATGAAGATTTTTTTTATTTTATTTTTTTCCACAAAATTGTCATTGTAATAGGTTATTTCTCTCACATGGCATGTGTATACCACAAATGACACCCCAAAATAAATTGCTACACCTCCTGAGTATTACGATACCACATGTGTGGGACTTTTCCACAGCCTGGCCATTTAGAGAGGCCCAAAATGCAGGGAGCGCCATCACGTGTTCCAGGAGCATAAATTACACATCTAACTTGTTGACTACCTATTACACTTTTGAAGGGCCTGAAGCACCAGGACAATGACACGTGACACTGACGTGGCACCGACGACAGATGGCACTGATACGTGGCACTGATGACACGTGACACTGATACGTGGCACTGACAGGTACTGTGGGCACTATATTTTCGGGTTTTTTCACTAACCGCTGCAGCCGTTCATCTCTCCCTCCTCACACGCTGTCTCTGTGTGAGGAGGGAGAGCCGGCAATGAGAGATGATCTCATATGTTTACATATGAGATCATCTCTCATTGGACACGCCGATCGCACTGTAAACGGCCGATGTGATTGGCCATTTACAGCGATCTGTGACTGGCTGTGTCCAAGGGACACGGGAAGCACAGAACTTTCCTGAAGCGCGTTTGCGGGAGCGTGCATCGCGAAAGTAAACAACCAGCAATTGGTGTCCGCGCTGCAGTAGTCTTTCGGCTATAGCGCGGACGCCTAGTGGTTAAACACTCCACTGTTTGTCACTACTTCACTTGTTCTAGTATCTGTGCTTGAAAGCCCGCTTATCCCAGGAAGCTTTTGTACCAACCTGTCCCCCAGGTTACACTATACACACATATATACATACCAGCTCTCTCGAACTTAAAGCTGGTCACATGGATTGAAATGTGTCTGGTTCAGTAGGCAGAGAAAAAAGTCCATCTAATGATCGAATTCTCTTGAACGTAACTGTTGAAAAGCGCAGTTTCTCCTAAAAAAAATGCAATTCCTGCCCCAATGCTGCCAAACAAACCTACCTTTGTAGCTCTTATTAAAGCAGTTGTATACCCCGCTTTCACCTTTTTACCTACAGGTAAGCCTATAATGAGGCTTACCTGTAGGTAAAATGAATATCTCCTAAACCTGTACGGTTTAGGAGATATTCACCTTGCATGCAGCTGCTGACGTCAATGGCGCATGCGCTCTGAAGGTCCGGCGGATGCTGCCGGAAATATCAGAGCTCCTTGCCGGAAAGAGGACTACCGTGGGCATGAGCGACGTCATCGCGGCTCTGGCCACTCACAGCATCGGAGCCGCAAACCCAGAAGAAAAACGAGGGAACATGTCAGCTCCCTCAGCGTTAACCAGGAGGTGATGCCGGTGCTTCGTTCTTAGGCGAGTATTTCATAATGAGCTAGTATGCGGTGCATGCTAGCTCATTATGCCTTTGCCTTACAGGTTATTTTTTTTTTTTTGCGGGTATAAAACCGCTTTACTATATGTCATCCAGTCCCCATCGGCGCTTCTCTACCTTTAACACTCTGCTTTGTCCCCCACCCCCTCTACCCAAACTCCGCTCACTGCCCAAGAGATTGCCAACCACTTCAAAGAGAAGAGTGATGCAATATATGTGGAAGCGAATACAGGAGCACATACAGAACATCAGGAACGGCTTCCCCAGTGTCTGCAGACATTTTGCATCACATCATAATAAAGATCCAACTTGCCTAAAATTTTGGGCAATTGAGTGGTACAAGCCCCATTGGAGGGGAACTAATAGAGTAAGAGAATTGAGCAAAAATGAATCTAGATGGATATTTAAGATGTGTACTCTCAACTAGGGGTCTCAATATTGATTTTGATTTAAACTGTTTTATTTCTGATTATTAGCATTTTAACCACTTGCCAGCCAGGCACGAACACCTCCTTCCTGACCAAGCCATTTTTCAGCTTTCAGCGCTGTCGCATTTTGACTGACAATTGCGCGGTCATGCAACGATGTACCCAAAAAAATGTTTTATCATTTTTTCCCTACAGATAGACCTTTATTTTGGTGGTATTTGATCACCTCTGCGGTTTTTATTCCTTGTGCTATAAACAAAAGAAGAGGGACAAGTTTGAAAAAAACATAATATTTTTTACTATAATAAATATCCAATTTTTTATTTATTTTTTTTAAAACAAATTTTTTCCTCAGTTTAGGCCGATATGTATTCTTCTACATATTTTTGGTAAAAAAATAAAAATCGCAATAAGCGTATATTGATTGGTTTTGCGCAAAAGTTATAGCGTCTACAAAATAGGGGATAGATTTATAGCATTTTTATTATTATTTTTTTTTTTACTAGTAATGGTGGCGATCTGCGATTTTTATCCTGACTGCGACATTGCGGCGGACATATCGGACACTTTTGACACATTTTTGGGACCATTCACATTTATACAGCGATCCGTGCTATACAAATGCATTTATTACTGTATAAATGTGACTGGCAGGGAAGGGGTTAACACTAGGGGGCGCTGCAGGGGTTAATATGTTCCCTATGTTAGTGATTCTAACTGTGGGGGGAGGGGACCGATTGGTGTCCCTATGTACAAGGGACACACCATCGGTCTCCTCTCCAGTGACAGGACGTGGATCTGTGTGTTTACATACACAGATCCACGCCCTGCTCAGTTACTGGGCAATCGCGGGTGCCCGGCGGACATCGCGGCCGCCGGGCACGCGCATCGGGTCCCCAGCGACGCGGCAGGCAGGCGCGCCCCCTAGTTGCCAAAATGTTATCGCCGTCATATGACGGCGGCCCGCCACAATAGCCGAACCGCTCCGCCGTCAATTGACAGGGGCGTTCAGCAACTGGTTAAATTATTATATCAATTATCTACTGTACATTGATCTATTTTAAAATGATTAATTTTAGGTATTTAATTCTTGGTTTCCTGTGGTGTTCTTAAGCATTGATCAAAGTGTTAATCACCACTCAGGATTATTAAAAGGCAGAAGGTGCAGTAGGTTATCTACATAGAGTTGGTTGGTATGTGCAATATTAGCAAGTCACCACAGGAGGGAGTGTTTCCATACCGGGCCTATTCTGGTACTTCTCTCCATGTAAAAATCATAATTTTTTTGCTAGAAAATTACTCAGAACCCCCAAACATTGTATATGTATTTTTTAGCAGACACCCTAGGAAATAAAATGGCAGCCATTGCAACTTTTTATCTCACACGGTATTTGCGCAATCATTTTTCAAACGCCTTTTTTTTTTTTTGGAAAAAAAAAAAAAAAACGGTTTTGTGAATTAAAAAAATAACAAAACAGTAAAGTTAGCCAAATTTTTTTATATAATGTGAAAGATGATGTTACGCCGAGTAAATAGATACCTAACATGTCACACAATCATGGAATGGCGCCAAACTTCGGTACTTAAAAATCTCCATAGGCGACGATTTACATTTTTTTACAGGTTACCAGTTTAGAGTTACAGAGGAGGTCTAGTGCTAGAATTGTTGCACGTGCTCTATCGCACGCGGCAATACCTCACATGTGTGGTTTGAGCGGGACTTACGTGTGCGAGCTACCGGGGACAGGGGCTTTTTAAATTTTTTTTATTTATTTTTTTTTAACTTTATTTTTTTTTATTTTTACACTTTTTTTTTTACATATTTTTTTTTTTTGGATCACTTTTATGAGATGTGGGGTCAATAAGACCCCACATCTCTCCTCCAGGCTGGAAAGCATGAGATTGGTAATAAAAAAAAAAAAAATTCACCGATCTTATGCTAACAGCCGCGATCTCGGCTTTGTTTACTTCCGGGTACCGGGCGTGACGTCAATGTCGTGCCCGGGCCACCGACAGTGAGAGATGACTGGTGACCATCTGGTCACCGGAAATCTCTATGTTCGTCATCCGGCGGCAGGCGATTCTTTCTCCGGGCCCCCGATGGCACGGGAGAGCGCGGAGGATCACCGGATGGCGGCGGGAGGCGTCCCCTCCCGTCGCCTGTAAGAACGATCAAGCGGCTATGATCATTCTTATGGTGCACAGAATCGCCAGCTGCAAACAAGGATATCTGAATGATGCCTATAGCTGCTGGCATCATTCATATATTCCCACTGAAAGTCCAGGACGTTATATGACGTCCTTGGGCGGGAAGTGGTTAAAGAGGTTTATCCCTAAAAAAAAAAAAAAAAAAAAAAAAAAAAAAAATGTAAATTAAAAGTCAGCAGGTACAAATACTGCAGCTGCTGAATTTTAATAAATCGGACACTTACCTGTTCCAGGGTCCAGCGATGCGGGGGGGGGGGGGGGGGGTGCCATTTGCATTGTTTTATCGGCCTTCTTGTAAGTGAATTACCATTAGGCTTTTGTGCTCTTAATAAATTCCATTTTGTGACGTTATAGCACGATTTGGAGTTTTTATTCTCCTATGCATATTACGGATACCTTGTGGTCTTTGGATGCCTGGAACATTTAATGGGATATCCATGACCCTGAGGGGGTACAATGCTTTACTAGCCGAACATGAGAATGTGAGGCAATTAGTGTTGGCGAGTGTACATCTAACTGGGGAGTGGAGACACGGTTTTGATCACATGGTGTGGGGTCTGATTATTCAAGCAAGTGAATACCCATCAACGGATTTATTACCCAGTATTGGATGTTCTTACTCATGGACTTTGTTTTTTGCAGCCTTTGTTTTTTCCATGCACTATTATTCACTGGGTGTGTAACAAATATTGTTTACGTTATTGCATTTTTAGTGCTACCATTTACCTTCAATTTCATGTCTGGTAGATGCTTTTATATACATTTTGTCTCTTTAACCACTTGACCACTGGGCACTTAAACCCCCTTCCTAACCAGACCAATTTTCAGCTTTCGGTGGTGTCACACTTTGAATGACAATTACTCAGTCATGCAACACTGTATCCAAATTTATTTTTTGTCCTTTTTTCACACAAATAGAGCTTTCTTTTGGTGGTATTTAATCACTGCTGGGTTTTTTATTTTTTGCGCTATAAATCAAAAAAAAAAAAAGACTGAAAATTGGGTAAAAAAAATAAATAAAAATTCTTTGTTTCTATTAAAATTTATTGCAGAGTATTGGACAGTACGGTCACCGAGCATCGCTGTGGGCACTACACATCCAGCCCACAGCGCTGCTGCCATCTCTCCCCTCTTACTGTACGGATCGGTACAGAGAGGGGAGGGCGGAACCGGTGTCATGACATGATCGCTATCAGCGGCCGTTTACCGTGATGCGCCATGTCCTCCGGACCCGGTGGTCATGGATGTTCCCGAGTGCACGCCCCAGGGGAGCAAGATTCTGGGAGGACGTCCACCCAGAATAAGCCGACCGCGCTGTAGCCGTCTTTCGGCTATGGCTCGGTCGGCATGTGGTTAAAGTGGCTGCTTTATTTACAATAGGTGGTTCTTTGGCATAGTGATAAGATCTTGGGTACCAGCACATTGTGAGATCCGATTTCCTATTACTCCATCATGAACGTTGCTGCCAGAGTCATCTATCTTACCAACTGCCCAGTGTCTGCCACCCCTCTATGCCAATCCCTACAAAGGTTTCTGATCTCCCAGCAAATTAAATTCAAAATACTAACTACAACATACAAAGCCATTCACAAATCTTTCCCGAGCTACATCACCAATCTTGTCTCCAAATATTGCCCAAACTGTCCTTTCTGCTCCTCTCAAGACCTCTTCCAAACTCCCTTGTCTCCTCCTCCCATGCTCGTCATCCTCTGGAACTCTCTACCGCAATCTGCCCAGCTATCTCCTACTCTGGCTTCCTTCAGGAACTCTCTGAAAACTCATCTCTTCAGGGAAGCCTATCACGCCTCCAACTAATCTTTTTTCACTTCCATCAGCTCATTCCCCACAGTTGCAACCTTTTGTACCACTTGAATCCCCCAATTAGATTGTTAGCCATGTTGAGCAGGGCCCTCTTAGCCCTCTTGTATTTTATTGTAACTGTACGGTCTCTTAAATTGTAAAGCGCTGCATAAACTGTTGGCGCTATATACATCCAGTATAGTACTAATACCGTATATACTCGAGTATAAGCCGAATTTTTCAGCACTTTTTTTGTGCTGAAAATGGCCCGTCGGCTTATACTAGAGTCAAGCCCTTTAGAGAATTACATTTTCCGACCCAACTTTGGGGCCCCGTATCTCTGGGCCACTTGGTGCTAGGAACCCCAGCACTACAACATATCCAAAGACGGGTTTCCTAGCACCAAGTGACTCCGAGATACAGGGGCCCCAAATTCGGTCAACTGTGTCCATCTGCAGCAATGTCATTTCGGGACCCTTTGGGTCCGGAGACTCCAAAATGCAAATGGGCACAGTGAGGCTGCAAATGGGCATTGTTGACCCTCTTTTCCACTTACAGTAGCTGCGCATTTATCACCCTAGGTTTATACTCGAGTCAATACGTTTTCCCATTTTTTTTTGTGGTAAAATTAGGTGCCTCGGCTTATACTTGAGTATTTATGGTAATAATAATAATAATAATAATAATAATAATAATAATAATAACAATAATAATAAAAGTGATTTTCCTTTCTTGCAACCCGTGAGTGCAAGAAAGAAAAAACGCACCATCTATGGCCGACTTACAATGAATTTGAGTTCTCACTGACATTTATTTGTGCTACTTTCTGCCCAAGTTAGCCAAAACACCTGAAGAGAATCTCAGGGTCCGAAGATCCAAAGAACCTGCATACATTTGTGACATTGTACCTTTTTTCTTAGGTGAACCAAGTGTACCCACTGAATGGATGTGGATCTTTCCTGTACTGGCCATAGGAGACCTCAGACTTTCTTCAAAGTCCTCAATATAGTCCTCCAATGCTTTCGTAGCCGAGTCATACAGCTTCTCCTTGTATTCTACAGAACTGGAAAAACTCGAGGACCCCTTCGTGTTCTCCAGTCTACAGCTGGCCAGGAGAGAGGAGATGGATATAGAGGAGTCTGGAGATGTAGATCCGGCCATATTTCTACACTCACATCAGCCTCCTGGGTAAAATCTACCTGTAAAAAAAAATAAAATAAATAAAAAAAAAAAAAGGGGGGGGGGGGGGGGGGGGACATGGTCTTTTCATTACATTTATTTATTTATTTTCAGGCATACATGTAAATAATTGCAGTAAAGCGCATCTGAATTCTCAGTTTTAATCTCCAAAATACACTCCAGGTGCATCAAAACCAAAAGGTCCTTAGAAAGCAGCTACTGGGTAGAAAAGCCTGTCCCCTGCCAGCATACCGCAGAGAAGGACATTTGCGCTCTGTGTGGATATAGGGGTCTCTCCGCAGAGGTCTGACAAAGTCTGTAGGAGCTTTGCTGAACAGAGAGCTGTAGGAGTCAGGCCTGCAGCTCTCGGCAGAGAGACCTCGGGTCTTTCTTCGCAGCATGCTGGCAGGAGACAGGCTATTTTAGTCAGAACTTGGCCACTTCCTAAAGAAAAAAACAAAATTGTAGGACTTTGCCCACCTTTTATTTTTAATGCAACTGGAATGTGCTGAGCTGATTAAAAAAACAGAACGTTTAGTTGGACTTCAAAGTTATCTTTTGAATGCTTTATGGACGTTACTCATTTGGAATTGGTAGGATGGGCTGAGAGTTCCTGCCTGGGTCTATCAGGGCCTGGGCCCCCCACACTTTTAAAACAAAGGGCCAATTTCCTGATTATTAGAGTGTTTAAATATTGGACCAGGGCCAATGAGGGAAAAAAAAAAAAAAAAACCCCACACCAACTTGGCGGAAAAGGTCAGTGCAAGTAAAAAAAAAAAAAAAATAATGTTTCTGCATCAGCAGTACGAGTAAACGGCCTCGGGTTGGTGGCCAGGAGGGAGGAATATAGAAACAAAAGAGAACTGGGGTGGAACTTTATATGGAGGTATGTGCGGCAACCGAAACAGACAATACAAAACAGAATTATAGTATTGGAGCCTATACAGATCACCTCTGGACATTTCTTTCCTGTGGAAGTTCCTTTTGTGCTCCTGCGCCACTCCCTGGGCCCCAGTACCGCCACTCCCTGGGCCCCGGTACCATCAATACAAAACAGAATTATAGTATTGGAGCCTATACAGATTACCTCTGGACATTTCTTTCCTGTGAAGTTCATTTTGTGCTCCTGCGCCACTCCCTGGGCCCCAGTACCGCCACTCCCTGGGCCCCAGTACCGCCACTCCCTGGGCCCCAGTACCGCCACTCCCTGGGCCCCAGTACCGCCACTCCCTGGGCCCCAGTACCGCCACTCCCTGGGCCCCAGTACCGCCACTCCTGTGACAGGCGCCTTGAGCGGCACTTTTGTTGCAATCACATTACTTCATATTTAGCTCATATGCAAGTACCCTAGGGGGGAGAAGCATTCTCCTCCCTTTGGATAGTATTCATTTTTGTCAGGCACCCTGGCTAGATTGCAAGTTTTGGATCTGCATTTTCCTTTTTTATTTTATTATTATAAATAAAATATATTTGCAAAAAAATTAATTAAAAAAAAATAAAATTACCAAATATATCAAATCCAATTAAATACAAAAATAAATAATCAAATATTCAAATAGATTTGAATATTTTATATAAAAATTTTAACATTTTGAATTTTATATAAATTTAAACATTTTGGATTATTTCTTCCCAGTTAAAACTATTGAAATAAAAAAAGAAAAAAACTTATTGTATAAGTATAAGCCATGTATCTGTATGACCCCACATATATTCAGATAACCTCAATGCAAGTACGAATAAAAATTCAGATGGGAAATTTGTAAACAATGGTTATATATATATATATATATATATATATATATATATATATATATATATACACACATACACACACACACACACACACACACACACACGGGGTCCCCGACTTACGAACGCCCGACCTACGAACAACCCCTACTTACGAACGGGGCGCTGCGGGGACCCTCCGCCATTTTTCGCCGTCTTCCGGCCGTTCTGCGCATGCGCGGCCATACGGAGCCTTGGAAAATGCCAGCAAACTTCGTAAATGTCCGTAATTTGCCGCGCATGCGCAGAACGGCATTAAACGGAACATCGGAAATGCCCGTATTTGTCGGTCTGCGCATGCGCGGCCGACTTACGAACATTTCCGACTTCTGTACAGGCGGGCAGTCCCTAACGAGTTCGTAACTCGGGGACCCCCTGTATACACACACACACACACACACACACACACACACACACACACACACACACACACACACACACACACACACACAGGTTATAATTAAACACAGTGGCAAATACTGTGAAGGCGTAATACCTCCCTGTGGGGTGAATGATTTCGGTGAGTGCATTTTTTATGGGGCACTTTTTAAGAAGCACCGAATAGAGTTTTTTGAAGAGCACCTGTCACTTTTATTTTTTACATTACATTTTTATGATATGTGGACTTTTTAGTGCACCAGCACTTTTTTTTACTAGAGGACATTACAAGCGTTTTATGTTTGTTGTTATACATGATTTATTATCACAGCAGATGGTTGCTTTTAGTATTGTGGTTTTTGCACAGGAGGAATATATTAATCACGGGTTGGATTGTTCACCAATCTGTATTCCAGTAGTATTTTACTAGGTTGTTGCAATAATCACTCAGATCATTTGCACATTTATTTGGCTTGTTTTTTTGTATCATCTGCACAGGAATTCCCTCTATAGATTTATGGATCCTTCACAAGCCAGGGGTTTACCCACTTTTCCACCCGTCTCCTGTACATATACGTCGGCACTTTGAAGATGGATATCTCGGTAACGGCAGCAGCTGCTACCACAACTGAGGTATCTACCTTTGGAGCCGGCGGTTCTGTGTACGATAATGGTGGTCTCTGCGGCAGATTCGCCGCAAGATCATCGTTAACGGCGGCGGGAGAGGGGGCCACCCCCCTTCCCGCCGCTCTCCTGAGCCCTCCGTCGCTTACCGGAGCCGTTGGCATCGGCGGAGGCGATCGGGACCTGTTCATGGCTGGGTATGGAGACGAGTGAGGCCAAGATGGCCCCCACCCCTCTCCATACCATAGCAGGGCGAAAGTAACGTCCAAAACGTCACTGCCACCCATACCTCTTAAAGGCACATTTTTTATAATTTTTTTCAAATGACAACTTTTTTATTTTTATTTATTTTATTTTATTGCATTTAAGTCCAAATGTGAGATCTGAGGACTGTTTGACCCCAAATCTCATATTTAAGAGGACCTGTCATGTTTTTTTCTATTACAAGGGATGTTTACGTTCCTTGTCATAGGAATAAAAAAGTGACCCAAATTTATTTATAAAATTATATATACATTTTTATTATTAATATAAATAAAATATATATGTGTATTATTTTTTTTTTAACCACTTAAGCCCCGGACCAATTTGCAGCCAAAGGACCAGGCCCCTTTTTGCGATTCAGCACTGCGTCGCTTTAACTGACAGTTGCGTGATCGTGTGACGTGGCTCCCAAACAAAATTGGCGTCCTTTTTTTCCCACAAATAGAGCTTTCTTTTGGTGGTATTTGATCGCCCCTGCGGTTTTTATTTTTTGCACCATAAACAAAAATTCAATATTTTTTACTTTTTGCTATACAGGGGGTGCCCGAGTTACGAACTCGTTAGGGACTGTCCTCCTGTTCTTAAATCGGAAATGTTCGTCATGCGCAGAACGGCCAAAGGTCCGTGGAAAATGGCAGAGGGTCCCCGCAGCGCGCGGTCTGTAAGATGGAGAGGTTCGTAGGTCGGGCGTTCGTAAGTCGGGGACCCCCTGTAATAAAATATCCCCAAAAAAATATATAAAAAAAAAATTTCCCTCAGGCCCATACGTATTCTTCTACATATTTTCTAAAAATCTTCTAAAATCGCAATTATTGATTGGTTTGCACAAAAGTTATAGCGTTTACAAAATAGGGGATAGTTTTATAGCATTTTTATTAATATTTTTAGGGGGGCGTGGCTTGGCATGTGACGTCACCGATCGTCTTTCCCGATGACAGGGAACAGACGATCAGTGACGGCCTCACTAGGAAGCACAGGGAGAGGTTTGTTTACACATACCTATTCCCGTTCTTCAGCTGTCACCCGATCGCGGGGCACCAGCGGCGATCGGGTCCGGGTACTTAAAGGGCAATGTACCTGTACATTGATGTGCCCAGCCGTGCCATTCTGCCGACGTAAATGTGCAGAAGGGGGTCCTTAAGTGGTTAAAGCGCCCTGTCCCAACGAGCTTGCGCGCAAACGCATACGCGAGTAGCGCCCACATATGAAACCGGTCAAACCACACATGTGAGGTATTGCCGCGATTGGTAGAGCAAGAGCAATAATTCTATCCCTAGACCTCCTAACTGTAACTCAAAACATGCAACCTGTAGAATTTTTTAAACGTCGTCTATGGAGATTTTTGAGGGTAAAAGTTTGACGCCATTCCACGAGCGGGTGCAATTTTGAAGTGTGACATGTTGGGTATCAATTTACTTGGTGTAACATTATCTTTCACAATATAAAAAAAAAAAAAAAAATAAAAAAAAAAAAAAAAATCGGGCTAATTTTACTGATGTCTTATATTTTTTTTTATTCAAAAAAGTGAATTTTTTCCAAAAAAAGTGCGCTTGTAAGAGCGCTGCGCAAATACGGTGTGACAAAAAGTATTGCAACGACCACCATTTAATCTCTAGGGTGTTAGAGGAAAAAAAAAAAAATCTATAATGTTTGGGGGTTTTAAGTAATTTTCTAGCAAAAAAAACGTGTTTTTAACTTGTAAACACTGAGTCTGAAAAAGAGGCCCAGTCTTTAAGTGGTTAGAACACACCACACCAGAGCCACTTCTATCCTATTTTCTAAAACAAGAAAGTGGTCAAAACAAAAATGCAGGAAGAGGAATTCGCACCCCCATCCATACAACACACACATATTCAAACAATGTAACAATCTCAGCTGTGAAATGAAACAGCCAATTACGAGGTGAGCAGATAACGGTGGGAATAAATGCAGCCAATGAGCGCACAGATTAAGGCACCCAGCCAATCGTGGAAACCCAGAAGGCTCGTCTAACTTGATTCCTGTGTTGGCAGCGCTTGAAGCCACAGCCAATAGGAAAGAGGAGCCAAGGAGCAGCAACCAATCAGCTCAGCTCTATCCGTAAACCGCTGCAAAGTTGGTGGCGTTTCCTGTCAGTGTGAAGTTACAGGCCCGCCTGTCCCCCGTCCCCGGGTACCTGAAGTAGTAGACATGGCTCGCACCGGGCAACCTAATCACCTCCTCCTTCTTGCAGCCCGGTGGTAGAGCCGGGCACTCCATCCTCCTCTTCTCCATAGAGCAGCGCTCAGCACTGTCCTCCTACACCAAGCATGTCCCGCTCCCACCGACCGACACAGCGCCCCCTAGCAACGCCGTACCCTTCCGCGTATGTAGCGCCGCGCCTCCTGGCGGAGGGATACGCGCTCATAGATGTAGTTCAGTCAGTGTGGCGGTGATTTGCCCGCCCCCACTCAGTTGTGTAAATAATGCTGACAACGGTGTGGAGTCATTATTGTCCTGTACTGAATGAACATTTAAAGTGTACCTCTCTCGTCTTTTAAAAAATACAGCCAACCGCCTCTCACAGTACAAGAAGCTGGGTACTTGGTAACCTGGTGATCCTGCCAGTAACAGCACTTCCTGTTTCAGGCTGACAACAGCAAGCCACTTCCTCCCAAATATCAGCAGCGTTGTCAGCCTGCTGTGCGCACGCCTGTTGAACTCCTCATTGGCTCTTATCAGATAAGCCGCCCAATGGAGCTCACAGGGCAGGCTGACAACGCTGCTAAACATTTGGAGCCAATGAGTTATCGTTGTCACCCAACAGGAACAGGCAAAAATTATTTGCTTTAGGCCCCTTTCAAACTTGTACGGCCTGAAAGTCGCACGACTTTGCCGCGACTTGAAGGAATGCCTGTGTAATGTTGAGGTCTATGGACCTCAAGTCTCATCAAAGTCGCACCAAAGTAGTGCAGGGACTACTTTGAAGTCGCACAGATATGAAGGGGACTCATTGGAAATCATGGGGTACCACTTGTCATGCGACTTTGCAGTCCCAAATCACAGGACAAGTCGCACAAGTTTGAAAGGGTTTTTTTTTTCTTTTTGTTCACAAGTTTAACCACTTCAATACGGGCATTTTCACCCCCTTCCTGTCCAAGCCTATTTTTAGCTTTTAGCGCTGTCACACTTTGAATGACAACTGTGCGGTCATGTAACACTGTACCCATATGACATTTTTTATCATTTTTTTGCAATAGATAGAGCTTTCTTTTTGTGGTATTTAATCACCACTTTTTTTTTTTTTTTTTTTCCGCAAAACAAACAAAAAAAGCCCAAAAATTAGAAAAAAAATCTTGGTTTCTGTTAAAAAATATTGTAAGAAATCTGTTGCACTTTTTCCATCTAACCATAGAAAATCTGCAGATAATCTATAGGTGTATGGCCAGCTTAAGTAATTTTTCTCCTTCACTGATAGACTGCACTGATGGGCACTGATGAGGAAGCACTGACAAGGCTGCACTAATATGCGCCACTGATAGGCGGCACTGATGAGCATTGATAGGCGGCACTGATGAGCATTGATAGGCGGCACTGATGAGCATTGATAGATGGCACTTATGAGGAGGCACTGACAATGCTGCACTAATATGGGGCACTGATGAGGTAGCACTGATGGGCACTAATGAGGAGGCACTGATGAGGCTACACTGAAAGGCGGCACTGATTGCCACTGACAAGCAGAACTGATGGGCACAGATTGACAGCACTTGTGGGCAATGTTGGGGCTGCACTGATAATCAGTGCCCTGATTATCAGGATAGATGTCCCCTGTGTGGATTTTTCAGTTATCGGCTCCCCTCTCCTCACGTGCTGTCAGCGTGAGGAGAGGACTGCCGATAACCAGCTGTTTACACTGTGATCTGCTGTGATTGGACACAGCTGGTTACATGGTGATTGGCTCTTTACCCCGATCTGTGATCAGGTGTGTCCCAAGGAAACAGCGATCAAACAGATCCGTGCTGATGTGCACTGCAGCGGGCGTAAAGAAAGCGCAATTACGGGAGGATGTCCATAGACGCCCTCACAGCCCGCACTGTAGCTATCTGTGGGCTATAGCGTGGGCGGAAAGAGGTTGAAGTGGTGCTAAAGGCTCAAGATTTTTTACCTTCATGCATCAATGCATGAGGGTAAAAAAAACTTCTTTGTACAGCAGTCTCCCCAGCTCCCCCCCCCCCCCCTCAATACTTACCTGAGCCCCCATCTCGATCCAGCGATGTTGCACGAGAGCCTCGGCTCTCCGGGGACGCTCCCTCCTCATTGACTGAGACAGCAGCAGGAGCCATTGTCTCCCGCTGCTGTCAATCACAGCCAGTGAGCCAATGAGAAGAGAGAGGGGGCTTGTTCGATCCACGGCTGTGTGTTAATGGACACGCAGAGCCGCGGCTCGGGAACGAGCCTGTTTGGGTGCCCCATTGCAAAATGCTTGCTCTGGGGGCACTTGGCAGGAGAGAGGGACAAGGAGCGCCAGCGAGGGACCCAAGAAGAGGAGGATCTGGGCTGCTCTGTGTAAAACCCCTGCACAGAGCAGATGAATATGCCATGTTTGTTATTGTTTTATTTTTTTAAAGAAACCCTTTAGAATCACTTTAATTCTGGAGGATAGGAGACTGAGAACGGGATTCCTCCCAGGGCTAGATCTAGCCTGTCTGATGTAGGGGTACAGTAAAAAAAATGTCAGGGAGACAGAGGATGGGAGGTCAGCAGGGTAGAAAATAGGGTCAGCAGTTTGTAGGGCAGTGTACAGAGGCCCTGTCATTTGTAGGGCAGTGTACAAGGGTCAGCAAGGTGAAGGACAAGGGTCAGCAAGGCGGAGGACAGAGGTGAGAAGGGCAGTGTATGAGGTCAGCAGATTTGAGCACAGGGGTAAGCAGGGCAGTTTACAGGGGTTTCCAGAGCTGAGGATAGGGGTCAGCAGGGCAGATACAGGTCAGCAGGGCAGAGGACAGGGGTCAGAAGGGCAATGTTTGGGGTCAGCATATTGGAGCACAGGGGTAAGCAGGGCAGTGTACAGGGTTTGCCAGAGTTGAGGATAGGGGTCAGCAGAGCAGATATGGGTCAGCAGGGCAGAGGACAGGGGTCAGAAGGACAATGTTCAGGGTCAGCAGAGTGGAGCACAGAGGTTGGCAGGGCAGTGTACAGGGGTTGCCAGAGCTGAGGACAGGGGTCAGAAGGGCAATGTTTGGGGTCAGCAGAGTGGAGCACAGAGGTCGGCAGGGCAGTGTGCAGGGGTTGCCAGAGCTGAGGATAGGGGTCAGCAGGGCAGAGGACAGAGGTCAGAAGGGCAATGTTTGGGGTCAGCAGAGTGGAGCACAGAGGTCGGCAGGGCAGTGTGCAGGGGTTGCCAGAGCTGAGGATAGGGGTCAGCAGGGCAGAGGTCAGAAGGGCAATGTTTGGGGTCAGCAGAGTGGAGCACAGAGGTCAGGAGGGCAGTGTACAGGGGTTGCCAGAGCTGAGGATAGGGGTCAGCAGGGTTGAGGACAGGGGTCAGCAGGGCAGAGGACAGGGGTCAGCAGGGCAAAGGACAGGGGTCACTGATGGCAGGGCACTTAGCACAGCTCCTTCTCCCATCCCTGCAGTGCACACAGCACTGGCCACAGTTAGCAGATTTTCTCCTCCCCAAACAGCACATGGCTGAGATCGAATTCCCTGGGGATAGGGGTCAGCAGGGCAGAGGACAGGGGTCAGAAGGGCAATGTTTGGGGTCAGCAGAATGGAGCACAGGGGTAAGCAGGGCAGTGTACAGGGGTTGCCAGAGCTGAGGATAGGGTTCAGCAGGGCAGATAGGGGTCAGCAGGGCAGAGGACAGGGGTCAGAAGGGCAATGTTTGGGGTCAGCAGAGTGGAGCACAGAGGTCGGCAGGGCAGTGTACAGGGGTTGCCAGAGCTGAGTATAGGGGTCAGCAGGGCAGAGGTCAGAAGGGCAATGTTTGGGGTCAGCAGAGTGGAGCACAGAGGTCGGGAGGGCAGTGTACAGGGGTTGCCAGAGCTGAGGATAGGGGTCAGCAGGGCAGATAGGGGTCAGCAGGGCAGAGGACAGGGGTCAGAAGGGCAATGTTTGGGGTCAGCAGAGTGGAGCACAGAGGTCGGCAGGGCAGTGTACAGGGGTTGCCAGAGCTGACGATAGGGGTCAGCAGGGCAGATGACAGGGGTCAGAAGGGCAATGGTTGGGGTCAGCAGAGTGGAACACAGAGGTCGGCAGGGCAGTGTGCAGGGGTCGCCAGAGCTGAGGACAGGGGTCACTGATGGCAGGGCACTTAGCACAGCTCCTTCTCCCATCCCTGCAGTGCACACAGCCTGACCACAGTTTGCAGATCTCCTCCTTCCCAAACAGCACATGGCTGAGATCGAATTCCCTTTACATGAACTAGGGATGGGCTCAGACATTTTCAGAACATAGTCCCAACTCACCTGAGCAATGGTGGTTGTGCGGTGTGCAGTATCGGCTTCCTGGCGGGATTGCGTAGGTGGGTATGGACTAGGATTCAACCACCACTGAGCCCATCCCTACATGCTACCATAGCAGAGAATGTAGGTTACTGCAGATGTGCTGCCATTCTGTTCAGAGAACTTTGTTGTTAGGGGGGCACAACTGAAATCTGGGGGGGACGCAGCCCCCCAGCCCCCCCTTAGAACCGGCAATGCTTCCTCCTGCCTGCAGTAGACTGAGGATATCATGTCAGCCTAGGCAAGATACAAGGGATACATTTTTATTATTAAAAGGTAGGGATATTTTTGAAAATGTACATTGTTGCTTTACATTGTGACATGTCAGAAGTGTATTTATAAAGACTTGTAATGTTACTGAAAGGTCCATTTCAAAATGTATTTCTACCAAATATTGTAATAAAAACAGACATAAAGTAGTAATTGTGTTTGTTTCCAGAATCTGAGGTTTTACTGGGGTTGTTTAAAGGGGTGGTCCATCCAAAACAGATATGTGAAGATTTGAGTTTATGTTTGTTGTCTGACTCTCCCTCCCTCTCATATCTCTTATGGACTATGTCTGTGTACATATCCTGTTCATCATCTCTGCTTATTGGACTTTTCATTTATGGTATCTCCCAAGTGGTCACTGACATTCAAAGAAACATGCAGGCCCCATCCAACTTGTCAGATTCATTCACTTTATTCTTTATTTATTTTTCACATATAAACAAGCATGGCTGGATCACCCGAGTGTGCATGTTTAGGTCTACAGAGGAGGCAGGGCAAGCATGCCGAGAGACCTCCACTGCTAACGTATCTCCAGGGATAAGAATATTGATTTAGTTTTCCAAGATGTCCAAGTGATACTTCCCCGGAGACTTGATCGGTGGTGGCAAAATTGGCTGAAGACATAACCATCACCCGATCAAGTCAAAAGTGGCCAAATCTTGCTTTCCTTAAACACACGATCGGATTTTCCGCCAACAAAACCATGGACTTTTGTCCGAAGGGCGTTGGCCCAAACTTGTCTTACATATATACCGCACACAATTGTTGGCCAACAATCATGAACGCAGTGACGTACTACATGTTTTTTCAGCTCTTTAGCGCCACCCTTTGGGCTCCTTCTGCTAATTTCGTGTTGGTAGAAGTTTGGTGAGCGTTGATTCACGCTTTTCATTTAGCGCTTTTCAGTTTGTGTTTTTAATTTCGTGCTTTTCAGTTTGTTTCTGAACGGCTGTTTGTCAACCAAACATGTTGTGGACTCGGAGGAGATAACGTTTTATTTATTATTGGCCTTGGAGTTATTGCTTTGACATTATTTTTTGGTTGAATAATAATGATTTGATTTGGTATATTTTCTGTATTTTGGATGCATAGAATGTACTTTTTAGTTAAAGGGGTGTTTCAGCAAAAAAAATTTTTTTTTTAAAAGTCAGCAGCTAAAAAAAAGGTAGCTGCTGGCTTTTAATAAGTACACTTACCCTCCCAGGGCGCCCGCGATGTCCCTCGGCGCTCCGGTCCCAGTGCCGCCATCCTCAGTAATGGAAACGGGCAGCGAAGACTACGGCTTCACTGCCCGTTTCCTACTGCGCATGCGCGAGTCGTCGCGTGGCCTACAGCGCATGCACGAGTCGTCGTGCCGCGCTTTGTGAATGGGGAACGTCATGTGTTGTGGGACACACAGTTCCCATAACACACCGCGCCCCATTCACTAGAAGACGGCGTAGGAGCAGAAGACAGAACAGTGCCGCGGAACAGGAAGAGGTAGATTAGGACGATCTGCCTAGCAACAGCCATTTCTGGTAAGTCATTTGACATTTTTATTAACATTTTTATCAAGTGTTTTTTTTCAGGGTGGCCCTCCACTTTAAGTTCTATTGGCAGATAGCATGTCTAATTTTATTTGTTTTCTTTTTTTAATGCACAATAAAAAAAATTGTGTAGAATAATACTTGGCTATGTGTTTTACTTCAAATGACAGTTTGGGAGTCGGCAGTTACATTTTAAAAAATACAATGTAAAATTGACAAGGAACACCAACATAGTTGTATCTTTGTTCTTAAAAACTCCGGGATAATGGTGTTGTGGTAACTTGACCAAATAAAAAAAAAAAAAAACATAATAATATTATTCTTGATATCACTAGAAAATAAAAGCCTTTAAAATACGTTTGCAATAACTCCATCAGTATCACCAGCAAAGCAGCTTCATTATTATCCCATTAAAGAAGAGGAGAATTGTGCGCTGCATTTGGAGATTTCATAATTTGCCACGTCACCAATGTTAATTCTCCATTACGAACGCAAGTTTACAAGACCGACCGCTTCTGGCTCGTCCTTGCTTCCGAGCTTCCGTTTGTACTTTGGACTTTTGACCGACGGACTTGTGTACACACGCTTTGAAAATCCAACAACAGACATTGGTCCGCAGAAAATTTATAAACCTGCCATCCAACATTTGTCCACGGAAAATTAACCAACAATTGTCCGATGGAGCGTACACACGGTCGGATTTTCCACCAACAGCCCGTCATCACACATTTCCCGTCGGAAAATCCGATCGTGTGTACGTGGCTTAAGGCTGGGTTCACACTATTGCCAATTGTATATGGGTTTCCCTGCATCTAATTTGCATGACAGGAGTGTGTGACCGGTTCTCAATGGTTCACACATCTCCAGGGCGGCCCCAGAACGCACAGCAGAAGTGTCCGGTGCGTATTTGGTTCAGTTTCAGGTCCGAATTCAGCCAAAAATTCAGACCTGAAATGGTGAACAGGGACGCACCGGACCCCCTGCTGTGCCCTGCGGCCGCACATTGTGTGAACCCAGCCTAAAACCCAAATACCTCATTTGTTTCTGTCTAGGGCAGTAATGGCGAACCTTGGCACTCCAGACGTTTTTGAATTACATTTCTCATCATTCTCAACTACTCTGCAGAGTGCATGAGCATCATGGGATATGTAGTTCCAAAACATCTGGGGTGCCAAGGTTCGCCGTCACTGGTCTAGGGGATAGTAAAAGCACTTTTACTTACCCGATTCTCCACTACCCCACGCTTCAATAGTGGACTTTCCCTTGGCGTCCTCATGTCCAATGCAGGGCTATGGGAGCACAGTCTGCAGGGACTGGTCTTGCAACATGGGAGGTTCCAGCCAGAGCAGAGGATCAAGTAAGTATAATTGGTTTACCCGGTCCCCTAGACGTAAACTAGCAGTTAACGAGGACTTTTACTTTTCCCGGAGTTCAAGTTTAAAGAAAACCTGCGATAAGAGAAATAATTAGACTACCACTTGCTTTTTGCATGCTTGTTCTGGGTTGGTGGTAGGGTTGCCACCTCATCCCTTTAAAACCGAACACATATTAATTACACAGGTTCTGTGGTTGATTAAGGTGATAATTAAACTCACTTGGTGCCTTATCTGAATTAAATTAGCCTCAGAACCTGTGTAATTCATATGTGTCCGGGTTTAAAGGGATGAGGTGGCAACCCTGGTTGGTGGCAACGTTGAAATCAGGAGATCAGCATGACATCCGGTCTACTTGCATGTGCACAAAGATGGGAGCCTACTTATAACCTCATGACAAGATCCCAGCAGACATGTGCAATTCGTTTAGTTCCTAATTCTTTTTTTAACGAATTTTGACAAATTAGTTAATTCGAATTTCCGAATTTTTCAATTTCCGAAATTTCCGAATTTCAAAATTTGCGAAATTACGAATTTCCAAATGTACGAATATTCGAATATTCAAATTTTTGAAATTACGAATTTCCGAATTTTCAAATGTACGAATATTCGAATATTCAAATTTTTGAAATTACGAATTTCCGAATTTTCGGATTTCCGAATTTTCGGATTTTTGGAATTTGAAAATTCGAAAATCTGAAAAAAAGAAAGAAAATCTGTTTAATTCTAAATAATAACTAACTATTAAATTATAGGTATTGGAATTCCCTCAAATTTGTCTGTTAGTGAACGTAACGAGTACGAATTTATCCGAAGTTACGAATTATCTGAAATAACGAATGCTGCATCTAACCAAAATGAACGTAATGATCTAATAATAATAAATAACAATAATAATAAAACCTTTTTATTATTATTATTAATTATTTATTATTAATTTGTTCCATTCCATTTGTTTAGATGTGGCATTCGTTATTTCAAATACGAAATTCGGAAATCCGAAAATTCGGAAATCTGAAAATTTGAAATTCGGAAATTTGGAAATCCGAAAATTAGAAAATCCGAAAAATAGAAATGTGAAAATTCGGGAAATCTCCGAATTCCAAATTAGCGAATTTCCAAATTTTCGATTTTCTGAATTTCCGAAAAAAGCAAAAAAATGAATGAAATGAAAACGAAAATTAACAAATTTTTTGTCAGTGAACATGACAAGATCCCAGTGTGAGAGGAAGCATAGCCTGCTACTGTATCAGGGAGATTTCACACACAAAAAAAAATCATCAAAGGATACCGGAAGGTTATCTGGAGTTAACGTTGAACGTCAGACAAATAGATAAATACACTAATGAAATGCATATATAGGAGCTGTTTTGCCTTCCAATAGATTTGTATCTAGTCCCGAGATATACAGAGCCCTACCACACAGCACAATTCTGTCTGGCAGGGGAGGGGACCTGATCTTTCCCTACTGCAGATTCACTTACAGGTCTATTTCTACCTCTGCCCTGTGACTAGAAAGTGTAAAGAGGAGCAGCAGACCAATGAGCTCATTTCTCTGCTCTCTACTCCTCTACTACTCAGCAGAACTGATTGGTTCCTTATGCTGTTTCTCCCTCTTCCAGTCTGAGCTCCACTGTACTGGAACAAGGGGCTAATACCTGGTCAGACTCAGGTAATTTACCCATTACATAAAAAAAAATAAATAAATAAATAAATAAAAAACGTTTAATGATAAATTATTGAATAAAGAGCTGCGTAATTTGTGTCTTTATATCTGCTGGAGTTCAGTATTCCAGGACTAAGATATCGTATTTGGGTGGACGGTCCCAATCAGGGGGTAATTTGGTAGTACATCAGTATTTTGTCAGACGTCTTAGCATAGCGTAGAGTCCATTTATATTTTCAATTGTCTTTCTGGTAGCCTAAAATTCAGTGACGCGTCTTCATGGTCCTCCCAGGAGGTTGCGAGCCATCATTACATTTATAAATAATTCAGTTTCCGTTTTGGTAACATTTTTTTAATCCTTCCCGAACATTTATGATGAGGCCTACAACGTTGCTGGGTAATGCCGACTCCACCACAGATCGTGGTAGAAGACCACCAAGTTCCGGCTGGATGTAGGCCACAAGCTTGGAATGTGCCGGGTTCCTGCATTAAACAAAAAAAGGATAAAACACAATTATATTTATCATAAGGAGTGCAGCGCAAAATTAGGGCTCATTAAAACATTTTATATATAATAAAAAGTCCATATAAATCCAAATAAACATGAAAGCAGAAGGTGGACTAACAGTCCCAGCAAGCAAAGAGTCCCAGTGAGAAATTTCAATGCAAGGGTGACTTTCCCTCCACCTCCAGCACACTCGCTTTGCTCACCTCTAGGAGTGGACCACTGAGCTAACAGATGGCCAACAACGCATATCCCATTTGGATATAATCTCCAAACAGGATCCAGATCCACCGTTCGATATCCCAGGGGTATAATATTAAGAGAGAAGCAGAATCTAAGTGCACACTGACGATTTCCTTTTAAAACAGCTTTATTTAACATACAAATGGCTACTCACATGGGCTTCAAAGGAACAGCGCAAATAGGAGCAGACACCTTAAGCATGGAGGTCCAGGATGACAGCGGGTGACATCAGAATGTGGCTCCTTCCCCCATAGGAGCCACGTTCCATGTTCTGAGATACTTCTAGAACTGCCAATATGAGTGCTCCAGCCCTGAGCTCCAATGACCCTGACCCAATTATAGACCCACAAATGTACAGCAGGAGTCAGGATTTGATTTGCCTACTCTACTTCTAGCATACACTAGAGGGTGCTACAATAGAATGTAACAATTAAATTGACCCAAATAGGTCATGTTAATTGCCATTCAGACAAGAGGGGAAAGCGGTGTATGGGCATTTTTGATGTGACACATCTCTAGGTGTTCCCAATTTTAATGACTATGTCTAGTACAGATTGGTAGATTCCCCCTCTAGTGACTACCTATCAGGGAGATCCTGATAAAGGAACCCTGCAGTAAGAGACTTATAAGGCTGTATTTGCTGACCTCTCCTTCTGGAATTGCTGAACTTAGACCTCTCTAGGAATTCCCAATTGGAGTGACTATATCTTGTTCAGATTGGTGGATTCCCCCTCTAGTTACTACCTATTGAGGAGATAGTAAATACCTATCAGGGAGATCCTGATAAAGGAACCTTGCAGTGAGAGACTATGAAGGCTGCATTTGCTGACCTCTCCTGGAATTGCTAGACCTAGACTTATATAGGTGTTCACAATTTTAATGACTATGTCTTGTATAGATTGGTGGATTCCCCCTCAAGCGACTACCTATTAGGGAGATGGTGACTACATATCAGGGAGATCCTGAAATGGAAACCTGCAGCGAGAGACTATAAAGGCTGCATTTGCTGCCCTCTCCTTCTGGAATTGCTAGTTGCCTAGCTGTTATGCTCTTCCAATGGTTTCAGATAGGCAGCCATCATGACTGCTCTCCATCGGTTCGAATCTTACCTATCTCATTGCACCTTCAGTGTTACTTACAACTCCACTTCCTCCTCTCCAACTCCTCTTACTGTTGGGGTCCCCCAAGGTTCTGTCCTTGGACCTCTACTATTCTCAATCTACACATCCTCCCTGGGTTAGCTGATAGCCTCACATGGCTTCCACTACCATTTATATGCTGATGACACCCAAATCTATCTCTCTGCCCCTCAGCTCACCCCATCAATCTCTTCAAGCATTACTGATTTACTAACAGACATATCAGTCTGGATGTCAAACCACTTCCTCAAAATGAATCTATCTAAAACTGAGCTCTTAATATTTCCTCCCCCACTTGCCTCTTACCCTGACTTCGCAGTCAAGATCAATGGCACAACTATCAGTCCGTCCCCACATGCCAGGGTGCTAGGGGTAATCCTAGACTCTGAACTGTCATTTCAGACCCACATACAATCCCTGTCCAAATCATGCCGCCTTAGCCTCCGCAACATTTCCAGAATACGCCCCTTTTTAACTAATGACACCACCAAGCCTGTAATTCACTCCCTGGTTATCTCTCGCCTCGAGTACTGCAACTCCCTCCTCATTGGATTACCTTTACATAGACTATCCCCCTTCAGTCCATAATGAATGCTGCTGCAAGACTCATCCACCTTACCAACGATTCAGTGTCCTCCACCCCTCTCTTATCTTTTTTTTTTTAAGGTAAATTTTTATTTGTTTTTTGCATACAAACAGAAATAAAAGACATTACAAACAACAGTGAACAGAAATGTCACTTACATTATGCAAGCGAACATCGCTCAACTCCGTATTATACATAGCAAACTGGTGTACATCAATTCGTTAATCGAGAACATTGCATAGATAATTTAGCATAGTGTCTAGGTGTCCCTGGGTCAGTAGGCATCCAATCTTAATTTTAATTAGTAGGTGGGATAGTATTTTCAGAATCAACCCACTTGCCCCATATTTTCGGGAATTTTTTTGGACATCCTCTGGATTCATAGGTCAGCTTGTACATTGGTACAGCCTGGTAAACTAGAGTAAGCCAGAAAGGTATGGTTGGTGTGGTTTGTGATTTCCAGTGCATAGTGATGGATTTTTTGGCATAGAACAATACTATCCTCAGAAACGTTTGCATGTTATTAGGTAAGCTTTCATCATCAATATAGCCCAGTAAACATCTCATTGGGTTACACACATTCGGTATTTGGGTCAAGGAGCTAATAAAGGCTGTAATCTCTGACCAAAATGACCTGATTTTATTACACTCCCACATTAAATGAAAGAATGTACCCTCTTCTAGATTACATCTAGAGCATGTTGCCGAGGATAGTTTTTTAAGTTTGAATAGTAGTAATGGTGTGAAGTAGGACCTGTACAATAGTTTTGTCTGTATTACCTTATCCCGAGACGAGAAATCTATCCATCTTTAGACGATCCCTGAAAACCCTTCTCTTTAAAGAAGCCTATCCTGCTTCTAACTAACACTGTTTTACTTCCTCCATCAGCTCATCCCCCACAGCTATTAACTCTTGTACCATTTGACCCTTCCTTTTTAGATTGTAAGCTCTAACGAACAAGGCCCTCTGATTCCTCTTGTACCAAATTGTAATGTACAGGCGGTCCCCGGGGTACAAACAAGATAGGGTCTGTAGGTTTGTTCTTAAGTTGAATCTGTTTGTAAGTCGGAACAGGCACATTTTTTAAGTGTAGCTCCAGACAAAAAATCTATTTTTAAAGCGGTTCGGCACACATTTCATTTAGTAAATCTCTTTGCCTTCCAAATCAGGCAAAGAGTACTAAATGAAATGTGTTTTTTTTTTCACTTACCTTGTAATCGATGACTTCCTGTCCTCAGTCTCTGCGGGGGTGGGCGGGGTCTGTGCGGGGATCCTCATCACGCCGCACTGTCTCCTGGGATCTGGTGTCATTGATCCCAGGAGTCTGTGCGGGCATCTTCCGAAATCTCGCGAGATTTCGGCCACATCTTTCCGAAATCTCGCGAGATTTCGGGCACATCTTTTCCGAAATCTCGCGAGATTTCGGACACATCTTCCGAAATCTCGCGAGATGTCGCAGATGTGCCGACATCTCGCGAGATTTCGGAGAACGTGAGCTGCACTTTGCCGTTACTGCGCACGCGCGAGCTCGGCGCAGTAACGGCGGTGCATGCTGGGCCATCTAAAGTGCCTGTGGGGTTTCACATGCCCACAGGCAAGATGGCCCCCAGCAGAAAAGCAGAATCTAAAGAATTTTATCGGAGGAAAACCGGCTGCGATCGAGATGGAAGATGGAACAGGTGAGTCCCCCAATTTAGCTAATCATCCTTTGCATATTCCCCCAAAAAAAACACCGTCCACCACCACCACCGCCAAAGGCCCAATTTTTCTGCCCTGTTCAACAGGTGCATGCAATTACAAATCTTGATCTAATAACTCACAGCAGGGCCCATTCCTGCACCCACCAACAGTAACTGTGAGGGCTTACAGTCTTGTGGCAACACCGTCCACCACCACCGCCAAAGGCCCAATTTTTCTGCCCTGTTCAGCAGGTGCTTGCAATTACAAATCTTGATCTAATAACTCACAGCAGGGCCCATTCCTGCGCCCACCAAGAGTAACTGTAAGGGCTTACAGTCTTGTGGCAACACCGTCCACCACCACCACCACCAAAGGCCCAATTTTTCTGCCCGGTTCAACAGGTGCATGCAAGTACAAATCTTGATCTATTAACTCACAGCAGGGCCCATTCCTGTGCCCACCAGTCTTGTGGCTACACCAACATCTAATAGGGCAAATTTCTGCAGAGTATATACGGCAGGCCCCTACTTTCAAACATCCAACTTACAAACGACTCCTACTTGCAAACGGAAAGAGAAAACAGGAAGTGAGAGGAAATCTACCCCTAGGAAGGGAAATTCTATCCTGTTAGATTTAATTTGGGAAAAAGGTATCTCCTCTCTACTGATGCTTTATCACCAATCCTTGTTTCAATTAAAACCCCACTTTTCCAAAAACATTTGTCATTGGGACGGAAAGTGAGGTGACATGTTCTGAACAGATGTGCAAAGACAGCAAATGTTACAGGGGTGATAAACCCCTCCCTATGTTCTCCAAAAAGCTTAAAAATAGATTTTTTTGGGATGGAGCTACACTTCATAATGTACCTGTTCAGATTCTACTTAAGAACAAACCTACAGTCCGTGTCTTGTTTGCACCACCTATATACTGCTGTTCAGAGTATATAGGGTTGTAGGTATAGGGTTTTATTTTGGGTGTGGGGTCCCCCTTAATATCCATAGAAGACCCAAAGGGGCTGGGGTGGGGGGGGGGGGTGATGGGGTAGCCATGCCATTTTTCTCAAGGATTTTCAGCCATATGGCGGCCAGGACAAGACATGACATTAAAGCCGCAAGTGGTTTTAAATGGCTTCTTTTTTTCCTTTACAAATGTCATTTTGTGCAAGGACAGTTCTAAACACGGGAAACACATGCCACTTCACAGGCATACTTTAGACACCCCCCAGGTACCATATTTAAAGGAAAATTTCACTTTTTTTTTTTCACTTTATGCATCATTAAAATGACTGCTCCCGAAAAAACGTTCGTTTTTAAAAGTTCTTTTTGCATTGATATATGTCCCCTGGGGCAGGACCCGGGTCCCCAAACCTGTTTTATGACATTAACATGCATATTGGCCGTTGTAATTAGCACTTTTGATTTCGAACGTTCGCGTCCATTATAACGTATAGGGTTCGAAAATTCGCGCAAACTTTTGGTCCGTTTGAAGGTTCTGGTGCGAACCGAAACCCGGGGGTGTTCGGCTCATCCCTATCCACAACTAAAAATAAGTGTTGGCAAATGCAGCCAGGATAAATCTGTGGCTTGACTGCACCTAAGTAGTCCCACTGCCTGGTATCAGTTAATGCTCATGACAACCTAGTGCCAGCTAAGGATATAATTAATCATACGAATAGGATATAGGAGTCTCTTTGGCAGCTGCTGTTTGGGGGTGCAAGCAGATATTTTGGGGTGCTTACCTGTATGTCCAAGCACCCCTTGCCAGTACATACAGCGTACCGCCACGTTCCCACTAAAAAACCCTTGCATCTACTGTGAAGACACATTTTAAAACATTTTTGTGGTGTACTTACTCAGGCAGCGGTGAACATATATATCCACATGGGTTATTGAAGCCTCGAACGTTTGAGGAATTCACTGGGCATTTTTCATAATCAATACTTATAGCTGAATGGAATATAAATAAGAGTTTATTAAAAACATTGAACATTTTAACTTTCCTCTGTTTAAGACTACAAGCAGCTATGCCAACACACATTGCAGCAGCATGGACCACTATTGTCAGTATCAGCCAGTCCAGAGCAATGATGAAATTGCTTATTCGGATTTCGCTGCATACTGTTAGCTTCTCACAATGTGCATTAGAAGCTGCAGCAAGTCAGATAAAGCCCACCCAATATCCTGACTGGACATCCAGCATCATCTAGCCCAAACCTCGACAAATTGCAGCCCCAGAGCCAAATGCAGCCCTTTGACTGCCCCTGTCCGATTCAAGTTGCCTCCACTGTTAGCATTTCTCTCTGAGCCTGTCAGACTCCTCACTGCTTTTACCAGCCTGCCCCTACAACAGCAGCTCAGTGCAGGACATTTCTTCACTACTGCTTCTAATAATAGGGAGTGTGCACACTATTTCATGACTACCTAATATTCCTAGTGCCAGGAGTTTGTTTTCTATGTGTTTACCTATGTACAGACCTTCCTAGTTCAGTGTTGTTCATCTAAGGTTGATTGTTCTTGCCGACCGTGCTATAGGCGAATGACGGCTACAGCATGGTTGCAAATTTACGGAGGGGCGTCTATTGACATCCTCCCACAACCCTGTTTCCCCGTGCTCCCCCCCCCCCCCCTGGGGTGCACATTAGGAGCGCTCTGTGATTACTGTGTAGACACAGCTTATCACAGATCAGTGTAAAGGGCCAATCACAGCAGCCCTTTACCATGTCCAATCACAGCTGATAACAGTGTCAACAGGATTTGCTGGCTATTGCCAGTCCTCTCCTCACTCCAACAGTGCATGAGGAGAAGAGACTCGGTAAGCGGCAATCCACACAGGGGACATCTACGCTGATAATCAGGGCACTGATCATCAGTGCCGCCTTTCAGTGCCCATCAGTGATGCCTGTCAGTGCCCATCATTTTCTCCTATTGGTGCCACTTAACAGTGCAGCCTATCAGTGCCCATCAGTGATGTCTGTTAATTCCCATCACTAGCATCTATCAGCTTCACCTATCAGTGCCGCATATCAGTGCATCCTCATCAGTGCCCATCACTGCCGCCTATCAGTGCAGCCTATCAGTGCCCATCAGTGATGCCTGTCAGTGCCCATTACTACCGCCTATCAGCACCGCCTATCTGTGCTACCTTTAGTGCAGCCTCATCAGTGCCCATCAGTGATGCCTGTCAGTGCCCATTACTACAGTGCCGCATATCAGTGCAGCCTCATCAGTGCCTCATCATCAGTGCCCATCACTGCCGCCTATCAGTGCCCATCAGTGATGCCTGTCAGTGCCCATTACTACCGCCTATCAGTGCCGCCTATCTGTGCCACTTTTCAGTGCAGCCCCATCAGTGCAGCTTCATCAGTGCCCATCGTGATGCCTCATCAATGCACATCAGTGAAAGAGAAAAATTACTTATTTACAACATTTTATAACAGAAACTAAGAATAAAAAATGTTTTCAACATTTTTGGTCTTTTTTTGTTTGTTTAGAAAGAAATAAAAACCCCAGTGGCGATTAATCTGAAAATTTGGTTCAGCCCCAGTTACTCATTTGGCCCCTTGGAAAAATGAATTGCCCACCTCTGATCTAGCCCCTTCCCTCGCCAGACTGACTGTGCTTGGCCCGTCCCTTTTCATTCATTGGATTTTAGTTCCTTCATTCAAGGAAGCTCAGCATAATATTTGGGAGTTACCCAGGGTGGTCTGCATGCAAATGAAGTCTACTTAGGAACTCCGGCTCCCCCAGATTGACATTGTCCCATCAAAGTGGCAACAGATATGGTTTAAAAATAAGGTATAAGATCTCTCCACAGTAATGGATAGTTCAGCTTTGGGTAGATATTCTCAGCCACCCAATAGGTAAGAGAAATCCGGGTAATGAAATTAAATTAAATCTCTGCACCTGAGTTCCCTGCTCCTCCCACCTGCAGCAGCCATCCAATACAGTAGGAGGTACAAGTGGTGGGGCAAATGGGTGATTTCATAGATTAGCCTGCATTGAGACGTAGGGTTTTGTGAACACATGCAAAATTGCGTCACACATACGTCCATTTTTTGCGCCACACGCATTGGGCAGCACATTCATATGAATCGGCTGCCCTAGGCATGCCAAAACATGGCAATATAATGCATGACCACCTTTTAGAAAGTCAACTGCACATTTTGCCACATTTGCCATGCATGTTTTTTGCATGAAAAATGTGCATCTTTTTTGCTGTATTTGGAGTACCATTAACAATGAATGGCAACACACATGATGCATGTTTTTTGCTTGCTTTCTAAACCTTCATGATTTTGCATGCATTTACGAAACATTTAGACCCCTTTCACACTGAGGTGCTTTTAAGGGGTTTTAGCGATAAAAATAGCGCCTGTAAGGCCCCTTTCACACCGGACGGATTCGTAATGATCCACACCGCGAAGATCCGCTGCTCCGCTGATCCCAGCTGCGCCGGCGGATGACAGGGCGGTCCCTGCACACTGTGCAGGGACCGCCCTGTCAGATCTCCGCTCTCCTCTATGGGGGATCGGATAAACAGGGATCGTCTGTATACACCGCTCCTAAAACGCCCTGCCCATTGAAATGAATGGGCAGCGCTGTACGGGTACAACACAGGCGCTATGAAACCTATCTTAAGCCACTAGCAGGGGTTAATAGCGCCCGCTAGCAAGGGTTAAAAGCGCCCGATATCGTCCGAAAAGTGCAGCTAAAACAACGGTTAAGGGCCACTAAAACTAGCGACCCTTTACCGCTAATGCACCCAGCCCCATTGTTAAAGTAGCCTAAGGGCTCTTTCACACAGGGCGGATCAGTGCAGATCCGCCCCGTGGATAGCCGCTTGCTCAGCGGGGATCGCCGGAGCGATCTCCGCTGAGCAGGAAGATGACAGGTCCGTCTCTGCACTCCGTGCAGGGACGGACCTGTCAGAGCGCCGCTCTCCCCTATGGGGGATCGGGTGACAACGGACCGTAGAGTCCGTCGTCATCCGATCCGCTCTGCAGAAGGATGAAAAAATGGGGTTTTCCTCCGTCTGCAGAAACGGAGCATAGCGGGCACGGACGAGAGCGGGTGTCAGCGGATGCTCATCCGCTGACACCCGCTATCCCATAGGGATACCTGTATGTCCGTTTTTCATCCGAAAACGGATGGATGAAAAACGGACATACGGTCCGTCCGTGTGAAAGAGCCCTAAGTGTGAATGCAGGATCAGTCCTGGAGCACAACATGAAAAAAATAAAATAACAGAAATGCACTCACTGTTAGTAGTGACCACTCCTCCGTCATACCTTCTAATGTGTATTAGATCCACAAACTCTCTGGATGAAATAAGCCCCATCCCATAAGTGTGTGTGATGGAGCGAGAGATCACTGTGTCCTAAAATAAGAAAACTTTATTAGCACAGCAATACAGAAAAACGTCATTCACAGCGAAGATCAAACCAATTTGACTAATACTAGCCTAACAAGGGCAGCTCCGATCCAAACACAAGGGACAGGGCGAACATTTTACAGATAAGCCCTAGGCCAGGACAGCTTTTTTTAAAGTGGGGTGCCCCCTAAAAAAAAAAAAAAAATGTAAAAGTCAGCAGCTACAAATACTGCAGCTGCTGACTTTTAATAAATCGGACACTTACCTGTCCCAGGGTCCATTGATGCGGGGGAACGAAGCCCCCCCTCGTTCCCTGCTCCGCTTGCAGCGCCGGCATTCTTACTGTGGGCACCCACTGCGCATGCGCGAGCGGCGCCGCGCCGTGATACGCCGTGCAGTCACCTAGGACCTGTCACGTGTCCCAGATGACTGACTGCGCCGAGGGGAAATGATGTCAGTGCCCGGGCACTGAAGGAGGCAGACTTCGAG
>CM053026.1:55848783-56142093 GCA_028564925.1 Lithobates sylvaticus | reverse complement strand
TGCTAACCAGATCGCAGTGTTCTCTGCTTCTGTACACAGTCATCTATGGAGAGTTCTGTGCTCTGGCATGGTTTGCACTCACCAGATCATCAAAGAGTATTGAATAAAAATATAATCCAGTGAAGTGATATATTAAATAAATAAATAATTAGTCCAGTGAGGTGATAAAAGTTGATGAATAAATTAATAGAATGCAATCTTCTGTGCAGACAACAACACCGATAATTGTGACCTCCACCACACAAACTATGCGCTTACCAGAGGGAAAGCAATATCAGGCCTGTAGTTATACTCAGCATCAGGTCATCAAACAGTAGTAGAAAATCGCTCTCTCTACGCTGGAGACAGGCCAACAAATCGAACCTCAGCAGGTAAACCAATAGCCAACGGTCAGGGTCCCAGGAAAATGAGAAGACTTATTTTAAAATATCATAAATGAATGATGATGTGTGACTGTGTATCACTGATTTCCTAGTAATAGAATGAAAGATCCTGTGTCTCAACCATGGGAGCCAAACTCCTCTATGTGGGATAACTTCAGTACATCAGGATTGATTGATTTTCATATATATTAGAAGGCCAGTATGGTGGCCTGAATTTATGGGAGGAGCCCGGAGGGTATTTAAGCTGACCACTTCCCCTTTGTTGGTTCCAGTGCACGATACTATACGTCACTGGGCTGACTCTTCCCAGCTCACCTTGTGTTTGTGAGTCTGTTCGATTACACATGTCTTGCAGCTTCTCCGTTCATGGTCTTCGTTGGCGGTTCTCGTTCGCTGCTGCAGGTATTGTTCGAACCTTTTTGTTCATACGCAATGTTACAATTTGTTATGTTTCCTATCCTGCATCCCTTTCGTTTTTAGCTGCCTCCGAGTTGTTGTCGGTCGTGTCCCGACATCATTCAGCACAGGTGTAGTAGATTTGCATGTTCCCTCAGCCTTGCTTGCATCCCACCGACAGACATACATTTCATTTGTACATCCAAGCCTCTGAGCCACTGTCAGTCATTGTCCGATTTCACTTGTTACAGGCTTCGTTGCTCATAGGATTCACAGTCTATGGCAGTGATGGCAAACCTTGGCATCCCAGATGTTTTGGAACTACATTTCCCATGATGCTCAACTGCATTGCAGAGTGCATGAGCATCACGGGAAATGTAGTTCCAAAACACCTGGGGTGCCAAGGTTCTCCATCACTGGTCTATGGGGTTGCCGTCTCATCCATTTGGCGATGAGCATGTATTGTTTGCATGGGTTCTGTGGCTGATTGAGGTGGTAATTAGACCCACCTGGTGCCTTCTCTGCACTTGATTAGCCTGGGGGGCTGGGTGGTTGGTATGGGTTCAGTTTTAGAGTAAGAGGCGCCATACATTCTGCAACCGATTCATATCGCATTCACTTCATACTTTTCAACCAATTTCTTTTACCCTACTACCGATTCGTATCAGATACGTTGCATACCTACCACAGTCGGATTCGAACCTAGTCGTGTCAGCGACACAACGGTTCACACCGGATACATCCTGCACCGATTCATAACGCTCACTCTCGTACCCTACAAATGATTCATTGTTATGTCATGTTACTCAATGATTCATATTGAATATATTTGTTATACTAATCATTTCTCATGACCGATTCGGATCGCAGCTACATGCATCACAGTCCATTCCGAACCTAGTCGCACCGGCGGCACAACGGTTCGATTCACGGGTATCCCGCACACCAATTCGTAGCGGTTCCTAACATAATACTACGATTTGTTACTTATGTCATATTCTACAAACCGATTCGTGTCACATTTACATTTCTACACATCACAATCCGATTTGAACCTAGTCGCACCGGCAGCACAACGGTTCCCATCACGAGCATCCCACACACTAATTCATAACAGTCCCTATCACAAATCCACGATTCATTACATATGCTACTTCGCAGTTCGTTCCTACATATACAGTTTCTACTATCCTTTTTCTCAGTAGGTGACCTTTTCTTGCAATCGCTGCAAGACACACATCTCACCACAACTTCTTGCAATCCCGGCAAGATACGCATCTCATCGCAACTCCTTGCAATCACTTCAAGATATACATCTCCTAATAACTCCTTGCAATCGCTGCAAGATATGCATCTCACCACAACTCCTTGCAAGATATACATCTCACCACAACTCCTTGCAACCGCTGCAAGATACGCATCTCATCACGACTCCTTGCAACCGCTGCAAGATACGCATCTCACCACAACTCCTTGCAACCGCTGCAAGATACGCATCTCATCATAACCCCTTGCATTCGCTGCAAAAAACACGCATCTCAGCATATACCCATTTTGCAATCTCTGCAAAACATGTATCTCAGTACAAACTAGGGGTGCAACGGATCGTCGCCGATCCGTGATCCGAACGGGTCACCCCGTTCGGATCGGCACACCCCGCGATCCGCGGCCTCGGCCTTAGGAAAGGCTGCGGCTTCGGCCTAGCTCCGGAGCGGCGGCGGCCATCTTGGTACACCCGGCGGCCTTAGGAAAGGCCGTGGCTTCGACCTAGCTCCGGAGCGGCGGCCATCTTGGTACACCCGGCCACTGTTTACAATGTGATCGCTCCGTCAAATGACGGAGCGATCACTTGTAAACAAACTCTGCATTACCCAGCCAATACCCTGCATTACCCAGCCAATACCCTGCATTACCCAGCCAATACTCTGCATTACCCAGCATATACTCTGCATTACCCAGCATATACTCTGCGATACTCTGCATTACCCAGCCGATACTCTGCATTACCCAGCCGATACTCTGCATTACCCAGCCGATACTCTGCCAATACTCTGCGATACCCTGCCAATATTACAGTGGGGGAGATGACGTGGGTATTACAGTGGGGACTATATGGTGGCGGAATTTTCACAGGTTTTTGCAAATTCAATTATTATTTGCTGATCCGAAAAATGATCCGATCCGTGACTCTGATCCGAGGATCGATCCGATCCGTGAGTTTTTTGATCCGTTGCACCCCTAGTACAAACTCCTTGCAATTGCTACAAATACACGCATTTTACCATTTACCCGTTTGCTGTCGCTGCAAAACATGCATCTTGGTATTAGCTCCTTGCAATCGCTGCAAAACACGCATCTCAGCAAATACCCATTTTTGCAATCGCTGCAAAACATGCATCTCAGCATATACCCATTTGCAATCGCTGCAAACATGCATCTCAACATATACTCCTTGCACACTCAGTGGTGCTCATACATCCCACTTCATTTTTTAGTGGCACTTAATCGGTCACTCGTCTCCAGTGACATTCATACGAGCCACTCATCGTTTTTTGTCTGTCTTTTCTCCCTCAGGTCAGTCAAGTTCAAGTTCCATCCTGTACCAGGTTAAATGTTATTTCCCAGGTTAAAAAAAAAATTAAATATAAAAAAAACGCTATGTTTGCATCTTCACAAGGGCCAGTCACATACAAGGGGACACAAAATAAAAATAAAATAAAAAAAAGAGTAAAAAAATCTTGTTGCACTCATGTCACCCCTACTGCAGGTGTTCCCGGTCGACCAAAACACTAGAGCATCAGTCAGGGCAACATTCTGCAGCACCCTATCACTATACCGTTGCTTCACATACATCATTGTACGTGATCTCCAGGCGTTTGTTCTGTCACATATACATGACACTCCTTCACCTCGCAGATAAGGTCGCTTAACAGTAGGCTTGCTGGAAGTGTAAGTGTTAGCAGGCCTAGCACAAGTCACCCACTACAGACAGCAACATTCCTATGTAGGCCGTACCAGACTTCTACTTCTCGCCCCAGTACGCCCTGGGGTTCTGGTCTTCAGGTTTGTGCTCACCACAAACAGGCACCGTGCTATCGGTTATCTGGCCAGTCACCTCCTGGCCCACCTTGGACGCCTCGCACTCTTCTGAGTTTTTTAAATTTCCACTCTACATAAGTTCTGAACAACAGAACTCTGTCAGCTCCTGTCTATGCCTATCATGCCCCATTGAAATCAATGGGGCAGCGCTGCAATACCGCCGGCAAAACGCTGCTATTGCGGGTGGTTTTAACCCTTTCTCGGCCATTATCACGGGGTAAAAGCACCCCGCTAGCGGCCGAAATGCGATGCAAATCCGAGGGTAAAACGCCGCTAAAAATAGCAGCGTTTTACCGCCGAAGCTATGGGCGGCTTGGTGTGAAAGCCCTTTAAAGAATCTGAATGTAGGGCTGTGGAGGATTAAAAGGAAAAAAAGGGAAGAGAGAGAGGAGAGAGGGATGGGGGAGGGGGAGGGAGAGGGAGGGGAGGAGAGAAGAGAGAGGGAGGGGGAACCCGCCAGGAGTACTGTCAGGTCGTGTAGGTCTTCATTGCTTAGCCCATGCTCCCCAGATCTTCTTAAGCTTTTTAGGGCATTTACGGTTTATATATGTGAGTTTGTAAGTAGTAGCCTGGAGTTCACCAGGGCTCTCCACTGGGAGACCGTGGGAGGTTCGGGCTGCTTCCATTTAATTAGGATAGCCTTTCTAGCCTAGAACGAGGTATAGAATACAAACAGCCTTTTGTGTGTGTTAGGTGAGACATTGTCACATACTCCCAGAAGCAGAACAATTGGGTTCATTTCTATATGGAGACGGTCCACTGAGATGATAACATCTACTACTTCCGACCAAAATTGTTGTATAACAGGGCATGACCAGACAACATGTAGAAAGGTACCCAGCTCATTATTGCACTAGGGGTATCTATCTGTTTGGGTCTGATAGATTCTAGAGAGTCTCTGTGGCATGTAATATGCTCTGTGGAGGAATTTGAGTTGGATATACCTATCTCTCGCTGAGACCATCGGGGGGGATATACTGTTGGACTCCTTCTTCCCAATCGTCAGCAGCAAGGGCAGGCAGATCCTCTTTCCACTTATCGTATAGTTTGGTCCCCCCACTAGGTCCCTCACATGATATCCGAAGATACAGGGAGGAGAGAATGCAGTCTATATGTCTAGAGATCAGGAGATTCTCTACACCATGTGACTGCAAAGTAACCCCCTCAGGGTATTGTATCTGCACTGCATGTCGCAGTTGTAAGTAATGGAAGAACATCTTGGAGGGAAGTTGGAAGGTAGTTTTTAGTGTGTCATAGGGGAGAATTCTACCCCCGACATAATTTGTTGTACTACCTTGATCTCATATCTAGCCCACAAGGCCAGGTCTGGGACCGACTGCAGGTGGGCCAGTTTAGGATTGCCCCAAAGTGGTGTGTACGGTGAGATGGTATTGGGACCATTAAGTATCGCAGACATTTGTTCCCAAACTCTGACGGTTATTTGCATGGGGGTTGTCATGTTGGGATGTGCCTTGGGGCCCCTGAACATCAAATTACTTAGTGCTGAGTAGGATCCTAGAATAGCGGCCTCTAGGTTAACCGTGGGGTTGGACCGTGGCTTGGAGAACCACCAACGAATCCATTACAACAACCGCTGCCCAATAATACTGTTTAAAAAAGAGGAGTGTCTACTGTTGCCCCTAGTAACAGAGCCACAAGGGGGTGTCGCTGACGGGGTCTGCACAGTCAGTCCCTTACGGTAGGACATTGCAAAGAGACTATCCTGTGTTAACGGTGACCGCTGAAAACTTTGCCTGCCATCAGTTACAGTGCGGTGATGCAGTTTCCAAACTTTTAAACTTGGAAATTCAACAGCACCTGCCACCAGGTGTCACTCTGGCGCACACTGAAAATGTATGCTTACAGTTCCTCGCACGCCTGACTTGCAGGATCGGGTGCTGGTCGACACCGGCATCCGGCTGGAACTTACCGGAGGACTTGCCCTGTTGGTGGTCGGAGGAGTGGAGTGGTTGTGCATGTTATGTCCCAAGTACCACATACCTACGGCTGGAGTCAGCGCCTGGGCCCGGTGTGGACATTGTGGGGATCCACTAACCCGCTTAGGGCCAGTGCAGCAAGAGACTAAGTATTATTCTACAAGCCTGCTGACAGGACTGTGCATGCCGCAACTGCAGGTGACCAAGAGGGCCATTTGTCACCTACCCCAGCAGTGAAGGAACTTTCACCAGGCTCGTCCATCCCTGAGTTCCAGGACATAAAAGGTGAAGAGGATGTCGGAAAGACCTGTGGCCTGGCCAGGAGCCCGGAGATTGCAAGTGCTAGTCTGTGGCCTCCGGTTGATCTCCCTGAAGAGCCGGCTCCAAGTAAGACCCTCGCTGTGCCCATCCAGAAGGAGCCCATGCTGCAGGAGGGGGATCCCTCAGGTGAGCTGGATGAGGAGCGCGAGGGCTGGGTCATAGACTGGGGATCGCCTAGAGTGTTGGATGAATTTGTTTGCTTGGTCCTCCCCAGAGGAGGTTTCTTCCAGTGATGAGGAGCCATGGTTTACAGAGGACCCTCAAACCTATGCCCGAAAGCGAAGTTTGGGCCCATTTCAAAGGACATCAGGTCGGGTCAGCACACTAGAAGCTACTCAGTGTCAGTCAGAGGGGAGGGGGATAACCAGAGGAGGTTGCCGGACCAACGTTACTACTTGTAGTTGGACTACTGTGCTGTGTAGCCTCAGGTAGGAGCGCCCACCAGGACTGTTGGATTGCAGCAAGATTTGGGTGGGTTTCCCCAAAGACAAAATTGTTGCAGGGTACAGGTGCAGGGTGATTTGGTGGATGTTAGTAACTCGTAGCAACCTACCGCTACACATGTTAGGGTCCTACTGGTCAACTTAGGCCTAGACCACGGGCGGTATTCTGAACATTCCTTTAGATTGGCGCAGCCTCAGCCGCATATCAGCATGAAGTACCAGAAGTACCAGACCATGTGACCAAGAAGTTTCGCCTGATATAAGTTTCAAACCCTCAAGTCGAGATGGCCCTTACCTTCTCCAAGCTCTAAAGATGCTTCCCTACCTGATTCTTTTTGGCCCCTTTTCTTTCCATACCTACCAGACGACCAAAAGCCACACCTCAGGTCTATTTATGTTGTGAGTCTTGTCGTGTGTTTATGCGATCCACATCTGCTCAGTCTTAGGGCCACAACCATAAAAAAAAAAAAAATATGATATATATATACAGTATCTCTCAAAAGAGAGGTGGAAGAGCAAAATGGAGATGCAAATAAATTGCTTAAATGGGTGAAGGCATGCTTTATCTATGCTCATACTTATAACCCCCAAACATTTATTATTTATATATATATATATATATATATATATATATATATATATATATATATATATATATATATATAATATTTTTTTTTTTCTAACACCCTAGAGAATAAAAAGGCGGTCATTGCAATACTTTCTGTCACATCGTATTTGCGCAGCGGTCTTACAAGCGCACTTTTTTTTTGGGGGGGAAAATTCACTTTTTTGAATTAAAAAATAAGGCAACAGTAAAGTTAGGGGGGCCCCTCTCCCGCCGCTGATAAAAGTGATTTTGCGGCAAATGCACCATGAGCTTAAAATAAAATAAAAAAGACAAGCACAGGATGCATTATTCTGTCTATCAGGAGTCAGCAAATTAAACCTTTACAAAAATTAGGAATGATGAAAGCCTATAATGTATCAGACATCCAATGACTATTTAAACCTCTTGGTGCCAAGAGTATGCAAATATGTGGCCTCTCAGCAGGTGGGCCTTGACGCCGAGAGGCCACATATTTGCGTACCAAATTGTAAACAAACCAGTTACCTGCGCCTAATGGAAAGCTCCCCACCGCTACTTGCGATCAGGAGTTTTCTGATCATGTGACAGCCAATCACGGTGATCACATAATCATAAACCCCGCCCGCCTCCTGGCACCAGAAACCCCATAAAGGGCCATGAGACGCTAGCTTAGGGGTTAAAGAAGATCCATTTTTCAGTAGGGTCTTCTGTCCTCCATCTCTTATCTGTGAGCAATGGCACCTTCTTATCATTCTACTCAGACACTGAACAAATATAACCAGTCAATAAAAAAATAGATAAGTACTCCAATAACGGTAAGGAAACAAAAATTTACATTAATGCAATAAAGTTCAAAGGTTCTTTCAACAGTAGAAGAATCCCAGTTGTGTAAATTTATTACAGGAAACTAGCAGAATTCGAGAAATTTGTGTATTATTGGGTAACGTCTAGAGCCTAATTTTTTCTTACACATATTTCCTGCAGCAGATACAGAGATGAACTAATAAGCATTTTGTTTCCACACATATACACTATATTGACAAAAGTATTGGGATGCCTGCCTTTACACGTACATGTATTTTAATGGCATCCCAGTCTTAATCCATAGGGTTCAATATTGAGTTGGCCCACAAGAACAAGAAGCAGCCGGCAACTCCAAAACATCAAGTGTATTTATTGTAAAGTGAAATACAAACAATTATTGCGCTTCTCCTATGAAATAAAACTGAATCAAGGAAAAAGCAGCTACACAGAATGTGACAAAAATTCAAATCAGTAATAGTGGTGAATATGTAGCGCTAAACCAAACATGTAAACAGTGCAAACTTGGGGGCTTGGTTAAGCTGGCAGCCTAGGCAGACGTGCGCCGCTCCTACCGGAGACTTTTACCCGCTATTATCCGGCACTGAATTACAAAAATACTCCCAGACAACACCAGACACCCACCGGGTATGCGCAGGGCAAAACGGGCAACGGACGGAAGAGTTCCTCCATCCCCAAAGCCTCCCCTTCATCATGACTGCCGCAGCGCCAGAAGGCCTCTCCCGCCGGCTCGCACATGGCAACACAGACTCCGGCAATGGACCCTGCCACGGTGGAGGAGGATCGCTTCCAGGCCCTGACGCAGGCCATCTCCGGGTGTAAAACCACCCTCACTGCAAAAATTGACTCCCTTCAGTCAGATTTTGGCCTGCTACGCCGGGACATGGACAAGGTCCGGGACCGCCTGAATGAGGCTGAGCGCCGCGTGGGGGACACTGAGGATGCCGTCAGAGATCATCGGGCCTCCCTGCATACCTTACAGGTACGAGTGAAGGCACTGGAGTCTAGGGCGGAAGATGAAGAAAATAGGAGCAGAAGGAACAACTTGAGGGTGGTTGGTTTACCTGAAGGAGCAGAGGGTCAAGACCCGGTGGCCTTCATAGAGCATGCGCTCCGCACCCTCCTGCCTGACGCCATGTTTTCCCCTCACTATGCGGTGGAGAGAGCCCACAGGATGCCCCCAATGCGGAGCCCACCAGGAGCTCTCCCCCCGCACGTTCATCCTCCATCTGCTTAATTTTTGAGACCGGGACCTAGTACTCCGGGAGGCCAGGAAGGTGAATGAACTCCGGATCGCAAACGCACGCATCATGATCTTCCCGGACTACTTGGTCGAGACCCAATGGCTCCACAGAACATTCGACCAGATCAAGGTGCAACTCCGTTCAAAAAGCATCAAATACAGTATGCTATTTCCCGCCCGCCTTAGGGTTATCGATGGAGAATCCACACGCTATTTTACTTCACCGGAGGAGGCATCTCAGTGGCTGGAATCCCTCCCCAGACCCTGGTAAATATATGTTGCCAACGTGGAGGTTCTCTTCTGTCCTACTGTACCCCTGATTTCTTTGACCTGTGTTTTGACTTCCTGCTCCCCCCCCCTTTTTTTTGGAGTCACCGGCGATGATACTCGCCTCACCCTCCTTTGTCACCATGCAAGCCCCATGTTTTAAGTCAGATGTTCCGGCCTCTACAAACTCTCCCCTCGTCTGCAGCCCCTGACCCCACTGTGGCTGTCGCCTGACTCGCAAACTGTTGCAACCTCCTTTCTAATCCGGCCGACTCGCTAGGGCCAGGATCCCTTCCCCTACCCTTTTCCGGGCACACTGACTCCACAGATTCCATGGATGGGACCCCGGTGCCAAATGCCTGAAAATACTTATGGTCTGGGGCGTGTTGAAGGGGGGCAATGGCGGGAGGTTTGGAACATGGGTCTCTTGCAGGGGGGGTAAAACAGGGTTACCGCTCTTTTTTCTCCCCCAATAGATACAGGGTACAGTGTTAAGTATGTGCCCTTGGCTCTGGGCCGAGTGAATCCCCCCTCTGGGGGGGGGGGTCTTCCTTCCCCCCCCCCTTGTTTTCTCTTTTTGGTGGGGTTTCCCCTTTTTTTTTTTTCTGTTTTTTCTATGCACCTTCAACTCTGGGGTATAGCCGGTTCCTGTTTGCTATAACCGGTCAAGGGGCGGCAGCCTGGAGCTCAGACTAACTATACAAGAACTGCCTCGGAGCCTCCCCTGGGTTGCCATCAGCTTCTCCTAGCTCCCAAAGGAGAATTACCTTAAGTGCTCTAGTTGAGCTAAGTTTTTCTTGCTCTGGTTAAGGGAATGAGCACGCCTAGTTCCCCGAGGGTAGTGCGGGGTGGGGGGGAGAAGGGGTTTATGCTGTTGTGTTTTTTTTTTTTTTTACCTTATTGTTTTTTTTTTTTCTTTACTGTGGTAGATTTCCTGTGCAATTGTGTCAGGTTTGGTCAAATCTTTTAGCTATGGCCCTACAGGCCTTGAGAATTTTGGTCTACGCAATGCACCCCAGGTACCTCTCTCCGGGTTCATACGTGTCGTACTCCCCTGGCGTTCCCACACCGCAACTACATAGATGGCTCATATGAGATTGCTATCGTGGAACGTCCGGGGAAAATAAAACGTATACTAGTGTTCGCATACCTTAAGAAATACAATCCACAGGTGTATATCTTACAGGAGACACACCTGATAGGCGGCAGAGTACTAGGCCTAAAAAAAGCCCTGGGTTGGGCATTATTATCATGCTACATACTCCAGTCATGCCCGTGGAGTCAGTATACTGATCCATAAATCCCTGACATACGAACTACTTGACCTTAAAATAGACCCGGAGGGCAGGTATGTGGTCATATATTTGATAATTGACACTATAGAAATGGTTATTGTCGGTTTATATATAACACCCCCCGCTACGGTGGCTATTTTGAAGTGTTTGATCCCAATTATTTCTAGGTACCCTACGGACAATCTGGTTATTGCAGGGGACTTTAACATGACCCTGAACCCCTCTTTAGACAGATTGTCTGCGGGGTCTGGTGTGGACTCTCCTCTGTCGCAATGGGCATCTCTGTACGGCCTGACTGATGTCTGGCAGTGGAGACACCCGACAGACAGGGTCTTCACTTGTCACTCCAGCTCGCATCACGCTATGTCACGTATAGATCTGGTCTATATGAGTGGGGGGATGCTCTCCAGGGTCCGCAAAGTCACTGTCTTACCGAGAGGGATCTCTGACCACGCCCCTATGCTGTGTAGTCTACAAACTCAGACGCCCCCATCGGACAGACTATGGCGCTTGTCCCGCTACTGGATCTCGGATCCCCTGGTGGAGGCAGAGGTGTCCACACATATTACTGAATTTTGGCACATAAACAAGGGCACGACGGCTACTCATCATGCGTGGGATGCTTTTAAAGCCTCCGTCCGAGGTGCCTATCAATCCTCCATTGCTAAAGCCAGACACGATGCCACTGTCACGTTGGCTGAGGCCAGGGCTCAGGAACTAGAATCTTGTAATGTGACTTCCCAGAACCCCATTACGTACCTGGATATGCAAGCGGCTTATCGTGAGGTAATGCTCCTTAGGGTTTCCAAGGCAAATAGGCAACACTTAGCACAGTCGCAGCGGATTTTTGAGCAGGGGGGCAAGACTGGCAGACTCCTGGCATGGTTAGCTAGGGAGCAACAGCTGATCTCCTCCATAGCCCGAATCCGTGACACAGATGGCACGGTGCTGGTTGACCCCCTGGCCATAAACAAGCGCTTTGCCTCCTATTACAAATGCCTTTACTCCACCAGGGTGGACTACACTGGGGCAGATTTAAATATATTCCTAGATCAGATAAACTTTCCCACTCTATCTGCTGATGCCCTTACGGCTCTGGATGAATCTATTTCTGTGGAGGAGGTCCAACAGGCTCTAGGTGATTTACAGGCGGGAAAGACACCAGGTGTAGATGGGATTCCCCCCGAATTCTACAGGCAGTATGCGGAACAATTGACGCCCAAACTGCACGCTATGATAGTCAAAACTTTGAAGGACGGTGAACTCCTATCAGGAACCTCGTCCGTCGCGCACTGTAGTGCGCATGCGCACGGGGCTGGCGCTCCGGCGCACAGGAAGAGATGGGGTAATGCTGCGGCGGCGCACGCGCGCTCGCGGCTTCACTGAGCGGCGCGCGCGCATGCGCACTAGCGTACGCCCCATGTGATCAACCAGCTGGCCTATAAAAGAGAGGCCTTCACACCAAAACAATGCTGGTTCGTCTCTCAGTTGTTCCTTGTTCCTTGTACCCGTACCTGCTGTTTGCTATCTTGATTGATCACCTGTTGCCGACCCGGATCACCTTGACCATCCTGCCTCTCTCCAACCTTGACCCTTGGCTTGCTTACCGGACTTCCCATTGTCTCCAGTGTTTGACCCTCGGCCTGTACCCTCGGATATCTGCTCCTTGCTGCCAGTACCTGACCCTCTGCCTGCCTTTGACCCTGCCTTGACTCTCCGCCTGGTTACCTCGCTCTGGACTTGTCTGCCCGTGTTTGACCCCCTAGCTTGTGCCTGACTAACCTTCTGTGTTTTACCTCCAGCCTGCCTACCGGTGTTTGAGCCTCAGCCAGGATCCCAGCTTCCAGCACATCTCCTATGTGCAGCACCTAGGCCCACGCCTAGCCATCACCAGCAGGTGGCTTGTGCCTCTTGGTGCCAACTGCCTTCTGTACCATCTCCAGGGGCAGTGGGCGCTGAGTCGCAAGGGCAACCGCTCTCGGCATCTTGGCCTCGGTGAGTACTTGATCCCTGATAGTACGAACCAGCCATGACAGAGGCCAACAGAGCGGGATCTCCTTTGGAGATGTTATGTCAACAGGTGTCTGCCCTCATGGAGGCGGTTCAGAAGTTACAGGAAGGCTATGCCCAGGTTGATACCCGCCTCCAACAACTGGCAACTGCTTCTCCTCCTGCCAACCCAGCTTCCGGGTCAGCCAGCGGGGCCTCCGCACCTCAAATGCAAAACCCACCTGCAATGATGATGGCTGTGCCAGAACCCAGGGTACCTATCCCTGAGCGTTTTTCAGGCGACCGTAGAAGATTCAGGTCATTCAAAAACGCCTGCTCCCTGTATCTCGCTTTACAACCCCGGACCTTCTCCTCTGAAATTGTAAAAGTGGGATTCATCATTTCCCTGCTTTCAGAAGAACCTCAGACCTGGGCTCACGGTCTCATGGAGCAAAGGAACCCCTTGCTAAACACCGTGGATTCTTTTTTTGAAGCTATGGACCAACTGTATGATGACCCCCAACGTACTGCCACAGCCGAAGCTACTCTACATACCCTCTCCCAGGGGAGAAGACCAGTAGAGGACTATACTGCGGAGTTCCGTAAATGGTCGGCCGACACAACATGGAATGAGGCAGCCCTCCGCTACCAGTACCGGCTAGGATTGAACGAGAGCCTCAAGGATGAATTAGCTCGTGTTGAGACTCCCACGACCTTAGAAGAACTAATCCAGTTGACTACCAAACTGGACCGGCGCATGCGTGAGCGCCGTTCCGAGCGCCTACAAGGATCTCGACCAGTGTGGGGGTCCCCAAGAGGTTCCTCCATGTACCCAACTGCTCCCTTGCCTACCGGCACCTTGGCATCAGACGGGGAACCTATGCAACTAGGTCTAGTCCGCCCCCGTCTGTCTCAGGAGGAACGCCAACGCAGACGCAGATCCAACCTATGTCTCTACTGCGGAGGATCCGGCCATTTCCTACAGAATTGTCCCATCCGGCCCAGTAAGTTGCCACCTCAACACACTATGAACTGTCAAAATCTTAACCTTGCTCAGGCTTATGTGACTCTCTCTGTCTCCCTACAGCTGGCGGGAAAGAGGATTCGGTTACCGGCCGTAATTGACTCAGGGGCTTGCAGCTGCTTTTTAGACATCTCCGTTGCCAAGGAATGGCAGATCCCATACGTTAATAAAGGAAAACCACTATTGGTCCACTTGGCTGACGGGTCCCTGCCACATTCGGGGCCAGTAACACTGGAGACAACACCTATCCTTACCACCACGGATTCTGGACATCAGGAGCTTCTACGCTTCGACCTCATCTCATCCCCAATGTTCCCTATTATTCTAGGACTTCCTTGGCTACAAGCCCATGATCCTCAGATCCATTGGGACCGGAAAGAGGTCTCCTTTTCCTCTCCATACTGCCATTTACATTGCTTGGCACCACCTCCAAGTGCTCATCTGGCTGTTATCACGGCACCTGAAAACCTACAACACATTCCCCCAGCTTACCAGGACTTTAAGGATGTGTTTGATAAAAAAAAGGCCGATCATCTACCTCCACACCGGGCCTATGACTGCCCTATTGAATTACTCACTGGGTCTGAGATCCCTTTCGGACGCATATTTCCCCTGTCGGAGACCGAGTTAAGGGCTCTTAAAGCTTATATTGATGAGAACCTCGAGAAAGGTTTTATTCGGCCATCCACTTCCCCAGCCGGGGCTGGCATTTTCTTTGTAGGCAAAAAGGATGGCTCACTTCGACCCTGCATCGATTATAGGGAGCTAAATAAAATTACTGTCAAAAATCGGTACCCACTACCGCTTATCCCAGAGCTCTTCCAGCGGTTTCGAACAGCCAAGGTGTTTTCCAAACTTGACCTGCGAGGTGCCTACAATCTCGTCAGGATCCGCGCAGGGGATGAGTGGAAGACAGCTTTCAGGTCTAGGTTTGGCCACTTTGAATATCTCGTGATGCCTTTCGGCCTATGCAACGCTCCGGCCACTTTTCAACACTTGGTGAATGACATCTTCAGAGAACACTTGGATGATTTTTTAGTCGTTTATCTGGATGACATCCTCATCTTTTCAGCAACCTTGGAACTCCATCGGGAACACGTCAGATGGGTACTTACCGTCCTCAGGGCCCATCAACTGTACCTCAAGGCGGAGAAATGTGAATTTGAAAGATCTACAGTCCAATTCTTAGGATTCATCATCTCCACCAAAGGTACTTCGATGGATCCTCAGAAAGTCAAGGCAGTAGTAGAGTGGTCACCTCCAAAAGATAAAAAGGCTGTGCAACGATTCATTGGCTTCGCCAATTTCTATCGGCGGTTCATCGTGGGATTCTCTGCCATCGTTGCCCCAATTACCCAACTAACCCGTCAGCAAAGCCGCTTCCAGTGGACTCCGGAGGCTCAGGAGGCCTTTATCAAGTTGAAAACACTTTTCACCACTGCTCCCATTTTACGGCATCCGGACCCGCTGCTCCCTTTCGTATTGGAGGTAGACGCCTCAGATTCGGCCACTGGGGCCATTCTCTCTCAACGGCATGGGCCAAAGGCCCTTCTCCATCCGGTGGCTTTCGCCTCCCGGAAATTAAGTCCTCCCGAGAGGAATTACGACGTGGGTGATCGAGAATTACTAGCTATCAAATTTGCTTTGGAAGAGTGGAGGTATCTTCTCGGAGGGGCAGTCCATCCAATCACCATCTTCACCGACCATAAGAACCTCGAATACTTACGGACTGCCAAGAGGTTAAAACCTCGCCAAGCCCGATGGGCACTCTTCTTTTCAAGATTCACGTTCCACATCTCCTACCGACCAGGGTCCAAGAATGGCAAGGCAGATGCTCTCTCCCGCATCTCTCCGGAATCCGCCCAAACAACAGAACCCAGCACCATCCTCCCCAGAATTTTTTACTACTTACCCCGACAGACCTGTCTTCTGCTCTCCATGCAGCCTCAACCCATTGCAGAGATCCTATTGTGGCCTCCCTGGAAAGGCGTGAAGACCTGCTTTGGCATCAAGACAAAGTCTTTGTCCCTCAAGAAGTGAGACCCTTAGTCCTAAAAACCTTCCATGACCACAAGCTAGCGGGGCACTTCGGAGTCCGGAAAACAGCAGAACTCATCTCCCGCACCTTCTGGTGGCCAGGCTGGCGACAAGACTGCCAGAACTATATTTCCTCCTGCATACCTTGCCAACGGAACAAGGGGGCCAAAAATAAACCTTGGGGGTTACTAAAGCCGCTACCCATCCCGGAGCGCCCTTGGGCCGACATCTCGATGGACTTCATCGTAGACTTACCTCCCTCAGAAGGGTTTTCTACCATCCTGGTAGTAGTGGACCGACTGTCCAAGATGAGCCATTTCCTGCCTATGGTTGGCACTCCCACGGCTTTAGAAACGGCCAACATTTTCATTAAGGAGATTGTCAGGCTCCATGGGGTCCCCAAAAGCATTGTCTCGGACAGAGGCTCTCAATTTACTTCAAAATTTTGGAAGGAACTTTGCAAGTCTCTGGGAATCAAGGTCTGCCTTTCATCAGCCTACCATCCACAGAGCAATGGACAAACAGAGCGTACCAACCAGACGCTTGAACAGTACTTACGCTGTTTTTGTTCTTCAGCACAAGACGATTGGGCCTCCCTGCTGGCTTACACAGAATTCGCGTATAATGACTCCTCCCATTCGGCCACTAATCAAACTCCCTTCTGGGCAAATTTTGGTTTTCATCCATCTTTCCTCCCAAACGCCTTCCCCGAATCACCAGCTCCAGCGGTACAAGAAAGGCTAGAATCCATCCAATCCAACTTTCAGGAACTCCGGGAAACAATGCAACAGGCACAAAAGGATTACAAGAAATTTCACGACAAGGGTAGAAGGGCTAATCCCTCATTCAAAACAGGGGAGAAAGTATGGTTGTCAACCACCCATCTCAAACTCTCGTGCCCCTCACGAAAACTGGGCCCTAAATTCATCGGGCCATTTGAGATCAAGAAGATGATAAACCCTGTGGCCTTTGAGCTCTCACTACCCAAGACGTACAGAATACACCCGGTATTTCATGCCTCGCTGCTAAGACCTCTGGTCCCCAGTCCTTTTCCGGATAGAGAAGAACTTCCTCCACCTCCTGTCACAGTTGATGGTAACGAAGAGTATGAAGTGGAATCTCTACTGGGTTGCAGGAAGGTGGGCCGCCAGCTCCAATACTTGGTAAAATGGAAGGGGTACCCTCCAGAAGACAACTCCTGGGAACCATCCAAAAATTTCCATGCCCCAAGGATGATCAGGATCTTTCACCAAGAACACCCTGAGTTGATGGATAGCCTGGGCGTCCGGAGTCCGCCCCTCAGGGGGGGGCACTATCAGGAACCTCGTCCGTCGCGCACTGTAGTGCGCATGCGCACGGGGCTGGCGCTCCGGCGCACAGGAAGAGATGGGGTAATGCTGCGGCGGCGCACGCGCGCTCGCGGCTCCACTGAGCGGCGCGCGCACATGCGCACTAGCGTACGCCCCATGTGACCAACCAGCTGGCCTATAAAAGAGAGGCCTTCACACCAAAACAATGCTGGTTCGTCTCTCAGCTGTTCCTTGTTCCTTGTACCCGTACCTGCTGTTTGCTATCTTGATTGATCACCTGTTGCCGACCCGGATCACCTTGACCATCCTGCCTCTCTCCAACCTTGACCCTTGGCTTGCTTACCGGACTTCCCATTGTCTCCAGTGTTTGACCCTCGGCCTGTACCCTCGGATATCTGCTCCTTGCTGCCAGTACCTGACCCTCTGCCTGCCTTTGACCCTGCCTTGACTCTCCGCCTGGTTACCTCGCTCTGGACTTGTCTGCCCGTGTTTGACCCCCTAGCTTGTGCCTGACTAACCTTCTGTGTTTTACCTCCAGCCTGCCTACCGGTGTTTGAGCCTCAGCCAGGATCCCAGCTTCCAGCACATCTCCTATCTACAGCACCTAGGCCCACGCCTAGCCATCACCAGCAGGTGGCTTGTGCCTCTTGGTGCCAACTGCCTTCTGTACCATCTCCAGGGGCAGTGGGCGCTGAGTCGCAAGGGCAACCGCTCTCGGCATCTTGGCCTCGGTGAGTACTTGATCCCTGATAACTCCCTGCCTCTATGGCGGATGCGGTCATCGTCATCATACCTAAACCTGGCAAGGACCCCGAGCTGTGTGCCTCTTATCGGCCTATCTCCCTGGTCAATGCCGACGCCAAAATCCTTACTAAGATATTGGCGCGGAGATTGAACTCGGTCATACTCACCTTGGTCCATGAAGATCAATCTGGCTTTATGCCAGGGAAAGGCACCAATATCAATCTGAGGAGACTGTACACAGTTCTGGGTTCTACCAGACATCTGACCCAGACGGATGCAGTGGCCTCCCTGGATGCAGAAAAAGCATTCGACTCTGTAGAGTGGGATTATCTATGGGAGGTCCTGCTCCGTTTTGGATTTGGTCCCAAATTTATTAACTGGGTGAAAGCCTTATACAAGTCCCCAAGAGCTAAAATACGCACGGGGTCGACTCTCTCGCCTTCCTTTTGTCTCCAGAGGGGAACGAGGCAGGGCTGCCCGCTTTCCCCTGCGTTGTTCGCGCTGGCTATAGAGCCCATGGCGATCTTGTTACGAGCTGCTCCTGCGGTTTGCGGGATTTCCATGGGATCGGTGGAGGAGAAGATCTCCCTGTACGCTGACGACACCCTTTTGTATCTCAGAAATGTCTCAGAAATGTCTTCCCTCCGAGAGGCTCTTTCACTTATAAACTCTTTTGGCAGGTACTCGGGTATCTGTGTCAACTAGGGGAAGTCGGTCCTGTTTGCTCTACACCCCTCTGGAGACAAATTACCGGTGAACACCCTGTTACAAGTAGTATCTACATTCAAGTACCTGGGGGTGGTTATACACAGAGACATCTCCCAATTCAGCCCATTAAACCTTGAGCCTGTGATGTCCTCCCTGACTCGGAAATGCTCCGCCTGGAAGTCCCTACCCCTTACCCCGGTAGGTAGGGTTAACCTTATCAAGATGACGATACTCCCCAAATTCGTATACTTATTTAGGCAGACCCCGATCTCCATCCCACTTTCGTTCTTCCGGAAATTGAATAGCATATTGAAATCCTTTGTCTGGAATGGGAGTACGCCCAGAATAGCTCAGACTACCCTTCAACTTCCCATCTCCCTGGGTGGCCTAGCGATGCCATGTTTTATGAAATACTATTGGGGCGCGGTGTTGGTGACTGTTAGATGGTGGCTGTCTGCCGAACCTGGGAACCCCGCTGCCACTCTGGAAGCGGCACTGCTGGGCTCATACTCTGAATTACGAAACCTGATCCTTAGGGGTCCCCGCTCTAGCCCTGACATTACCCCTTCTATGAGAACTACGCTAAAAGTATGGGATACGGTGAGGGCAAAGGTGGAGAAGCCCAACATCTGGCCACCAAACACTCCACTCTGGGGGAACCCGAGACTACCGCATTTTAGATCCATCCCGGACCCAGTGATATGGGCCCGGTATGGTATCGTGACCTTGGCAGACATTGTCTCCACAAGTGGACTGCGAACATTTGACGAATTGAAGGCGGAGCAAACCTTGCCCAACTTTATGTTCTTCAGATACATACAGTTGCGACATGCCTACCGGACTCAGTTCCCCCAACCCATTGTTCTAGGAACCACTGTAGTTGAAAGTATGCTGGCTGGGACTGAGGACTTGAAACCCCTCTCGGCCCTATATGCTGAATTTGTTGGCATGGACACCTCTGTTGTCTCCCGGTCAGGGCCGGATTAACATAGGGGCTATTGGAGCTGCAGCTCCAGGCCCCTTTCTCAAGATAGGCCCATTTGCCCCCAAAAAAAAAAAAAATTGTAAAAAAAAAAAAAAAAAAAAAAAAGATCGACTTCGAGGGTTGTAGCTCAGCGATCAGGAGTCACAGAGACCCCACCTTTGGGGGGTAGGTAGCTAAAGACCTACTCCAGAACTGGTTAAAATATGGGGATGCTATCATCTATGGTTCCGGAGAAATGGGGCTGCTTGCACAGTCGATCAGAAGCTACATACAGAGCGGCCAGTTTAAATACAAGCTGGGAGGATGAATTTACAGTGCTTATAATAATAATTTGTATATTACTTATGATAATTAACCCCTTTCCACCCAGGCCAATTCTGACACTTCTCCCCTACATGTAAAAATCATCATTTTTTTTGATAGAAAATTACTCAGAACCCTTAAGCATTATATATATATTGTTTTAGCAGACACCCTATGGAATAAAATGGTGGTCTTTGCAACTTTTTATGTTACACGATATTTGCGCAGCAATTTTTCAAACTTTTTTTTGGAAAGAAACTGTTTTATTCATTAAAAAAAAACACTAAAGTTAGCACCATTTTTTTGTGTACTAAGCAATGCTTTAAATTTTTTACAGGTTACATGTTTAGAGTTACAGAGGAGGTCTAAGGCTAGAATTATTGTTCTCACTCTAACGATCGCGGCATATGTAACCTGTGTGTATCTGGCTCTGATACTAGCCAGTGCCTCACCAGCCACTGACTAGTATCTCTCCCCAGCCTGTCCCACACACCCTCTCACCTGCTGACCTGTGGATGGGGGAATCACTCCTGCAGTGTTATAGTGTTCTGCCAGTGAATACGATGATCAGTGTTGCTAACTATAGCTGGCAGCACTGATTGTTTTGGGGAAAACCTGCCAGGCTGGTTGTACTCAAGTCGGTTAATAGGTTGACTTGTGTAAAACCAGGTAGCCCATACATAGATCGACTATAGCTGGTCTCTGCTTAATTGGTGTAATTTCAATCCATGTATGGCCTGCTTAACCACTACGCAGTCCCTAAACATCCTTCCACAAACCTTTACATTTATCCTCTCCTATACATAGTGCCCACTGTCATACTCTCCACACTTCTCTCCTGTACATACTGCTCACTGTAATACCCTCCACACTTCTCTCCTATACATAGCGCCCGCTGTCATATCCTACACACTTCTCTCCTGTACATAGTGCCCGCTGTCATACACTTCTCTCCTGTACATAGTGTCCACTGTCGTACCCTCCACACTCCTCTGCTGTGCATACTGCCCACTGTCATACTCTTCACACTCCTCTCCTGTACATAGTGCCTTCTGTCATACCCTCCGCACTCCTCTCATGTACATAGTGCCCACTGTTAAACCCTCCACATTCCTCTCCCTCACCTGCACATACTTCCCACTTTTATACCATCCATTCTCCTCCCCTTTGCCTCTTACCCACAAAAACAGTTCTTTAAAATTATACTGAATATCTTCAATGTTACCAGCTCTAGAATGGGCACACTTTTGTTAGTTCAACTAAAGGAAATCTCAGTCCTCATATCTGTTCTGCCCCATTATTAGTACTTATTTAATTTTGTAATTACTATTGTGATGTATAGATGAACATAGGGGATGCCAGCTACTCTAAATATAGCACTTGTAAAAAAGTGTCCCTGAAAATATTTTTGAAATGTTGGCAACTATGCGGGTCAATAGGGGGCCCCATGAGAGGTTCCTGGGTTCCAATGATATTAAAGCGGTAGTAAACTTTTCTAACATTACTATTTTTTAGAGGCCCTGAGGTAGGTAATGCCATAATGTACAAGTATGCACAGCATATTAGCTCATTAGGGTACACTTAAATTGTCAGACTGAGCCCTCCAGTGCTGTGCTGTGATCAATCCGGCCCGGCGCTTCCATCTTCACCCGGTCTTCCTTCTGGGTTCTGTGCCTTCGGTCACTTGCCTTGGCCGGGCTGCGTTGATGTTATTCCCACGCATGCTCATGTGCATCCTCTTTCTCTCATCCCTCCTTTCTCTCTCTTTCCTTTTCCCTTACGCCTCACACCTCCTTTCATCCCCTCTCTCTCTCTCTCTCTCATCCTCCCTCACTCTTTAATTTAATTTGTTATAACAAAAAATTGTTTGCATTTTTTATTTATTTATTTATTGTTTATAAAAGGCCCCACCAAAATCCTCAGCACCAGGCCCATGATGTTCTTAATCTGGCCCTGCTCCCGGTTGTTTGACAAGTGGCAGGCGGACATACCTAGCTTGGCGGATGATGACTGGGAGGAAGGTATTCAGCAGTACCTCCCCCTCATGATCTCGGCAAGAGACAGATATACCCAGCTTAGATTTCTTCATCGTGTCTACTATTCACCAGAGCGCCTAGCTAAAATATATCTATCACGTACCTTACAGCGGAGTCCGGATGCTGGGGATGGCCTCGTGCACGGTTCCGGTCCCAACACCCCTGGTGCACGGTTCCGGTCCCAACACCCCTGGTGGTGGGAACAGGGAGTGCTGGGGCACGAAAGGGTGCAAGTGCCTGCGGCTGGTAGACTGGTGCTTGGAAGTACCGGTTCCTCTGGAGAGCTGGTGTATACGTTGGTAACCAAGGCTGTACTCAGTAAAGGCCGAACAGGTGGATGTAGGCACTGCGAGATCAAGACGGGAAACAGGTCGGCAACTGGCTGGCAAACAAGGTACAAAGCGGAAGGCAAGTTCGTGGTCAAAAGCAGGCAAAAGGTTGGCAACTGGCTGGCAAACAAGGTACAAAGCGGAAGGCAAGTTCGTGGTCAAAAGCAGGCAATAGGTTGGCAACAGGCAGGTGATGAGGTACCAAATTAGAGAGCAGAGACGTAGTCCAGGAATCCAAGCCGAGGTCAAACCAAAGGGAACAGTCAATAAGCAGGGTCAATCCAGGAAGGGTAACAGGAAAACCAGGTGAATCAGGAACAAGGTAGCAGGAACTTCAGGCAGGTATTCAGGAGATAAGACTGAAGACGATCCAGCACTGACACCATGTGAAGGCCCTGTTTATATAGGGCGCCTTGTGCTGGGATTGGTGGAGGTGAGGGTCCGTGCGTGATTGCGCACACACGTTCGTGCTGACGTGGGAGTGCGTGCCCTCGTTCGTATTGGCAAACGAGGGCGCGCACAAGTCAGCGTTGGTACGCGGGTACGCCCGCACGTTCGGTTCCGTTGGGAAGGCTGCGCATGGGTATTGGCGCTCGCAGAGTGGGGATTCACTCCTACTGGACGAGGACGGGTATGGAAAGCGTGAGTTCTCTGACATTGCCCCCTCCTTAGGGGCAGCCTCCGGATGCCTCTTTGAAACGGACCCTGGGAGCGGGAACGATGAAAAGCCTGTATGAGTCTCTGGGCATGAAGATTCGTTCTTGGTTCCCAGGAATTTTCTTCTGGGCCAAAACCTTTCCATTTAATTAAATATTGGTCCTCACCTTGCCGTTTTCTGTGATCCAGGATAGCTTCAATTTCAAATTCTTCTTCCCCATTCACTCGGATAGCTTCCGGAGGTCCTACTTCACGATCTGGAAAGGAATTTGGAACATCAGGTTTAAGTAGGGAAACGTGAAATACCGGATGTATCCTGAATGAGGCAGGGAGTTCAAGTTCATAGGCCACTGGGTTGACCTTTCTCTTGACAGGAAAAGGGCCCAAGTATCTAGGTCCCAATTTCTTGGAGGGGCATGCCAGTTTTAAATTTGTGGTAGATAGCCACACACGATCTCCTACCTCCAAGTTTAATTCTCCCCTTCTCTTTTTGTCGAAGTATTTTTTATCATCCTCCTGTGCTTTAGCAATAGTTTCCCTGAGCACCTGGTTGTTGGAGGAAAGGAAATCCAATCTATCCTGAACAGCCGGTACAGAGGATTCGGGCACAAGTGCGGGTAGAAAGGAGGGATGGAATCCGTAGTTGGAGAAAAATGGTGATTGGTTTGTGGTGGAGTGGATGGAATTGTTAAATGCAAATTCTGCCAAGGGAAGCAGTGAGGCCCAATCCTCTTGGGAAAACGAGGAGAAGCAACGTAGGTATTGTTCCAACGTTTGGTTGGTACGTTCGGTCTGCCCGTTGGTCTGTGGATGGTAAGCTGAAGAGAGACTACATTTAATACCTAGTGCCTTGCATAATGACCTCCAAAACTTGGATGTGAATTGTACTCCACGGTCAGAGACGATGTCACTGGGGATTCCATGGAGTCTGACAACTTCTTTAATGAAGATCCTGGCGGTTTCAATCGCTGAAGGTGTCCCTTTTATGGGAATGAAATGTGCCATCCGGGAAAAGCGGTCTACCACCACAAAAATGGAAGAGAACCCTTTAGAGAGGGGAAGCTCCACAATAAAATCCATGGCGATTTTGTCCCATGGCCTTTCGGGAATGGGCAGTGGTTTCAGCAGGCCCCATGATTTATTTTTACTGCTCTTATTTCTTAGACAGATCAGACAAGAGTTGACATAATTCCTGCAGTCCTTGGCCAGATTTGGCCACCAGAAGTGTCTCTGGATTAGATCCACAGTCTTGTGGCCCCCAAAGTGACCCGCCAGAGGATAGTCATGGCAGGCCTGTAAGACGGTGGTGCGTAGGTCTTGAGGGATGAAAATTTTATTGTCTAGCCAAAAAAGCCCATCCCTCTCCTGAAGGTTGGTGCCCGGAGGTAATTGTGTTCTCACGGAGGCTTGGCGGAGCTGTGTCATGAAACTGGATTGGGTCAGGAGAAAATTCCCTGCTTGCAGGATAGTATCCGGTGGAGACGGGGTTTCAAGTTCTGTGAACATTCGGGATAAGGCATCGGGTTTAACGTTTTTGGATCCAGGGCGATAAGTAATATGAAAATTAAAACGGGAAAAGAAAAGAGCCCATCTGGCCTGTCGGGGTCTAAGGCGTCTGGCAGTTCTGAGGTATTCTAAATTTTTGTGATCTGTGAAGATCAGTATCGGATGTGCTGCCCCTTCCAGGACGTACCGCCATTCTTCCAAGGCTAGCTTTATTGCTAGGAGTTCTCGGTCACCTACGTCATAGTTCCTTTCCGATACACCTAGTTTTCTGGAAAAGAAGGCCACCGGATGCATTAGAGACTTGGGTCCTTGGCGTTGAGACAGGATGGCTCCTACCGCACTCTCCGAAGCATCGACCTCCAGAGTGTAGGGTAATGCAGGGTCAGGGTGTTTTAGTACTGGAGCGGAGGTAAATGCCCTTTTTAATTGGTCGAAGGCGGCTTGGGCCGCTGTAGTCCACTGGAAGCGGCTTTGCTTCTTGGTGAGCTGAGTGATGGGTGCGATGATCTTGGAGAAGTTCTTGATAAACTTTCTATAAAAGTTAGAGAACCCGATAAAACGTTGTACCCCTTTCTTGTCATTTGGGGGCGGCCAGGACATGATGGCAGAGACCTTCTGGGGATCCATGGCTACACCCCCAGTTGATATCACCAGGCCGAGGAAGTGAATGGTCTGGCGTTCGAATTCACATTTTTCGGCCTTTGCGTAAAGTCCATGTTGCCTTAATCTGCCCAGAACTTGTTTGACATGATCACGATGAACTTCTAGAGAGGTGGAAAATATCAGGATATCGTCCAGGTAGACAATTACAAAGGAATCTAGAAAGTCTCTGAAAATATTATTAACAAAATGTTGAAAAGTGGCCGGGGCGTTGCATAGTCCAAATGGCATGACTAAATATTCGAAGTGGCCAAAACGTGTTCGGAATGCTGTCTTCCATTCGTCCCCTTTGCGTATTCTGATCAGGTTATAGGCCCCACGTAGGTCCAACTTCGTGAATATTTTTGCTGAGCGGAGTCTCTGAAATAATTCCGGGACTAGTGGAAGCGGGTACCGGTTTTTAATTGTCACTTTATTCAGATCCCTGTAATCCACACATGGGCGGAGCGAGTGATCTCTTTTTTCAACAAAGAATATTCCGGCTCCTGCTGGGGAGGAGGAATGTCGGATGAACCCCTTTTTGAGGTTCTCATCGATGTACTCCTTGAGAACCAGGAGTTCGGGTTCGGACAGGGGAAAGATCCGCCCGAACGGAATTTCGGCCCCAGGTAGTAACTCAATCGGGCAGTCGTAGACCCGATGGGGAGGAAGGGTGTCTGCTTTCTGTTTATCGAACACGTCCAAGAAGTTGTGGTACACTGGTGGCACCAACTCTTTGAATTCAGAGTCCGTTCTTAGGCACCCAATGACTGGTGGAATATGGTGGAAGGTTTTGAGACAGTTCTGTAGACAGTAAGAGGACTGAAAAGTCACCTCACCGGTGACCCAATTGACCTGGGGATTGTGGGCCTGTAGCCAAGGCATTCCTAGGATGACAGGAAACAAAGGTGAGGAAATGACATCTAGACGGAGTAGCTCCTGGTGACCTGGTGGGATGCTGGTGAACAGGGGTTGTGTCTCCAGAGTAATAGGCCCGGACTTGATGTTTGACCCATCTGCTAGCCGTATGGAGAGTTGATGCTGCTTAGGTGTTAGCGGGATGTTATGTTGTAGAGCGAAGGCATGATCCACAAAGCAGCTACAGGCGCCAGAGTCAATTATAGCCTGGACTCGGAGTATTTCTCCTGGGAGCTGTAAGGAAATAGGAACAGCGATGTGAGCGGCTTTTATTAGAGACAAGGCGAAAGGCACACGGGATGATGAATTGAACTTACGGATCTTGTTAGGGCATGTGTTGGCGTAGTGCCCAGCTTCCCCACAGTAGAGGCAGAGGTTGTTCTGGCGACGCCGCTGTTTCTCCTCGGGTGATAATGGTGAGCGGAGTAGGCCGACTTGCATGGGCTCTGGTGCTCCTGAGGTGGCAGCAGGCACGTTGGAAACGGGAGTAGGAGGGTAGTTGGGACCTTTGGGTAACACCCATGTGGGGCGTGTCAGGCTGGACCTCTCGGACCTCCGCTCTCTCAAACGACGGTCTATCTGGATAGACAGCTGAATCAAATCCTCCAAAGAACTAGGGATTCCCACTCGGGCTAGCTCATCCAACAGTGCTTCGGAGAGGCCTATGCGGAATTGATAGAGGAGTGCGGCGTCGTTCCAAGAGGTGTCGGAACTCCACCGCCTAAAGTCTGTTACGTAGTCCTCTACTGGCCGGCGCCCTTGTTGGAGGGCATGGAGGCTGGCCTCTGCTGTTGTGGTGCGCTGAGGATCATCATACAGTTTGGCCATTTCATCCAAAAATGAGTCCAGGGTATCCAGAAGAGGGCTGGCTTGTTCCAACATACGGTGGGCCCAGGTTTGAGGCTCCCCTTGGAGTAGGGAGACTATGAACCCCACCTTAGTGCTCTCCAGGGAGAAGGTACGGGGTTGTAGCAGGAAGTAGAGCCGACAAGCATTTCTGAAGGAGCGGAACTTACTGCGGTCCCCCGAAAACCGTTCCGGTGGGGGCACACGAGGTTCTGGGGGTGGCATCATTACTGTGGGTGCTGATGCAGAGGTTGCTGAGCCAGAAAACCGGGATGTCAGGGAGGCCTGATGAGTTGCAGAGCCTGGGGACATGGATTCCACTCTCTGTTCTAGTTGATGATAGCCATCTCGCAGGCCCTGGACTGCCAGGGTAAGGGCCGACATCTGTTGGCACAGAGCTTCCAAAGGCGAGGCACCCCCTTCGGACTCCATTCTGGCTGGTTCGTACTATCACGTACCTTACAGCGGAGTCCGGATGCTGGGGATGGCCTCGTGCGCGGTTCCGGTCCCAACACCCCTGGTGGTGGGAACAGGGAGTGCTGGGGCACGAAAGGGTGCAAGTGCCTGCGGCTGGTAGACTGGTGCTTGGAAGTACCGGTTCCTCTGGAGAGCTGGTGTATACGTTGGTAACCAAGGCTGTACTCAGTAAAGGCCGAACAGGTGGATGTAGGCACTGCGAGATCAAGACGGGAAACAGGTCGGCAACTGGCTGGCAAACAAGGTACAAAGCGGAAGGCAAGTTCGTGGTCAAAAGCAGGCAAAAGGTTGGCAACTGGCTGGCAAACAAGGTACAAAGCGGAAGGCAAGTTCGTGGTCAAAAGCAGGCAATAGGTTGGCAACAGGCAGGTGATGAGGTACCAAATTAGAGAGCAGAGACGTAGTCCAGGAATCCAAGCCGAGGTCAAACCAAAGGGAACAGTCAATAAGCAGGGTCAATCCAGGAAGGGTAACAGGAAAACCAGGTGAATCAGGAACAAGGTAGCAGGAACTTCAGGCAGGTATTCAGGAGATAAGACTGAAGACGATCCAGCACTGACACCATGTGAAGGCCCTGTTTATATAGGGCGCCTTGTGCTGGGATTGGTGGAGGTGAGGGTCCGTGCGTGATTGCGCACACACGTTCGTGCTGACGTGGGAGTGCGTGCCCTCGTTCGTATTGGCAAACGAGGGCGCGCACAAGTCAGCGTTGGTACGCGGGTACGCCCGCACGTTCGGTTCCGTTGGGAAGGCTGCGCATGGGTATTGGCGCTCGCAGAGTGGGGATTCACTCCTACTGGACGAGGACGGGTATGGAAAGCGTGAGTTCTCTGACAGTTTTTGTTTTTTTGAAAATAAATAAACTTTTTTATTGTTTTTGTTTTTTTGTTAAAAAAAAAAAAAAACAGTGCAAACTTGTGAGTGAGATTAATCAAACAAAAAATAAGTGCGAAAAAGTCCACATAGAGGTATATGAAACACCAAATGTCCATCTAGACACGTAGGTGAATACACAGGATATCACACAGCTCCGAGATTTATCAAACTGTAGGCGTCTTCAAAATAAACATCAAAGTTCATATACGCTTACCAGAGATGTTGGACTCGACTATCATAAGACAATGAGTCAATCGAGCATGAATGCACCCATGGGACAGGTCCACAATGACTGTATATCCGATATCAGGAAATTCCTGGATTGGCCTTACTCCAACTTCACACGGTATCGACCATGGATATAATGGATACTGTATGCGCTACCAGGACAGGAACTCCAGTAATGGCAAATGAATGACCAAAACCAACCCTAATGAGGGTGCTGGAACCAAATGGTGAAGCTCAGCAGCACTTGTATCGGTACACATAAAAAATAAAAAAAGGGGGGGCTCTGATAGTGCAGGTCAAAAGACGGCTTTTAATAGGTAAAAACCAATGTACAAAAAAACATATAAAAACAATCACATGTGATAAAAGCAATATGGGGAATAGAGTACCTCGCCCTTGGTGAAGTTGGAGTAAGGCCAATCCGGGAATTTCCTGGCATCGGATATACAGTCATCGTGGACCTGTCCCATGGGTGCATTCATGCTCGATTGACTCGTTGTCTTATGATAGTCGAGTCCAACATCTCTGGTAATCGTATATGAACCTTGATGTTTATTTTGAAGACGCCTACAGTTTGATGACTCTCTGGGCTGTGTGATATCCTGTGTATTCACCTACGTGTCTAGATGGACATTTGGTGTTTTATATACCTCTATGTGGACTTTTTCTCACTTATTTTTTGTTTGATTATTCTCACTCACAAGTTTGCACTGTTTACATGTTTGGTTTAGCGCTACATATTCACCACTATTACTGATTTGAATTTTTGTCACATTCTGTGAAGCTGCTTTTTTCCTTGATTCAGTTTTATTTTATAGAAAAGGCGCAATAATTGTTTGTATTTCACTTTACAATAAATGCGCGTGAGGTTTTGGAGTTGCCGGCTGCTTCTTTTTCTTGTGGGCCAACTCAATATTGAACCCTACGGATTAAGACTGGGATGCCATTAAAATTCATGTGCGTGTAAAGGCAGGCGTCCCAATACTTTTGTCAATATAGTGTATACAGTGGTGTGAAAAAGTGTTTGCCCCCTTCCTCATTTCCTGTTCCTTTGCATGTTTGTCACACTTAAGTGTTTCGGAACATCAAACCAATTTAAACAATAGTCAAGGACAACACAAGTAAACACAAAATGCAATTTGTAAATGAAGGTGTTTATTATTAAAGGTGAAAAAAAATCCAAACCATCATGGCCCTGTGTGAAAAAGTGATTGCACCCCCTTGTTAAAACATACTATAACTGTCCACCAGAAGATCCTTAAAAGCTACACATCATGCCGAGACCCAAAGAAATTCAATTGAGAAAGAAAGTAATTGAGATCTATCAGTCTGGAAAGGGTTATAAAGCCATTTCCAGAGGGCCGAACACGTCATGCAGACGTGAGACGCCGACGTAGGGGGAGGAGCCTGCTGATGGCGGGGAGACAAGCCGACAAGCCGCGCGGAGAGGTGCCGGGGCATGAGAACCAGGAGACCCGGGGAGCGAAGCGGCGGTGAGAGCCCGCGTAGCCCCGTCCAGATACAGCGGGATCACCCTCCACCATACTCCTGAGCGCTGCCTGAACCGCCCGCCCACCCACCACCCCGTCACTCGCAGGCTAAGGACAATATCCTCCTAGCTCCGGAGGAGTGCAGACCCACCTGCCTTCACGCTGGGATGAGGAAAAGGGGACACCAACAGAAAACTTAGGGCAAATAACTGCCCATTAGCGTACTGTGCAGCGTTCCCCTTCTGACGCATCCCTTCCTAAAGCATTCTAATGCATCCAGCTGATCACCTGCACCCTTGAATCCAGCTGACCACCCGCACCTTTGAATTCAGAGCCCCAGTGAACAAACTAATCCGCTTCCTCGCTCTGCAGATCTGCCTGCCAGACGACAGGAGACAAGAGACGGGGGGGGGGGGGGGGGGGGGGGGGGGGGGGGGGGGGGGGGGGGGGGGGGGGACGCCCGCGGTGGGCACTCCCCGTCCAGGTATGAAACTTTTCCCTGTTTTTCTAAGCAAAGTATGTGAATAAAATCAGAAGAAATTGCTCAAAAAATTGTTCGCTGATAAATAGTTTTTGTTGTGAGTGGACTTAAAACTGTATTATAGTACAAACACTGACGCAAGGAAGAGGAAGGGAGGAGGAAAGAAAGAAAGAGAAAAAGGGGGCGCTGAAAAAATCCACGGTTACGGTCATAACACAAATTTCTTAGAGGACTACAACACAAAAATTCTAGGGGACTATTGACTTCAGTGTCAAAGGTACCTCATTGCTACAGCCCTTGCAGGCCGGATAACGGAAACAGTGAACAGCGAACCCCCCCCCCCCCCCCTTACCAACATATTTGTCTGCTGAAAATAATATACCTGGACCCATATAGATATAGGCCTTCAGGGTTTTTCCCAGCCATATGGAGACTCTGGTTTAGGCCTCCCAATCAACGCACTACGAAAACACAGCCCATAAAAAAGTTACAGGAAAAGGGACTCTTCATCTCAAATAATCCTCAATACACATAAAGAAAACAGTTTATTAGCTGAATACGGCAAGACGCCTGAATCTGGTGGGTCTACGCAATTATAACCCAGAAAAGGCCCAGACTAAGTGGAAATCCTAGCGGCTCACCGACTTGGGGCCACAGGCTACCCCATCTAATAGACCCCCCGGGGACGTGTAAGATTGTGGCTGTCCTAGAATAAGAAGACACAGTCACACTCTTGCGGTTTTTCTTTTTGAATAAGGAGGTAATCCTCCAAAATTAAATTAGTTTTGGGCAGCTGCTGAAGCACCATACACCCCTTTATGGAAACAACAGCTACAGACCCTGTTAGTAGGAGCACCTTAGAACTATTGACAGGGGGAAAAAAGCAAATTTTCTGGTGGTCCAGATAAAATGAAGGGGAGGTCACAAAGGGCAACCGAACCCAAAACTCCTAAAGACAGTCTTAACAACAGTACAATCTCGAAATACCTTAAGGACATAAGTCTTAAAAGTCCAGAGATGGAGAAGAGACAACAAGGGACAAAGGAGAAAAGGAAAGAAACAGAGAAACAGAAACAAGAGCTGGCAGAGGTATCCAGAATAGAGGCCGAACAAGAAGGGCCCGGGGACACCAGGGGACAAATGATAAATCGGGACTTTACACAAATACCCACCAAAACGGATATGGAAGAAATGTTTTCACGCCTTGAAAATTCAATTAAAACCGAAATTAAAAATGTGCGTTTGGATATGGGCCAAATATTGAAAAGAGTGGAGACTATTGAAATCATCTCCTCTGAACAAACCAAGGACCTCCAGCAACTCAGAAAACAAATGGAAACAATGCATATAAAGCAAAGAGACATGACTTATAAGATGGAGAGTATGGAGGACCAGAACAGACGACAAAACTTGAGGATTAGGTCCCTCCCAGAACAGAGGGGAGAAGACCTGGGGGCAAAAATTAACAGCATTTTTAAACCACTACTAGGAAAATCGGATGCCCTAGATTTGAAATTTGACCGGGTTCACCGGGTCAGAAAACCTGCAGGAGTAAGGGAAGAAGCCCCCAGAGACGTGTTGGTCCGTTTCCATTCTTATGTAGAGAAGTCGCAAGTGTGGAGTAAACTTCGGGGCAGCCCCCCTCTGAAATACGAAACATCAGAACTCCAGATTTTCTCAGATCTCTCTCCTGGGACTCTTGCTAGAAGAAGACAGATGAGACCCTTACTTGAAATATTACGTACTGCAAACATAAAATATAGCTGGGGTTTTCCTGCAGCCTTGATTGTGGTTAGAGAAGGCCGAACATCCCGAATGAAATTTATGGACGAAATGCCAAATTTCTGCCAGGAATTAGGGATTATTCCACCCACTATATCTGGTCCGTCGGTCTAATTAAGAAGACTTGAAAGAGTGGTTACATTTTGGGGGGGGGGGGGGGGGGAGGAGGGACGGTGTTGATGCGGGGTGTTTTTTGTTTATTGGTTTTTTTTTTTTTTTTTTTTTTTTGGCGGATGGGCATTACCCCCTTATAGGGGCAAGGTGATTTAATAAGCAGCGGGGGATGGGGGGGAGGGAGGGTGGGACGGTGGGAGATGCTCGGGGGGAGGACGGTTTCGGTCATGGCTGCCCCCACCCTCCCCCCTTAGTGGGAGGGGGGTGGAGAGTAGGAGTCTCTCCGCGGGATGCGGAGCTTCACCCCTAGAGGGGGTGGTGCACAGGGAGGACCCCAACGGGATGCCTCCCGGTGCACACAGGGTCGGAAAAAGACCGGGGGGAGGGGGGTGGGGTTCAGAGGGATTGGGGGGGGGAGGAGAGGGAGGGAGGGAGGGTATGGGAGGTAGAAGGGGGGAGAAGAGGGAAGAGGCTGTCCCTGCCCTGCAAAAACGCAAAAAGAAGAAGATCAAATGGTCCATTTGGGCCAAGGGTTTATGTCTAAAATATGACTGAAGGTACACTAAAGCTTATAACGTATAATGTAAAGGGTATTGTCTCGCAAGAGAAAAGATTTAAGATTCTCAAGGAAATGAGGGAGTATCATATAGATATCATTTTCCTACAAGAAACCCACCTTCAACATGAAAAAAATATTAAGATCGCCTCCTACGATTACCCAAATTGGTATTACAGTGATTCCCCAACAAGAGGCGCGAAGGGGGTGGCTATAGGGGTTTCTAGAAATTTAAAATTTAAACTGTTGGATAGATTGACCGATTTTGACGGAAGATTTTTGTTCGTGAAATGTAAAATAGGGGAGCATACATTGACCTTAGTGAATCTATACTCCCCAAACAAAGATCCAACGGGTTATTTAGCAAGGGTCCTGAGCAGGTTGGCGAAATTCCGCGAGGGAGAGACCATCCTGGCTGGGGACCTGAACTTCGGATTAGACCCTAAACAGGACAGCTCATCAGGAATACAGAGCACGAGCCAGGTAAAACTAAAAAAAATAAAATTAAAGATCTATCAAAATCATATGGTAGATGCATGGAGAGTACAGCATCCAGGGGTTAAAGATTATACTTTCTTCTCACCTGCCCACGGTACACACTCTCGATTAGATTACTTTTTAGTGGAGCATAAAGCCTTAGAACAAATAGTTACAACACAGATTGAGATAACTACCCTCTCAGATCATGCCCCTGTGTCGATGGTCATGAAGTTCCGGGGCCTACAAAGGCCTCCATATACATGGTGTTTGAACGATAGTCTCCTGGCAGAGGCCTCAGTGGAGGAGGCCATTAGAGGGGAGATCGAATCATTCTTTCAGACCAACGATACAGGGGAGATCTCCGATGGTACACTATGGGAGGCACACAAAGCCTTTATCAGGGGGATACTGATTTCAATTGGGGCTGCAAAGAAGCGAGAGAAAAGAGAACTAAGGGAGCTTCTAAGGGAAGAGATCCGGGGGTTGGAGCAAAAGCATAGAGAGTCAAGCACCCATAGGCAGGATATCTTCCATAGACTTTTTAACAAGAGGGAGGAACTAAAAACCATCCTGGAACAAGATGCCAGGAAATGGTTCCATAAAGTAGCAGAAGATAGACATCATTGGGGAAATAAGTCGGGCAAGCACTTAGCAAGAATATTAAAAAAGAAACGAGAAATCAATTATATAGAGAAAATTCAAAATGAAACTGGAGCAATTCTCAATTCCTCCAAAGATATAGCCAACGAGTTCCGAACATATTACGAGGCATTATACGATGTTAAATTAAAGGAGCACCACCACGAAAGGCCCAAAAACCTGAGTCAAGATTTTGTAAAGAATAGCTCCCTCAGCGTCCTCTCGAGGATAGATAGCCTAAATATGGATAGACCCATAACAGAGAAAGAGATACTGGAAGCTATAAATACCTCCCCGAAAGGCAAGAGTCCAGGATTGGATGGATATACTCTCACATATTATAAATGCTTCAAAGATATCCTCGTGCCCAGAATGTGCCGTTATTGGAACAGACTTGGAGAGGACTGCACTATGAGATCTGAAGCCCTAATGGCGTCCATTACGGTGATTTTAAAAGAGGGGAAAGATAGAACGCTTTGCTCGAGCTATCGACCTATTGCCTTGCTCAATGCCGATACAAAGCTGTTTGCCAAGGTGTTGGCAAACAGATTTAAGGAGCATATGACACAACTGGTCCACCCAGACCAGGTGGGGTTTACCCCGGGAAGGGAAGGACGGGACAACGGGATTAGGGCCCTGTTGTTACTTCAGGCAGCAAGGCAGGGGAAAGCCCCCAGTCTATTCCTGTCACTGGATGCCGAGAAGGCCTTTGACAGGATAGACTGGGGGCACATGATTAATACACTCGAGGCCATGGGCATAGGACAAAGAATGATCAGCTGGGTGAGGGTCCTGTACGATTTGCCCCAGGCAAGGGTAAGGATTAATGGGGTGCTCTCACAACCATTGGTCATGAGGAATGGCACGCGGCAGGGGTGCCCCCTGTCCCCGCTCCTCTTTGTTTTATCTTTGGAACCCCTTCTTTCTACCATCAGGAATTCAGTGGATATAAGTGGGGTGGGGGTAGGGGGGGAGGAGCACAAGATGGCGGCATACGCCGACGACGTGCTATTTTTTGTGACCAACCCCCGGATCACTCTGCCAAATCTCCTTAGGACTCTGAAACTATACGGATCAGTATCAAACTTTAAAATCAACCTCGCCAAGTCAGAGATATTGAATATTAATATAGAGCAAGTTGAAGCTGATCGACTCTCAAAAGTGTTTCATTTTCCCTGGAGAGATAAAATAAAATATTTAGGAGTCATGCTCTCATCTACCCTAAGGAAAATCTACACATTAAATTATTTACCAATGCTAGAGGAGATTAAAGCAGAAACTAAAAGACTAGCTCCCTGTCCCCTGTCTTGGCTGGGGAAAATTAATGCGGTCAAAATGGTTATTGCTCCAAAAGTAAATTACAAACTACAGATGCTCCCGCTCTCAGTGCCGCAAGTTTTTTTTGATACACTAAATAAAATAATTTCTAAATTTATATGGTCCAACAAGAAGCCTCGCATATCTAAAAACATACTATCCAAGGATAAAAAACAGGGGGGGTTAGCATTTCCCGATTTCGAGAAATATTATAGGGCTATAGCCCTCTCAAGGGCAACAGAATGGATGAAAGGGGGAAGCAACAAAAGATGGGTGAATATAGAGAATGCACAAAGCAACACACAACTGGGTCACATCATATGGAACCCCCCAAAATTTAGAGTAGAGGGGGATGGGACACATGAAATCACATTGGTTACACTAAAAGAGTGGGATAGGTTGTTTAGAAAGAATAAATGGGTGTATAACTCACCTTTGATTTATTTAAAAGACAATATTTTTTTTACACCAGGTAGGACTCAAATAGGGGGTAATTGGATTAAAAATAGGGAAGCACAGTTACAAGATATTATTAAGCAAGGAAGAATACTCACTTATCACGAATTAAGAGAAAATAGAGAACTTATGTCGATTGACGCCTGGAGGTACTCACAGCTTAAACATTTTGTGGACAGCCTCCCACAGCCAATCCGGGGAGGTGAGGATCTCACAGCTCTGGAGAAGATTTGTGTACGAACAACAACAAGAAATAATATATCCCGATTATACAAGATGCTGATGTTGGAGGAAAACGACTGGGTCCCCCCAGGTGTCAAAAGATGGGAAGGGGAATTAGGAACCCCATGTAGTAAAGATAGAATTAATAGAATTTTTCACGTAATGCACTATTCTGGGTTTAACACAAAAACAGTCGAAGTGAATTTTAAATGTATCTCAGGTTGGTATCTGACCCCCCAGAAGCTTAGCAGATTTCAAAAAGATAAATCACCTGAATGCTGGCGAGGATGTGGGAATACAGGCACGATGGCCCATATATGGTGGGAATGCCCTAAGATCAAAAAATACTGGCAACAAATTTTGGAGCTAATTAAAATAATTACTGGGAACAGTATTCCAGAAGACCCCTGGATAGTACTGTTCCATGGGTCAGATATACCCATGGGCCAGTATAAATCCTCAGTTATACCGATAATGCTAAACGAGGCAAAAAACCTTATTGCTAAACACTGGTGCGATCCAGAGAGCCCGCGTACAGGGGAATGGATAAGTAGAGTAAATCTGCTGCAAAAAGTAACAAGTTCTGAGGTACAGAGAGTGGGCGAGGAGAAAGCGGAAGAGAGGAGGAGGAAATGGGCAGGATGGGAAATTTTTAAAGACTCATGGAGATTTGTGGAAGAAATAACGGGTTGAGGCTGACAGTGCGTCCCACGAGGGGTATTCCATACGATCTATGACATTTGAATCTGTACATATGCGTTATATAGGAAATCAATAGACAATACCCAATAAGGCGTCACGCAGGGCAGGGACGGGAGGGGGGGGGAGGGGGGGGGGTAAAAGGGATTTAAAAAAAAAAAAAAAAAAATAAAGTATTTCATTATCCACAAATGGCGAAGACATGGAACAGTGGTGAACCTTCCCAGGAGTGGCCGGCCGCCCAAAATTACCCCAAAAAATTAAAAATGGCCTGCATGGCAGAGTTCCAAGGAGAAAACCACTGCTGAGCAAAAAGAACATCAAAGCTGTCTCAATTTCTCCACAACACATCTTGATGATCCCCAAGACTTTTGGGACAACATTCTGTGGACCGATGAGACAAAAGTGAACTCTTTGGAAGGTGTGTGCAAGTATATCTGGCGTAGAAGGAACACTGCATTTCAGAAAAAGAACATTATAAAATAAATAAAGATTTAAAAGGAAAAAAAAAAAAAAATGTCCGACCATCTGTTCGTGTACTCAAGCTGAAACGAACTTGGGTTCTGCAGCAGGACAATGATCCTAAACACACCAGCAAGTCCACCACCGAATGGCTGAAGAAAAACAAAATGAAGACTTTGGAGTGGCCTAGCCAAAGTCCAGACCTGAATCCTATTGAGATGTTGTGGTATGACCTTAAAAAGGCCGTTCATGCTCGAAAACCCTCTAATGTAACTGAATTAGGACAATTCTGCAAAGATGAGTGGGCCAAAATTCCTCCAGGACGCTGTAAAAGCCTCATTGCACGTTATCGCAAACGCTTGGTTGCAGTTGTTGCTGCTAAGGGTGGCCCAACCAGTTATTAGGTTTAGGGGGCAATCACTTTTTCACACAGGGCCATGATGGTTTGGATTTTTTTTCACCTTTAATAATAAACACCTTCATTTACAAATTGCATTTTGTGTTTACTTGTGTTGTCCTTGACTATTGTTTAAATTGGTTTGATGTTCCGAAACACTTAAGTGTGACAAACATGCAAAGGAACAGGAAATGAGGAAGGGGGCGAACACTTTTTCACACCACTGTATGTGTGGAAAGAAAATGCTTGTTAGTTCATCTCTGTATCTGCTGCAGGAAATATGTGTAAGAAAAAATTAGGCTCTAGACGTTACCCAATAATACACAAATTTCTCGAAATTCTGCTAGTTTCCTGCAATAAATTTACACAACTGGGATTCTTCTACTGTTGAAAGAACCTTTGAACTTTATTGCATTAATGTAACTTTTTGTTTCCTCACCGTTATATACCGTCATATACCTCTATGTGGACTTTTTTTTTTCACTTATTTTTTGTTTGATTAATCTCACTCACAAGTTTGCAGTATTTATTGTAAAGCCTTCACAGTGAGTACAGTCAGCAGCAGACTAGTTTCGGCGATAAGCCTTGTTCACAGAACACATGTTGAAAAGCATGAACATTTATACATAAGAGATTATCACAGGACTACTGCTCCTCTCCAATCAACAATGTGTTCAATTGAAATCTGGTGATTGGTTACAAATTGTTAACATATGTGAAGATACAGTCAGGTCCATAAATATTGGTACATCGACACAATTCTAATCTTTTTGGCTCTATACACCACCACAATGGATTTGGAATTAAACAAACACGACGTGATTTAACTGCAGACTTTCAGCTTTAATTTGAGGGTATTTACATCCAAATCAGGTGAACGGTGTAGGAATTACAACAGTTTCTATAGGCGCCTCCCACTTTTGAAGGGACCAAAAGTAATGGGACAATTGGCTGCTCAGCTGTTCCATGGCCAGGTGTGTGTTATTCCCTCATTATCCCATTTACAAGGAGCAGATAAAAGGTCCAGAGTTCATTTCAAGTGTGCTATTTACATTTCGAATCTGTTGCTGTCAACTCTTAATATGAGATTCAAAGAGCTGTCACTATCAGTGAAGCAAGTCATTAGGCTGAAAAAACAAAACAAACCCATCAGAGAGATAGCAAAAACATTAGGAGTGGCCAAATCAACTGTTTGGAACATCCTTAAAAGAAAGAACGCACCGGTGAGCTCAGCAACACCAAAAGACCCGGAAGACCACGGAAAACAACTGTGGTGGATGACCGAAAAATTCTTTCCCTAGTGAAGAAAACACCCTTCACAGCAGTTGGCCAGATCAAGAACACTCTCCAGGAGGTAGGTGTATGTGTGTCAAAGTCAACAATCAAGAGAAGACTTCACCAGAATGAATACAGAGGGTTCACCACAAGATGTAAACCATTGGTGAGCCTCAAAAACAGGAAGGCCAGATTAGAGTTTGCCAAACAACATCTAAAAAAGCCTTCACAGTTCTGGAACAACATCCTATGGACAGATGAGACCAAGATCAACTTGTACCAGAGTGATGGGAAGAGAAGCGTATGGAGAAGGAAAGGAACTGCTCATGATCCAAAGCATACTACCTCATCAGTGAAGCATGGTGGTGGTAGTGTCATGGCGTGGGCATGTATGGCTGCCAATGGAACTGGTTCTCTTGTATTTGATGATGATGTGACTGCTGACAAAAGCAGCAGGATGAATTCTGAAGTGTTTCGGGCAATATTATCTGCTCATATTCAGAAAAATGTTTCGGAAACTCTCAATTTGGAATTTAGTTTTGATAGTCATAAGGATGTCATACATTTTTTAGATCTTACTTTAACAGGCTGTGCAGCTCAGGGCTTGGTTACAACTTGCACCTATCATAAGGCATGTGCAGGCAATGCCTTACTTCTGGCTACTAGTTGCCATCCTGCACACACCAAACGATCGATTCCAATGGGGGAGTTCCCCAGGGCCAGACATAACTGCTCTACTGAGGAAGGTTTTAATAAGGAGTGCAACATTATAGCCTCACAACTTCATTCACGAGAGTACGACAAATGGAATATAGATATAGTAGTTCGTCTCGCCATGGAGAAAAATAGAATTACCCTCTTGGAGAATGCTGTTTGTAAGAAGAGCCTCAGTAATAGTAATAATAAGAGTTCTAACGACAAATTTAGTCACTTTTGTAGCTGCCTACTCCTTGGAATTTAATAAAATTAAAAACATTATAGATAAATATTTACCAATACTTTCCACGGATGGAGATTTGGCACCAATACTTAGGTTGGGCTGTAAGTTTTCAAGCCACCGCGCTAAAACGCTAGGAGGCCTTTTGTCCCCAATCTGTTTGAGTCGCAGCAATATAAAAAAAACTTGGTTGAACACTGTGGGCTCTTACAATTGTGGGAATAACACGTTAGTACAGTATACAGTTAGTACAGTATATATGCTCTATAAACTATCTATTACGACATTTTAAACCAATTTTTTTTGTATTTTTTATGGTTTACCATCATATTTCTGAGTTTTCTGGTCCAAAAAATTGGGTTCCTTTAAAACCGCTTATAAACGCAAACGCGGGTGCCGCGTTTAGCCACGTTTTGCGTCTGAACGTGGAAAAGCAAAGTGTCTGAACCCATTTTTTTGCTTCTGGAAAAATAAGATTAAACGCAACTGCCTAAAAACGGGAAAAAAAACTAAACTGTGTACATGGACACATAGGATAACATTGCATGAGTTCAGGGGCAGTTGAAAAAAGTGTCCAACTGCCTCTGAACGTGCGTTTAACAGCGTCTCGTGTGCATGGAGCCAAATTGAAGCCCAGCTTACACTGCAGTTACAGCAAACTGTTTTTTTATTTCCTTTTTGGATAAAGGTTTTGCTTGAATAAATAAAAGCTGTTCATTGCAAGCATCCCTGTCAGTGGTAAAAGGTTTATCTCATCACTCTAACGGATACATTTGCAGGAGAGCTTGCTCTTTGCAGCCATCACATCTAAGATATGGTAAGCTACCTACTTTTTTTGTGAACTCTTTTCCCACTGAATAGAGCTCGGCAATGATTCTTGAAGGAGTGAAGATCTTTTCTGGATTGACCCACTCATCATAAATTGCCCATTCTATTTGTTCATTTATAGCAGCCTTTCTCAACCTTTTTAACCACTTCAATACCGGGCACTTAAACACCTTCCTGCCCAGACCAATTTTGAGCTTTCAGCGCTGTCGCACTTTGAATGACAATTGCGCGGTCATACTACACTGTACCCAAATTAAATTTTTATCATTTCTTCCCACAAATAGAGCTTTCTTTTGGTGGTATTTGATCACCTCTGCGGTTTTTATTTTTTGCTAAACAAATAAAAAAAGACCGAAAATTTTGAAAAAATATATGTTTTTTTTTTTTTTGTTTCAGTTTCAAAACTTTGTAAATAAGTAAGTTTTCTCCTTCACTGATGGGTCTGCACTGATGGGCACTGATAAGGCAGCACTGATGGGCACCGATGAGGTGGCACCAATGAAGTGGCACTAAGGGGGCATTGATGGGCACTGATAGGCGGCACTGATAGGCGGCATGGATAGGTGGCACGGATGGGCACTGATAGCTGGCACGGATTGGCATGGATAGGCGGCACAGATTGGCATGGATAGGCAGCACAGATGGGCATGGATAGGCGGCACAGATGGGCATGGATGGGCACTGATAGGTGGCACGGATGGGCACTGATAGGTGGCACGGATGAGCACTGATAGGTGGCACAGATAGGCACTGATCGGCAGCACTGTTTTGTACTGATGGATGCCAATCAGTGCCAAACAATAAGGCATGCCAATCAGTGATGCCCATTGTGGGCACTGATTGGCATCCATTGTGGGCACTAATTGGCATCCATTGTGGGCACTGCGTGTCATCCCTGGTGGTCTAGGGTGGCATACCTTGTGCTGGTCATCCCTGGTGGTCCAATGTGGGCATCCTGGGGGGGGGGGGCTGCGCTGATAATAGATCAGCGCAGACCCCCCCCCCCCGGTCAGAGGAGCAGCCGATCGGCTCTCCTCGCGTCTGACAGACGCGAGTGAGGAAAAGCCGATTACGGCTCTTCCTATTTACACTGTCATCAGCCGTGATTGGACACGGCTGATCGCGTGGTAAAGAGTCTCCGACGGAGACTCTTTACCAAGATCGTAGTTGCGGGGTGTCAGACTGACACCCCGCAACAACGATCGCTGCGATGCGCGCCCCCGGGGGCGCGCAGCGGCTCAAAATCCTGAGGATGTCATATGACATCCTGTCAGGATTTTAAAACCACTTTGCCGCCGTCATTTGACAATGGGCGGGCGGCAAGTGGTTAACATAGAAGAACCCTTAAAATAATTTTCTGGTCTCAGGGAACCCCTGCTAAAAATGACTATATCTCCAACTCATGATACATTAGTGTGATGGTCAGTGAGAAGAATGCTCCTTACATGTGTGCTCATTGGGAAGTATTACGTCCTTACAGATAGCTTAAAAACATCAATGGTGTCAGTGGGAACTTATCTGAGAGGCAGAACTTGGTCATTGCTCAAGGAACCCCTAGTAACCTCTGAAGGATACCTATAGTTCCATGGAACCCTGGTTGAGAAGCCCTGATTTATAGAGTTAGCAGGTCTCTTAGTACCCAAAGGGACTTTGAAAGATGAAGGAGAATCAAGTGCAACAATGCAGAGGCCCTTTTGCACAGCGGAAGTGAGCATATCAACACAGGAAAGCATATTGTGTGAAGCTGTAACATCAGGTGCATAGCAGCCTGGGGTGAGAAATTGTGCAAAGTCTCCTTTAACACAGCTTCTGGATCATCTTCATTCTCCTCTAGAGAAGGCATATCAGGATCCAACTAAGGTAGACATGGTGAGAGTGGAGAAGGAACCTGGTGCTTTTAAGCTCTGGACAGCAATAACTGCATTAACCACATGCCGACCGGGCCATAGCCGAAAGACGGCTACAGGGTGTTCGGCTTATTCTGGGTGGACGTCCTCCCAGAATCTTGCTCTCGCGCACCCCCTGGGGCGCGCACTTGGGAACATCTCTCGATCACGTGATAGTGCCCGTTTACCACGTGATCGCTCCTTCAAATGACGGAGCGATCACATGTAAACAAACCGGCGTCACGTCATGACGCCGGTTCCTCCCTCCCCTCTCTGTACCAATCGGTACAGTGAGAGGGGAGAGGGGGAGAGATGGCAGCAGCGCTGTGGGCTGGATGTGTAGTGCCCACAGCGCTGCTCAGTGACAGTGCAACACTGTGCAATACGCTGCCAACACTGCAATACTCTGCCAATACTGTGCAATACTCTACCAACACTGTGCAATAATGTGCCAACACTGTGCAATACTCTGCCAACACTGTGCAATACTCTGCCAACACTGTATAATACTCTGCCAATACTGTGCAATACTCTGCCAACACTGTATAATACTCTGCCAATACTGTGCAATACTCTGCAACACTGCAATACTCGCCAATACTCTGCCAATACTCTGCAATAAATTTTAATAGAAACAAAGAATTTTTTTATTTTTTTTTTTAACAAATTTTCAGTCTTTTTTGATTTATAGCGCAAAAAATAAAAAACTCAGCGGTGATTAAATACCACCAAAAGAAAGCTCTATTTGTGTGGAAAAAAAGGAAAAAAATTCATTTGGGTACAGTGTTGCATGACTGAGTAATTGTCATTCAAAGTGTGAGAGCACCGAAAGCTGAAAATTGGTCTGGTTAGGAAGGGGGTTTAAGTGCCCAGTGGTCAAGTGGTTAAAGCCATTAAGTGTCCGAGGAAATGTGACAGCCTGTAGCTTGTCAGTAGGGATGGGCCCGGTGTTCGATTCGAACCCATGTTCGAATCGAACATCGGGCGTTCGCCCGTTCGGCGAGCCCAGAACTATTTGGGCCGCTCGCATCACATTCGTGTGATGCGAGCGGCCCGCAATGCATTGCGCCAGTCGCAGTGCAATGCTGGCTGATGATTGGCCAAGCATGCACTGTGACCCCGCATGCTTGGCCAATCACAGGGCCGGCAGCGAGGAGAGCCATAATTGGCTACAGGCAGGATGCCTGTAGCCAATTATAGCTCAGGGGCTTTAGTACACGCGGCGGCGGCCTCGCATATTGTGTTCCAGTGTCAGCGTGTCAGTGTGCTGCTGACATTATGTGCTGTATTTCTGGAGATCTAAAGCTCGCACGGACTTCAGGTCCGTTCGCGGGTTCTGGTGCGAGCCGAACGGGGGGGTGTTCGGCTCATCCCTACTTGTCAGTCAGTACCTGGCCACATTTAGGGCCCATTCACACTTGCCCACAAAATAAAACCAGAGCGGTATACCGTGTAAGCAGCTGTCTGTTTTGGGCTGCAGTAATGTGCAGCAAGGGCCGGTGTGATGCACTTCATTCATGTCATCGCACAGCAGTACGGTGCATTGCACTTGCTGTGCAGTGATATGCAGTGTCATCCAGTGAGGTGCGATGTATAATGCAGCATATTTACATTTCTTGTCAAAAGTATTTTATTTAAGTACAAGGAATGTATACAAGTAACATAGAAAGATTACAACACATTCAGCATAGGGAAGCTCGTTTGCTAGTGTTCAGATATACAATCATATACAGTGAAATGGGACAATATAAATAACTATAAGCAATAAAGCATGTGAAATGATGAGAGAAAAAAGGGAAGAATATAATAGTATATTTGTTCAAAAAAAAAAAAAAAAAAATTATTATTATGTATTTATATAGACTGTTGTCTCATTTCGTTTCTTAGACAAGCAAAGAGATTGTCATTTAGATAAAATATATAGCTTCAAAATCATAAGGGAGGGTAGTACAAAGAAATAGTTATAAAGAGTGAGAAAGAAGGTGAGTAGGAAAAGGGGGGAAGAAGAGAGTATAGAAGCTAGAAGAGAAGAAGAGGGGAGTCCGCGAGGCTAGGTCGAGAGTCACCACTACAATCAGAATTAATCCAGGTTAATGATTATTAGTTATCATTTGAGTTACCATGGCAGCAGCACATTTTTGTCAAGGGTTGGCGTGGTATATGTAATCCAAGGTTGACAAATCTTTTCAAAACTGGTGATCGTGTCCATTTCCATAGCTATCATCTTGGCATGGGTCATATAATAATTCATTTTGGCTTTTGTTTCATTTATAACTAATGTTGGAGTTTTCCAAGCTTTTGCTAAAGTTTGTTTAGCTGCTGTGAAGAGTTGCACTAACAACTTAAATTGGGAATATGTTATGAATTCAGGCTTCAAATTGAGTAATGCCGTTGCTGGATCAACAGGAACTGTTTTACCAAGCAGTTTAGTTGCAATTTTGAATATTTCCTTCCAAAATGTTTGTGCTAATGGACACGTCCACCAGATATGAAAAAATGTGCCCAAATCTGAGCATCCTCGGAAGCATTGTGCCGGATAGTTTTGTACATATTTAGCCACTCTAGATGGAACCAAATACCACCTTGTCATCACTTTATAATTAGCTTCAACCGCTAATACATTAGGGGAAGCTGTTTTAACTGTGGACCATATTTGGTTCCAATCAGAAATATCTAGTGTACGCTCTAAGTCTTCTTCCCATTTCTGGACATAAGACGGGCTATTTTTATTGGAATAGACCAGTAAGTGACAATATAAGGTAGAAATTGTTCCTCTAGCGTGGGGATCCTTTTTACAAATGTTTTCAAAACTGGACATATGTGCTAATTGGGGTGATGTGTTGACTAAGGGTGTGAAAAATTTTTTGATTTGGAAATATCTGAATAATTCCAATTGTGGTAAACCATATTTTTCACAAACGGTGGTAAAAGGGATAAATGACGATGAGTGTATAAATTTATACAAATTTAGAACATTTCGGGATGTCCATTCTTTAAAAGGACACCCATGCTGGATAGAAGGCAGGGTTTCTATAAAATGACAATAATGGATTGTGTAAAGATTGTAATTGATTGCTCTTTTTGAATCTATCCCAAAGGGATATATAGTGTTTGGTAATAGGATTTTTTAGGTCTTTTCGGTCTTTAGATGAGATCCATAATAAATTGGATATTGGAATAGGATCACATTCCGTGGCTTCAATTGATACCCATAATGGGGTTTCTTGATATGCATGGTATTTAGCAAGACTCGCTATATGTGCGGCTCTATAGTAATATGCAAAATTGGGACAGCCTAGGCCTCCGTTAAGCTTGGGGAGATATAATGTGTGCAATTGTATTCTTGGTTTGGATGCTCCCCATATAAATGACGACACTTTCCTTTGTATTATTCTTAAATGATAAGCTGGGATCGGTATTGGTAGTACTCTAAATAAATAAAGTAGTTTCGGTAATATCGTAATTTTTACAGAGTTGATTCTTCCGAACCATGACAATGGAAGATGAGACCATGAATTCATTAAGTTAAAGAGCTTTTTTAACAGTCGGGGATAGTTCATTTTAAATAGGTCCTCTAAAGATGCTGTTAGATGAACTCCTAAATATGGGATTGATCTGTCTGACCAAGTAAAAGGGAGGCAAATTTTTGCTGATTTCAGTTCTATGTTGGAAAGAGATACATTTAGTGCTTGGCATTTTTTTGGGATTTATATATAATCCAGAGATTTTGGCAAATACATCAAGAGTAGGAATGAGGTTTGGGCCTGATACTTGTGGAGAGGAAAGAAATAGGAGGATATCATCTGCGAAAAGACAAAGTTTGTGTTGATAACCTCCTATTTCAATTCCAGTTATGTTAGAATTTGTTCTAATTGCTTGTACAAGCGGCTCTATTAGTAGGGCAAATAATAAAGGAGATAGTGGACAGCCTTGTCTCATGCCTCTTTCTATGTTGAAAAAATTGGATTTGTACCCAGCATATTTTACGTAAGCTTTTGGTTCATTATATAATGCCATAATCCAATTTGTAAAGTTTGGGCCAAACCCCCATTTCTGTAGTGTATAATTCAAGTATGGCCATGATATAGAGTCAAACGCTTTTTTGATGTCAAGTGAGAGAAAGCAAGCAGGAATACAGCGTTTTTTGGCTATATGTGCTAGAAGGGTCGAGCATGTTTACATTTCATTGCACCTCTCTGCACAGTACATTGTAGTTGGAACAGGGCATGTAGAAAACAATTGTGTTCCATGTGACCTTGCGGTAACTGGTGTTCTTCCAGTACTAAAAAGCACCAGTCACTGCTCTAGTGTGAACGGCCCTTAGTCCTGCCCACTGCTTTCTGAATTGACAGCACTGCCTCTGTTGCTGTACCTCTCTCATTGTAAGCTGCAGTGTCTGGGAGGGTATGAGCCACAAATGAATGAGGATTTGGCTCAGGGAGGGTAAAGGAAGTTTTTTTTTTTTGTTTATTTGATGAGGCTTATGCATCCCACAATAACTGGATTTGGAGCTTTTTTAGGCTGCCACACTGGAGCCTGTAGTTGTATTTTAACCACATCACGCCCATAGGACATATCCATACATTATTGAGTTTTTAGTGGTTATACTGGGACCATGGTTGTAGCTACAGTATTTTATTTTTTTTTTTCCAGCCGGCAATGCAGAATAATGTTTTTATATGTGGCGGAAGGGGGTCTTTCCTCCCACCTGCCTTGGCTCTCCTGTTCCACCTTGGAGCCCAGCACTGAAGCCGGTGGTTCTGCCGGCTTGCTATAGAGGCAGAAGAGGGTCTTCCCTCCCACCTTCCTTGGCTCTCCCGTTCCACCTGGGAGCCCAGCACTGAAGCCAGTGGTCCTGCCGGCTTACCATAAAGGCAGAAGAGGGTCTTCCCTCCCACCTTCCAGGGCTCTCCTGTTCCACCTGGGAGCCCAGCACTGAAGCCAGTGGTCCTGCCGGCTTACCATAGAGGCAGAAGAGGGTCTTCCCTCCCACCTTCCTTGGCTCTCCCGTTCCACCTGGGAGCCCAGCACTGAAGCCGGTGGTCCTGCCGGCTTACCATAGAGGCAGAAGGGGGTCTTCCCTCCCACCTTCCTTGGCTCTCCCGTTCCACCTGGGAGCCCAGCACTGAAGCCGGTGGTCCTGCCGGCTTACCATAGAGGCAGAAGGGGGTCTTCCCTCCCACCTTCCTTGGCTCTCCCGTTCCACCTGGGAGCCCAGCACTGAAGCCGGTGGTCCTGCCGGCTTACCATAGAGGCAGAAGGGGGTCTTCCCTCCCACCTTCCAGGGCTATCCCATTCCACCGGGGAGCCTAGGACTGAAACCAGCGGTTCTGCCAGCTTACCATAGGAAATGACCGCGAACCAGAACTTGCCTGATCGCCTCTATGGTCTATGAAACTGGAAGCGACGAGTATCTTGTCACTTCCAGTTTCGGTCTAATGTAAACAGGCCGTTACTGGCCTGTGAAAGCATCTGAAAGAACCAATTTTGGTTTGATCACATGCTTTACGGCTGGGTTCACACGATTGCGAATTGCGGGGATTTCCCCACATCCAAGACGCATGTCAAGAGATTGTGATTGGCTCTCAATGGAGCCGGTTCACACAGCTCCTTGGCGGCTCCTGTGCATCTTCTGGTCCATTTCAGATCCAAATTCAGCCAAATATTTGGGCTGAAATCGGACCTGAAACAGTGAATGGAGAAGCACCAGACCCCTGCTGTGACCCGCTCCATGCTGCGGTGTGAACCCATCTTTAAGGGCAGAGGAGAGATATGTGGACTAATAGAACCCAGATGTCTCAGTAAAGAGAACCTATCACTGTTCAAAATTAAAAATTCGTAAAACCACAGAGTGGTACTGTGGATGCGACACTTTTGTAGAAATTGCCATGTCCCAATAATTTTAAAATAGCAGCTGTCTCCTCCACGTGCGGGGCTGTCATCAGAGCGGAGACCTCTAGGGAACATGACTCCACAAGATATCCACCAGGGACCACATACAGTTTTGGAAATTCCGACCACAAAATCCGTCTGATTTTTTCCCGACGGATTTTGTCTGACACTGGTGTTGCATACACACGGTCGGACAAAGTTGTTGGAAAATCCGATCATTCTGAACGTGGATACGTTTGTTGCGTACGACGGGACTACGTAGAGGCAAGTAGCCAATAGCTTTGGTCTCGTCATTTGATCTGAGCATGCGTGGCACTTTGTCCGTCGGAATTCTCTACACACGATCGGAAAAAGTCCGATCGGATTTTGTTGTCAGAACATTTGAGCGCAGGATCTCAAATTTTTTCCGTTGGAGATTCCGACAGAAAAAGTCTGATGGAGCCCACAAACGGGGGGGATTTTCCGACAGCATGGTCCGATCGGACATTTTCCGACCGTGTGTATGGGGCATTAGAAGTGATTCGAAGATCTGTCTCTCTCTGTACTGAGGATATTACTCTCTGCTCAATCTTTTCTTTTTCGTCCTTGATTATTAATACGCCATAAGCTCCTGAAGAAGCGTTTATTGAATATATGCAACATGTAGAGCTGAGTTTTCATGACACACTACCTTTTCAATACTGTAGAGTGATCTGTTTGGTCCTCCAATTTTTTGATCGTTATTTTTCTATCTGTATGTAGGTGGTGCGCTGTCTATGCTCATAGGCACATTTTGTGAATAATATATGAAATTTTGTTTTGTGTAATAAATCTATTTTTAATATATATCTGTGTTATGCCTATAAAGTCCATCATCCAAAAATCAATTTTCTATCACTGTTCATGCCATCACAAAGGATAAAGACACAGTGTAAAAAAAAAAAAAAAAATGTAATAATACATTTTTTTCTTTTTAAAGCACCCTGTCCTCCAGTGCAAAGGCAAATGCACACGTAATATGCAAATGGCGTTTGCACCACATGTGAGGTATTGCCGCGAACATTATAACGAGCAATAATTCTAGCACTGGACCTCCTGTGCAACTCTAAACTGGTAATCTGTAAAGGCTTTTAAAGCATCGCTTATAGACGTACGGTAGTGTTGCCATTCCATGGTCATAAATAATTTTAAAGTGTGACATAGTTACATAGGTTGAAAAAAGACACAAGTCCATCCAGTTCAACCACAAATAAAAATTTTTTTATATATATATATATATATATATACACACATATATATATCATACAATCCCATATACCCCATTCTATACCCACAGTTGATCCAGAGGAAGGCAAAAAAAAAAACCAGCAGAGCATTCTCCAATTTGCTAAAGCAGGGGAAAAAAATTCCTTCCTGATCCCCCGAGAGGCAATCGGATTTTCCCTGGATCAACTTTACTTATAAATGTCAGTACCCAGTTATATTATGTACATTTAGGAAAGTATCCAGGCCTTTCTTAAAGCAATCTACTGAGCTGGCCAGAACCACCTCTGGAGGGAGTCTATTCCACATTTTCACAGCTCTTACTGTGAAGAAACCTTTCCGTATTTGGAGATGAAATCTCTTCTCCTCTAGACGTAAAGAGTGCCCCCTTGTCCTCTTTGTTGACCGTAAAGTGAATAACTCAACACCAAGTTCACTATATGGACCCCTTATATATTTATACATGTTGATCATATCCCCCCTTAATCTCCTCTTATCAAGGGTGAATAAATTCAGTTCCTCTAATCTTTCCTCATAGCTGAGCTCCTCCATGCCTCTTATCAGTTTGGTTGCCCTTCTCTGCACTTTCTCCAGTTCCCCAATATCCTTTTTGAGAACTGGTGCCCAAAACTGAACTGCATATTCCAGATGAGGTCTTACTAATGATTTGAACAGGGGGGCAAAATGATATCTCTCTCTCTGGAGTCCATACCTCTCTTAATACAAGAAAGGACATGTAAGGTATCTATTTACTTTGAGTAACATCTTTTATATTTTACCAACAACTGGGTATTATATTGTGTTTTTGTGCATTAAATTCATGAATGGATTTTTTTTTTTCCAAAAAAAAAAAAATTGTGTTTGAAATAAAAAAAATGTGACATAAAAAAAATTGCAACACCCACCATTTTATTTGAGTATAGCATTTATAGAGTTTGGAGGCTCCAAGTCATTTCCGAGCAAAAAAAAAAAAAAATGCTGCTTTTACATTTAGGAGAGGAATGTCAGAATTGGTTAAAAGACTATCTTCACTGCTACACACAGAGGGGTTGATTTACTAAAACTAGATAGTGCACAATCTGGTGCAGCTCTGCATATAAACCAACCACCTTCTTGTTTTTTTTTGTCAAAGCTTCATTGAACAAGCTGAAGTTTAAAGCTTATTGGCTGCCATGCAGAGCTGCACCAGATTTTGTACTCCCCAGGTTTTAGTAAATCAACCCCAAAATTTCTTAAATGACACCTACAAAATGGAACGAGATTAAAACTGCAATCTCAAGTATTGATTTAAAAAAAAAAAAATAAATAAGTTTGCAATTGCGTTAAAACATAAAAAAAATCAATGGTGACATATCTTTGATAAAAGGCCATTTGATGTAAACAAGGAAACAACTTAATTTTATCTTAAGAACATTCTTGATGTCTGACGCTCAATGTTCCTGCTCTGCTGGGGCAATTTGGTGAACGGATGTTGATAACATTTCCTCATTGTCTCATGGATCAAATCTATTATATGGTTTAATGACCTTTAACAATAAGTATTATAATAAGGAAAATCATTTTGGAATTTTTATAGCAATGACTAAATACCCAACCTAAATATTTCTTCTTCTAAAGTTGTAAAGTCACAAATGTGCTACAGAAGACATTGTAAAATTCATGTCATCCACCTTACCAATCACTCTGTGTCTGCCACTCCTCTGTCAATCCCTCCACTGGCTTCCACTCGGCCAAAGAATTAAAATTCAAAATACTAACTACGTACAAAGCCATCCACAATTTCGCCCCCAGCTACATCACTAGCCTAGTCTCTAAATACCAACCTACTCGTTCTCTTCGTTCCTCTCAAGACCTCCTGCTCTCTAGCTCCCTCATCACTTCCTCCCATGCTTGCCTCCAGGACTTTTCCAGAGCCTCTCCAATCCTATGGAATGCCTTACCCCAATCTGTCCGCCTATCTCCTACTTTATTAGCTTTTAGACAATCCCTGAAAACCCTTCTCTTCAGAGAAGCCTATCCTACCCACACCTAACAACAACAACCACCGTATTTTCATTTTCTCCATCAGCTCATCCCCCCACAGTATTACCTTTTGTTCCAATTGACCCTCCCTTCTAGATTGTAAGCTCCAACGAGCAGGGCCCTCTGATCCCTCCTGTATTGATTTGTATTGTAATTGTACTGTCTGCCCTCATGTTGTAAAGCGCTGCGCAAACTGTCGGCGCTATATAAATCCTGTATAATAATATAATAATAATAATTGGAGAATTCAATTTTCTACAGCAACACTTCAGAGAGACTTAGTTTAGTCCAGTTATCCACATCAGATCTATCCGTTTTGACTCAATTTAAGAAATTGAGTCAAATGCCCATTTACAGACTTAAAGCTGAACTCCAACTTTTCATACACTTAACATAGTTTGTAACCATGTCCCTCACCAACATGCGAGGCTGCTGGATGTGCGGTATAAACTGTATGTAGCTGAGGCATACAGAATACAGTGTTCTTGATGCGAGCCGAGACCTTCATAGGCAACTGGAGATTTTTGTTTTCCCCAGCGGATACCTTAGGGTTGCCACCTGTCTTGGATTCACCTGGACAGTCCAGGTTTTGAATTGTGTGTCCGGGTTGCAGACCACCTGAAACCAAGACACAATTTAGAATGAACGGTTGCTCCCCAAGTACCACAACTACCAAGTGCAAGGCCCCCCCCCCCCCCCAATACACAGACAGGAGAGGAAAGAGCGCTTGATCTGCTCCTCCTCTTCCCACCCCTTCCCCTCTGTCTGCCCACCCACATTCCAATCCCCGGCTTTCTGTGCCTTAGGAAATAGATGCGTGGGCTGGAAGTTTGAAGCTCAGCAACTGGCAGATACATTGTGGATGAAAGGTGTTGATGTCTGAGCCTCCGTCCATTGTCTGTGACTGAAGTCTCCCCCCTTCCTCCCGCCTCAAAGCGAGTGAGTACACTAAGGTAAGGGGGACTCAGATGTAAGGGTGACCTGTGGACTCTGCTGTAAGGGAGCTTTGGGACCCCTAATTTAGGGGGAATGCTTGGAACTCTGATGTAAATGGGTGGTTTGGTGAGCAGAAACTCCATTACACCAGTGTTCCCCCTTTTACTAGTTCCGGACCACCCAACACACATGTACTACGGCAGGGTGGCCCGGCTGCACAAAACATACCTGTACGTTCCCATGCGCCACTGTCTATGCCTCTTCCTGTCCCGCTGTGCTGTCTGCTGGGACACACATGGGTCCCAGAGACAGCACGGAGCATTCCTATTGCATTGCGCGACTCGCGCATGCGCAGTAGGGAACCAGGAAGTGAAGCCGTGGTGTATGATTAAGATTCATTTTAGTGTATTTTTTCCTGAAAATATGGCTTTGATAAATATTGTGCAACAAAAATTGCTTTTAATTCTATCCTTCAGATAAATAAAAACATATTATTGAAAGGTTAAAGCGATTGTAATTTTCCAGCAAAAAATTGCAGACTAACTAGTGGAAAAAAATTGCACAGAACGTGAAGTGGTTATAAATCAGAGGATCCATAAATTGAACAAAATAAATAACTTTAATATGGCACATGCAATATTTTAAAGTACTGTATACACACTTTGTAAAGAACACCTTTTTCTGCATCAAGTGTTAAAATATGTAAAGATTTATACATACAAAATATATACCAATGGTAAACATCTGATAAGAAATATTAAGTTGTAATAAATATATAAAAAAGAAAACACGTTGGAGAGATTAATATGTTCAGTGATGCGTGCTTCACGCATTAGTGCCCTGACAGTCATTAGGTTCACATTCCATAATGAGAATGGAGGGCTGAGCAGATGCACTGTAGCCAGGGTACAGTACAGATGTGCATCACACTGGGGGCAGCAGCGAGTGGCTCTAGGGTCAGATAACATGAAGCCTGTTTATTCTGAGTTTACAATCTAGTCGGTTCACTTGAGCAACACACAGTTACATACTGTGAGGATAAAGCTGAATACCCAACATTAGATGTCTGCCAGGGTTTCTGTACGCTCCCTATTCACTCATTGCAATCGCTTAGCCGGTCAGCTAATTCTGTGTTATTTCTGCATTCTTTTCTTAGTCCTGTTTTGGTGCGCTGTCTCCTACCAGCTCCTTCAGTCTTGCCAAATGTTGCAAAGCTCTGCAATAAAAACAAATACAAGGTTATGCAAAATAAATAGTAGCAAGTAAATATCATCATGAACAAATTAAAAGCGGAGTTCCACTCAAAAGTGAAACTTCCGCTTATCTCTCTCCCCCCCCCTTCAGTGCCACATTAGGGGGAACAGGTACCCATTATTGATAGGTACCTGTCCCCACTTTCGAGAGAAGGGGCCTTGGAAGTTTGGCCCCCCTCCTTCCTCAGCCAGACCAATTTAAAAAAGCGCAGCGCGCTTCGTGCATGCGCAGTAGGGAACCGGCTGTGAAGCCGAAAAGGCTTTACTCCCGGGTTTGCTTACAAGGAATGGCAGCAGCTGCACCCGACAGCCAATCTGAAGATCGGCTGGGGTGTTGACATCGCGGGCTCCCTGGACAGATAAGTGTCCCTATATTAAAAGTCAGCAGCTGCAGTATTTGTAGCTGCTGACTTTAAAATTTTTCGTGGGAAGGCTGGACCTACCTCTTTAAAGCGGCGTTTCACCTTAAAAAATTTTTTTTTAAAAGTCCGCAGCTAAAAAAAAGTAGCTGCTGACTTTTAATAAGTACACTTACCCTCCCAGGGCGCTCGCGATGTCGGTCGTGGAGGCCGAGATGTCCCTCGGCGATCCCGTTCCAGCGCCGCCATCCTCAGTAAGAGAAACGGCTTCCCGTTTCCTATTGCGCGAGTCGGCGCGCGGCCTACTGCGCATGCGCGAGTCTAATTTGTGAATGGGGAACGCGATGTGTTGTGGGACACAGTTCCCATAACACACCGCGCCCCATTCACTAGAAGACGGAAGGAGAGAAGAAGATCACTGCGGCGCTGGAAGAGGCAGATTAGGACGATCTGCCTAGCAACAGCCATTTCTGGTAAGTAAAAAAAAAAAATTCCCCATTTTTTAAATTGTTATTAACATTTTTTTAAAGTTATTTTTTTCAAGGTGTCCCACCACTTTAAGAGCTCTTTACAAAACTAAAGCTAAACTGCAGTGAGCAAAGTAAACACAGCAATAAGCAAATGTACTTTCCTCCGTGGGTGCTGAGCTGTCAGTGCCCATGCAGCCAATGCATCAGTCTGGCGATTTAAAATCCCCCCTCATTTCCCTCTTCTCAGTGCAATGCTACCGGGATGGATCGGAGTGATGCTCCATGCTGGTGCTGACCAATCAGAACCGCTGTGATCCGTCCCAGATGTGATGCACAGAGAGGAGAGGGAGAAGAGCAGGGAGTGCAAATCCTTGGGAAAAACACTGCACCGGCTGCATGGGTACTGACCGCTCATTAAAGCATTTGTTACCCCAAAAAAGAAAAAAAAGAAATGGATCCCGTTTCCTTAAAGCAGGGATATGCAATTAGCGGACCTCCAGCTGTTGCAGAACTACAAGTTCCATGAGGCATAGCAAGACTGACAGCAACAAGCATGACACCCAAAGGCAGAGGCATGATGGGACTTGTAGTTTTGCAACAGCTGGAGGTCCGCTAATTGCAGATCCCTGCCTTAAAGCATGTTATACAGAACAGTGTTTGTGCTGTGTAATTTGGCCCCTTCCATCACCTAAATTACCTGGCTGATTCTGCCCTCCCCCCTGAAAACTGACCACAGTTTATTATGCCTGCTGAGCCCAGACACCGTGGTCAGTTTACGTGCCTCCGTCATCTGTCCTCTCCTCCGTCAGCTCGTGACAGTGTTGCTCTGCTCCCCTGCTGCTGCTGGAATAACTATAGTATGTTAATGTCACCCCCCTCTGTTAAATAAATGTGTCCCAGAGTCTGTTATAAAAAAAAAAAAAAAAAAAAGGATTTCTACTTTATATCAGAGCATCTCCCGGCGTTCATGGCTTCTCGGCTTGCTCTCCAGGATTGGACAGGTGATCTGTCTATCAAAGTGCCCGGACAAGGGGGAGGGGATGTATGTGATGGCACGCCGCGGGGAACACACAGCTATTGAAATGAAAGCTGTGATGTTCCTGGTGCTGCAATTAAACAGGCGGCGGCGGCGGTGACTCTCCTCTCTTCTACGATATAGGAAGCCCCCCTGATAGGCGGTACCAGGAGCAGGGGGCGGAGCCACTATCAGCAAGAATTCTCTTTCGGCTTTTTGCCGAAAGGGCCATTTTCATCCGATATGTTTCGGTGGCCAAAATTTTGATGCATCCCTAGTGTTTATACTATACAGATAAAGGAGCTAACTAAACCCCCCATTACACAGACCAAGGATCTAAACACCCCATTATACATACAAACCAAGGTGTCTAACCCCATTATGACCTACTTTATATCAATACCCCTTATCTTTACAATTGTTACAGTTCTCAGCACCCATTGGCCATACGCCCACAAGCTACAGGCTACCAGCCTGCCTCTTGTCTGAGACCTTGCAGCCTTTGGAGTCCTCCTCAGCCCGCCACCTACCTACATGGCATTATTCCCTGATTTTATCAGCACAGGCAATACACCAGCACTCATATTTGCTCTATGAGGCCTATACTTGGCTTTCCAGCCTATCATATCTAACAGATTCTCTTCGTTGCATGCGAGTACCACACCCACAATATACTACTATGTCGATCAATATGGCAGTGACAACCTATGTTTTTCGTGTATTCTTTGCCTCAATATGTTCTGTACTAATATTTAATATGCCTTTAGATGTGAAAGAACAGGATATTAAACCGCCTTTGAAAAAGGACCAAAGTCCGAAACATGTCGGCGTTTTCCTAGACTTTACTACACATTGCAAGTCTATAATCTTTCTTGTTAAAGATATTTTTACATTTTATGTTTGATGTGGTCAAATATTGTATGCTTATTGTATGCCCTCTTTGACACACTGTTTGTACTCAGTACATTTGCACACCTTGGTGTCTAGCCTAAACAAATAAAATACATTATATTTTGCACTGCATACACCTTCTTGTTGTCTATCTATTGTTACTAAGCATCCCCTAGGGGTATTGGCCGTGTATATGCACACTAGGCCTACATTGTTCTTTGTGTTCATTTAATAGGGATGCGATAGACCATTCCCATACATTCTGCCACTACCTGCCTAAACTTTTCTCATTATGCAGACTGAAGATCTAACCACACAAAAAGCCAAACAGCCCCAATATCTCTACATGACTGTTTACTAAGTGAAATAACCTCAGATAAACAATATATTTTGTAATATTATATGGATCTATGCATTCACGGTCCTTTTTTACATTGTCATATACATGACCGTGCTCCTGCAATAATTGTATTTATCTTCGTCTTCCACCAGTTATACAGCAAACTGGACTCCAATCTTTGTGTCAAACATTATCCGCAGAAAAATTAACTCCTATTTATCCCTAGATGATGTACATTTTGAATAAGTGCTTTCATTTTAACGGTCTCATCCAAGAATCCGTATTCAAAAGGTTTCTCCATCTGTAGATCGTCATACTACTAAAAGACATTGGCCTCACCCCATAATTTATCAATAGTTCTCATTAAGATTGTTTCAGTGCGTCCGCTGAATTATTACAAGAAATACATCCTCTTAGCAAGTTCTTATCCATTAAAAGCAGGTAATTTTATGACATGATTGCAGGTATTATCTATGCAGCATTTTTGATAGAACAGTCACTGAATAAACGTCCATAGGGTCACTCCACCCATCATCCTCATTAGATAGGAATGAATTAGCTGTTACAGTTCTAAAATTTTCAACAAGGATTCATATCATCTACTTTAACCACTTTAAAAATCTTATTGAAATTACCAGGTTTCCAGCTATTTCTGCCTCTTTGTTCAGGACTGATCCAATCATGCAACATTTTATCAAGATGTAGATTGGTAATAGCCCAACACTATTCATTCAAAACATCCACCAATGTGGGGTGGCAGGTATCGGTCATCAATCCATCATAAACCTTCACATGGCATGCTATCATCAACCGCTGGGGCATTTGATTGTAACCCCTCAATGAAGCCTTTTGTAGAGATGAAACATGTTGGCAGTTGATGACATATCAAAATGCCATGTGATGCATACCTCACCAGCATTCCCCAACCAATCAGAGAGCTGTAATGTTGCCCCCTCTGTCATGTGACAGTGTTTAGGTCTAGCAGACGGAGCACAGATTGCAAAGCAGTAGGTCTTAAATCAAAAATAGGTGCGCTAATTTCATTAAAATAGAAGTATGAAGTCTGCAGTACTTCAGAGTACTTTCTGCATTCATCAGGAGGTATCGGTCGCGTGATGTTTACATATGATTTAAAGCTCATGTGTAGCTACAATAAACAGAAAAATCACAAGTTACAATACTTATCGTCAGTAATATGTCTTTTGAGTTAGTAGATATCCTCGCTAGGCTATGTATCCCCGGTGTGGTGAGGATAATACAACTAAGGGCATGTCCAGGCTCTCACTATGAGCACCCCACAATGCCCGCCCTTTCTGCCCAGCTGCTCTAGTCATAGAATCCATATTACAGCTTGAATGAAACACAATCTATGAATGGAGGTGGACTTTTAATCATCCTCCCGTCCTCTATTCAGAGATCGCTTTCCATTCATAGCAGTTGTAGTATGGCTTCTATGAATGGAGGAGCTGGGAGGAAAGGGTGGGCATAGTCAGGCTCACTTGATGACAGCCTGTTCATTGTAGTAGCACCCATCGCCCCAGAAGATTATGGCAGTGAAGGGCATAAACTAAGTGGGATTTCTAATAACAGAAGAAAAATTGGAACAAGGGCCACATCCTACTGACTTGTAAGTTATGTCCCTTGTACTGATTTTTACTCTTTTCATTTTAGCTACACTTAGCCGTTAAAGCCTAAGTTCACATTTAGAACAGGTCACATTCATATTAAGGTTGCACCATGTGGGCAGTGGTTCTTCTAAAAAAAATTCACATTCAAAAGCAGCATGGCCATGCAAGACTTCATCTTCACAGCTGACTCATTCCTTTATAGGGATTTGTGAATGTATAGACTACAAGTTCTGTCTGCCACTGCTGCAGATTTGTAGATCTTGATGGACTAGGAGTACACAGACCAGCACACTCAGAATCCATTTGTTCTTCCTCCAGTTTTCTAACTGAAAGGCCATATGGCAGAACAGGGCAGTACAGGCAGGAAGCGGGGGAGTGTGCAGGAGCCTAACATTGCACCCACGATCCACTGATCACAAATGCAATGCTTTGCCGACTCTTGTAGGAGAAAAAAAAAATGAATTTTTTTTTGCAAGAATGCAAGCATTTATTATTGTTTTTTTAAGGGTGAACTTGGCATTTAAGCATACATGTGATTATCAGCCCCCAATGATGCAACAGATTTTTCCCTTTTTGGAGGTGTAAAAGAAACTTACACTTTAAGGATACGTTGACCTTTGGAACACGTTACACCTGTTATTAGGATGCAACATGTTCCAGCATCTGCATCTTCTCCCCTCCCGCCGATCCCACCTTCCAGTGACAGCGGGCAGCCCCCACTCCCTGCACACTCACAATTTAAAAACAGTACGGCATCATTCATTCAGTTTCCCATGAATGAATAAACTACAAGTACTGTCAGCCCTTGTGTGTGACGCCTTATAGTACTCCATGAACTACGAGGGCGCTGGTGAGCATCCTCATAGTTCACTGATCTTATTGCTCTCAAGTAACTGCCTGTCTGTGTCGTAGGTACAGGCAGAGAGCTATCCTGACAGTCTGCAGGAGCTGACCCGATTGCGGGTGCAATGCTCTGCAGGCTCCTCAGAATTTTTTTTATTTTTTTTTGAATTCACATTTTTTTTTTTTACCTGCAAAATAATGCGCCTTTCTTTCAAAATGTGAACTTATCCTTTAAAAGTCAAATCATTTCCGTAAGGTTTTAAATTGGGTAACAATTATACATGGTGTTGCGTTTCGTAGAATTATGGACCCAGAACCTACTTCTGAAGAGACTTATTTACAGGAAACGCCTCTTGGTCCACACGCTGGATTTCCGATTCTGCTTCTGTATAAACCTACAAGAGAGAAAAATGATTATACGTTTAGTACCCAGAATAAATGTGTCTGAAAGGCAAGAATCACAGAAGAGACATGAACGGATCTGGGATTCCCTGAGGGAAGGATTGTGAGTTTAGTTTGCATCTGTGTGATCTGACAAAAAGGTGTGCAGTCACTGCACTTTACAATTTCCCTGCTATCCACTGGAAAACTGGGAGGGACATCGAGGCCCTGGTCATTCACACAGCCGGAGTCCGTAAACCCGGAAGGAAGACCCGGGGAAGATGGAAGCCCCGTCACCGGTGACAGTGCGCCGCAGGAGTGCTTAGGTCTAAGGCAAGCATTTCATAATGTGCTAGTATGTTATGCATACCAACACATTATACAATTGCCTTACAGGGGAATTTTATTTTTTATTATTGCAGCGGTTTACAACTGCTTTAATACATCACAAATTTTGCAGTTCTTACGTGGCTTAAAAACAACCGCAATACTCAACCAAGTCGTTGATCACATTATTGGACTTTGAAGATTTTTTCCCATTTATATTTTATTGTGGACTTTTGTTTGTTTTGTGTTGATGGGTCACTAATCAACGTTTTGTGATGGGAGGGTCACCAACTGACTGACCGACATCCCTAGAGACACTAATACAGTGATAATACTGTACACTGCACTAATGACACTGGCTGGGAAGGGGTTAACATCTATGGGCAATCAAAGGATTAACGGTGTGCCTAACAATATGAAACGTGTGCTACTTTTACTAACAGATCTGGCTGTGTTTTCTCCCTGCTTTTCAGGGAAAAGAAACAGCCAGATTGCTGTTCTCTGTGCACAGAGTCCTGTGCGTTTGTACACACAGAACTCTGTGTGATTGGACATAGCTGATCAGCAGGTTTCAGAAGAAATCAGCTACCAATCTCATGGGGCGTCCAATCACAACATGGGTTGGGTGGGAGGGCACACACATACATGCCCGAACCCAAAGAATATAGCAATGTAGAAAAGGAAATGCTTCACCTGTAAATGTCTCAAACAAGGTGCAAAACATTTCCACGATAAGCCAGGGTAATAGGGTCACTATTCATTGTTCTACTGACTGCATTACATACGGTTTAACTTTTTGGCCTCTATTGTGTGAGGAGAACAATTAGGTTCCTCCGTACCAGGTTTGACAAACATTGCCAGAACACAGAAAAAAGTATCGGATGACTACAGAATGCCACGTCATTTTTCCACTATACACAATAAAAGCTGTGAAGGTGGCATTTTTTTTTCTATCAAAAGCACATTGCAAACAGAAAACGTATTGGATTTACAAAATGCAAGACTGAATGTGACAAAAACAACCCATCAATTGCCACCCTGTGTCCCCTCAGCTATCTAGGTTTCTATCGAGCAATATTGTGGCATTGTCATTACAGAAATTTTTAGCAATAGTATTTTAATTTAAAAGGATACTTTTTTGAATCTTTCAAGCGGTATTGTTTTACAGATCATTTCTGAACGAAGTAAGCAAATGTATGCGAATATAGAAAGTTGTTGCCATCTAGTGACAGTCATCTCATACTGCAACCCTACAGCACCTTAGAGATCCACTATATTGCCAAAAGTATTGAGACACCTCTCCAAATCATTGGATTCAGGTGTTCCTATCACCTCCATGGCCACAGAGGTATAACCTCAAACACCGCGGCATGCAGACTGCTTCTAAAAACATTTGTGAAAGAACGGGTCGCTATTTTAGGAGCTCAGTGAATTCAAGCATGGTACTGCGATAGGTTGTGCCACCTGTGCAATAAGTCCATACGTGAAATTTCCTTGATTCTAAATATTCCACGGTCAACTGTTAGCGATATTATAACAAAGTGGAAACAACAGCAACTCAGCCATAAAGTGGTAGGCCACATAAAATGACAGAACGGGGTCAGTGCATGCTGAAGCGTACAGTGCACAGAAGTCGCCAACTGCCTGCAGAGTCAATAGCTACAGACCTCCAAACTTTGTGTGGCCTTCAGATTAGCACAGCAACAAGTGTGTGAAGAGCTTCAATGAATGGGTTTCTATGGCCGAGCAGCAGCATCCAAGCCTTACATAAACCAAGTGAAATGTAAAGGGTCGGATGCAGTTTGCAAAGTTTGGAGGTCTGTAGCTTTTTTGTAGCGTCGGATGCAGTGGTGTAAAGCACACCCCCACTGGACTCTAGAGCAGTGGAGACGTGTTCTCTGGAGTGACAAAATTGCGCTTTTCTGTCTGGCAATCTGATGGACGCGTCTGGGTTTGGCACCTAGGCTATCCGAGCGGAAGTGGGAACAGGTGCCTGTCAAAACTAGGTGCCCGCCGCCTCCCAAAAAAATTAAAATAAAAAAAAATGAAATAAAAAACACATGCCAAACATCCAAACATGGCAGGAGAGGAGGACATAAAAGCAGAGCATCCCCTTTTAGGTGGAGTTCCACTTTAATTAGTAAATATGAAATAGAATACCTACTTTCTGAAACTCCTCCACTTGCTTAGAGGTTTGAGCCTGGGTAAAGTTATGCTGGAAGGTCTGAAGATTGAACAACATGTGCTTCAGAGCCTCTACTGGACCATGATGATTTCCCCCCGAGAATGAGCTGGACTAAAAAAAAAAAAAAAATAATTGTATAAAATTAAAATAACACAAAAAAGACAAGATGGGCAATTTTAAAGCAGTTCTCCGGTCACCTTTGTAAAAAAGTTTAAAGTTAGCAGCTACAAAAACTGTAGCTGCTGACTTTTAATAAACAGCCACTCGCCTGTCCCAGGATCCATTGCTGTCCTCATCCGGACAGTTTCTTCACCTGTCTTCGGTGTCCGCCACCAGCATCTTATCTGTGGGCAGCCGGGGTGTGACTGCTTGTGGCTTCACAGCCGACTGCTCGCTGCTGCGCCTTGGGAATGGTCCCGCAGTCTTCTGGGACCTGTGTGAAGTGTTCCAGAGGACTGTGGGTAGGGAGGGGGGGGGGGGGGTGGAGGAGAACTTCCATCGCCTAGGTGATCTGAGCAGCAGTGGGGAGCGGCTAACTGAAAATCAGGTACCTGCACCCCCACCCAGAAAAAAAAAAAAAAAACAAAAAAAAACACACACACACACACACAACACACACACACACACACACACACACACACACACACACACACACACACACACACACACACACACACACACACACACACACACACACACACACACACACACACACACACACACACACACACACACACACCTAAAACAATATACGCGACAAAAAACAAAATAAATCTGTGCTCTTGGTGAAAAGTTACAAAAAACAGCTGCAATGCACAATGTCCAGACACTTGACGTAAGAGACAATACAAAGACTGCAGCGCTAAAATGAAGTATGTAATGAACATTTAATACAATGGATATTCCAGGGAGCTTGTTATATACATATAGTTCCAAAAAAAAAAATTCAAGATAATAAATCAGGATGGAGGCCCACATGCCATATTAGTAATGGAAAGCAGGATAGAGTAGGTGTCACCAACCAAGCCTCATGCTGCGCTTACCAGAAATCTCGTGACTCCCCAAGTTTCCTTATATTGTGGATTACCTTCTGCTGCATGTCTCATGACATGGCTCGGTCTCTGCGGGGGAGTGAATACTGAGGGATGCATTTATGGCATTCATCTGCCTTTTCCTATAGTGCCATATTATCCAGAGACAGGAGAGGGTATCCAGTCTGGAGCTTTGGTTGGGGGTTCACATGATTTCTGGTAATTGCAGCATAAGGCTTGGTTGGTGACACCTACTCTACAAACAAGTGGTTACTGCAGCAAGGAGCATTGGAAAGGCAATGCATATTTAAAAAAAAAACAAACACACGCAACACCTACTTTACTTTCTTTCACTTTGTCCTGAAGGAAATCTTCCACAAGACGCGATGTTAAGGGAGCCGCAAACTCCTCGTTGATCTCGTCCTTGCACGGTATAGTGACTGGAGATTTGCTGTAAATCAGAGGAATAACAGTTAATCCTAGACTGGCAAATACTAAACTCAAAAAGGTGAGATGCTGTAGGTCGCTATACACTGATGTAGACTAAAGTATATGTCAAAGCAAATTAAAAATAAGAAACATATGAAGTACATTTCTCAAAGTATCTTCCTTGGTTTTGTCTCTTGTGTGTTGCAGTAACAAATGCACATTTGGTTTCCTGCAAAAATGTGTATTTTTTTTTTTTTAAGGCGATCTCATCCTTAACCACTTCCCGTCTGCCATATAGCAGAATGACAGCCAGGAAGTGGTTTCATCATCCTGACTGGGGGTCATATGATGTCCAGCAGGATAAGCCGCAGGGGCGCACAGCGATTGGTGGCACGTCAGTCTGAAACACTGCATCTCCGATCAAGGAGGCTCTTTACCACGTGATCAGCTGTGTCCAATCACAGTGTAAACAGGAAAAGCCATGTATTGGCGCTGACAGACAAGAGTAGAGGAGAGACTGCTCTACTGACAGGGAGGGGTCTGCACTGATTGATTGCCCACCCATGGCCACCAAGGATGCCCACTAGAGCCCACCAGGGATGGCAATCCGTGCCCATCAGTGATATCTGCCAGCGCCTCTGATCGGTGCTGCCTATACATGCCACCTACGAGTGCCCAACGGTGCCACTCAGTACTGCCTCATCAGTGAAGGAGAAAACGTTCTTATTTACAAAGTTTTGTAACAGAAACAAATTTTTTTTATTTTATTTTGGTCTTTTATTTGTAGCGCAAAAAATAAAAAAAAACAGGGAGGTAATTAAATGCCAGCAAAAGAAAGCTCTGTTTGTGGGGGGGTACAGCGTCATGACGGCGCAATTGTCATTCAAAATGTGACAGCGCTGAAAGCTGAAAATTGGTCTGGGAAAGAAGGTGTACAAGTGTCCTGTATTGGAGTGGTTAGTGTAAGTTTACCTTTAAAGAAAATCTGTAAGGTGACCTTGCACTGGGTCCCCACACCCCGCCCTGCTGTACCGTAATCCCACGGTCCTGCTCTGTCTGGGACTGGAACGGTAAATAGAAGAAGAAATGGCTGCACATCGATAGAAATCCAAATGTCGTTTATTGATCACCAAAATTGCATCAAAAGGACACCAACACACAAGTCTTGTAGATGCGTTTCACACAGTACAATTGTGCTTAATCATTACACCGGTGCTTCACCGGTACAGGGTTTTGAAATCCCCCGTTGCTTAACCGCTTCCCGACCGGCGCACGACGATGTACGTCGGCAGAATGGCACGGACAAACATAAGGGCCAGGTACGTCCCTTTGAATTTGCCACCGTGCCATCGTGTGCGCGCGCCGGTCGGGACCTCTGTGAGTCCGATCGTAGGTCCCGCGGACTCGATCGCCACGGGGATACCCGCGATCATCTCACGGGATGGCTGAACTGGGAGATGCTGAAGTAAACAAGCATCTCCCCGTTATGCCTAGCAACAAGTGACACTGATCTCTGCTCCAATCACAGGGAGCAGAGATCAGTGATCTGTAAAACACAGCCACGCCCCCCCACAGTTAGCAACACGCCCCTAGGACACACTTAACCCTTACACTGCCACCTCCTGGTTAACCCCTTCACTGCCAGTGTCATTTACACAGGAATCAGTGTATTTGTATAGCACCGATCACTGTATAAAATGACAATGGTCCCAAAAATGTGTCAAAAATGTCCGATGTGTCCGCCATAATGTCGCAGTCACAATAAAAAAAAATTCGCTGATCGCCGCCATTACTAGTAAAAAAAAAAAAAAAATTATTAATAAAAATGCCATAAAACTATCCCCTATTTTGTAAACGCTATAACTATTGCGCAAACCAATCAATAATCGCTTATTGCTATTTTTTTTTACCAGAAATATGTAGAAGAATACGTATCGGCCTAAACTGAGGAAAAAAAATATGTTTTTTTATATATTTTTTGGGGATATAGCAAAAAGTAAAAAAATAATGTGTTTTTTTCCTAATTTGTTGCTCTTTTTTTGTTTATAGCGCAAAAAATAAAACCCGCAGGGGTGATCAAATACCACCAAAAGAAAGCTCTATTTGTGGGAAAAAAAATGTCAATTTTGTTTGGGACCCACGTCGCACGACCGCGCAATTGTCAGTTAAAGCAAGTGTCGAATCGCAAAAAGTGCTCTGGTCTTTGGCCAGCAAAATGGTCCGGTCTGAAAGTGGTTAATCTCCTTTGCGCAGATCTCAGGATGTAAGGAAAAAAGAGGGATTGTAATTGGTCTGCACCGTCACATGGATCCCGCTGACCAATCAGAATCCATCTAGCAGTCCTGTCAGTGCTGCAAGGAGAGGAGAAAAAGCAAGGAGGATTTTAAATCCCCAGACTGGTGAAGTGGCGCTCTAGGTGTGTTCAGTCTAAGCTGCATTCACAAAAACAAGACAATTGTGCATCCTGGCTTTCTGCAGCTATACGCATGTTAATGCAAGTACGCAGGAGAAAGCGATCTGAAAAAAAAAATTATATATATATATATATATATATATAAAAAAAAAAAAAAAAAAAAAAAAAAAAAAAAAAGGTATAAAAGCGAGTTTATATTCCCAGATCAATTTCTTTGGTGTTAATATAGGAGGCCCATGTGCACAAGTCCCTAAAGTGACCATGTTGCTATCAAAAAAATAAGAATAAAACTCCTGAAAAAGAATATATGGTTTTATAGTTCTCATGGAGGGGGGGGGGGGGGGGGGCTCCTGGGTGCAGCTCCCCCTTATACATATCTGAGCCCCAGCTCGATCCAGCAATGTGCATGACAGCAGTGACTATCCAGGTCTCTCTCTCTCCTTGAGGGGGGTGAGGGGATTGGAGCCAAGCTCTGCGTTTGAATGGACACACAGAGGGCGGGCTTGGGAGTGAGCCTGCTCCTGTGCCCCCATAGCAAGAGGCTTACTATTGGGGACACTCTCGGCAGGGGGGGGACCCAAGAAGTGGAGGATCGGGGCTGCTCTGTGCAAAACCATTACAAAAAAAGACAGGTAAGTGACATGTTTGTTTTTTTATTCTTTACCTTAGAATCACTGTAAACTTCTGTTTCATATAGTTTCCATTCTGATGGGGTCTCTTTACCTTCCTCCTGCCCACCGTATAGACAAATGACAGTGAGCGGGATTCCCCTCTCCTCCTGGGACAACATCATATAAAATAGCAACTCTGAATTTAACCCACTCATCGGAGCAAACTCTCAGCTCCCTAAACAATGCATTACTACAATCAGCAGACTCAGTGGCTCCAAAACGCAGAACTCTCATCAAGAGGAAAAACGCAGGATGGTTCAATAGCTCGCTCACGTTACTCAAGCAAGAACGCAGAAGAGCCGAAAGAGCATGGAGAATAAATCCCACCAATGGAAATCACACAAAATACAAAGGACTCACACAGAATTATCAGAAGGCAATCTTCAAAGCAAAAAAAGACCATTTCTCAAATACCATCTCAGCGGCCTTAAACCGCCCCCGGGAACTTTTTAAAATAGTCGCTCAGTCGATGAACCCGGCATGCTTAGAGCCCCCCGCTAATGAAACCCAAGATTTCTGCAATGAATTATCAGATTTTTTCATCAATAAAATCGACAACATCAGGAAAACAATTGGTCAGAAAAAGACATCCGACGGCAGGCAACCAGAGCAAAAAGTCGACACAAACATCCCACAACCACCAAAGTTTTCTCTCATCCCAATTACCACGGATACTACTAAAAACATCATCAAAAATCTCAGAGACAGCACATCCTCCATTGACATCATCCCCACAAAACTCCTGAAAGAATGCTCCGACATCCTGGCTCCCACCATAACGCACCTCATAAATCAATCGTTCAAAGAAGGGATTGTTCCAGGCGCCCTCAAACAAGGCATCATCAAACCCCTGCTAAAGAAACCCAACCTCGACCCACGGGACCCCAACCCTCGCAGACCAATTACAAGCTTGAACAACATCTCCAAGATTATGGAGAAAGCGGTAGTACAACAGATACAACGCCACCTGGACACACACACACTCCTGGACCCGTTACAATCAGGATTCCGCCCTGGCCATGGGACAGAAACCGCACTCCTGAAGATATGGGACGATGCCCTCGAAGCAGCGGATGACGGAGAATCATGTCTCCTGGTACTGTTGGACCTCAGTGCAGCGTTTGATACTGTGGACCACAATACTCTACTCATCCGCCTCACAGAAGTAGCAGGAGTCACTGGCCCAGATCTGCAATGGTTTGCATCCTTCCTAGGAAATCGCTCTCAGACAGTGAAACTAGGAGGTTTCACCTCTGAAACCCGGGCAATCTCCTGTGGAGTCCCTCAAGGATCACCCTTGTCGCCAGTCCTCTTCAATATATACATTCGCCCACTCCTCAAAATCATCAGAAGATCAGACCTCTGCTTCCACTCATACGCCGACGACACTCAATTATATTTTCGTATCACCGGACAAAAAGACCATCATCAGCAATTAGGAAAATGCCTCACTATGATAGACGACTGGATGACTGCCAGCTCCCTCAAACTTAATGAATCAAAAACAGAACTTCTTATTCTACATGCAAATCATAACCCCCGAACCAAGATCCCTTGGACACCTCCTACCATCTTTGGACAGACCATCGCCCAAGGACCAAGGCTAAGAGTCTCTGAGTCATTTTTGACTCAGAAATGTCAATGGATGCCCAAATAGGAGCAGTGGTCAGTGGTTCTCACCATCTGCTCCGCCTGCTACGCAGACTCCTCCCCTTCATTCCAAAAGAGGACAAAGCAGTGGTAGTTGGAACGATCATCAATTCTCGACTCGACTATGCTAACTCCCTCTACATAGGGTTACCCCAATATCAACTTGCGCGCTTACAACTTATCCAAAACACAGCGGCAAGGCTGATAACAGGAAAAAAACCCTGGGAATCGATCTCCCCTTCCCTGAGGAACCTACATTGGCTAAATGTAAGGAGTCGGGTCGCATTCAAGACCCTCTGCCTCACCCACAAATGCGCACATGGAAACGCCCCGCAATACCTTCGCGAGAATATAAAACACTACATACCGAATCGCAGTCTTCGATCGGCTAATCAAAATCTTCTCCTCATTCCCAAATCCCGCTACAAATCAAAGGGGGAACGGAGATTCGCTGTCCAAGGTCCACGGCTATGGAACGCTCTACCAACCGACATTCGCATGGAAGAAAACCATCAGGCCTTCAGGAAGAAACTCAAGACCCACCTCTTCTAGAAGCTCGACAACCAAATGCCAATACAGCGCCTTGAGGCGATTCAGTTCGCATTGTAGCGCTATACAAGTTATTCATTCATTCATTCATATGACGTTGCCCCAGTCTCACCCTGCTTGCACGCCCATGGGGGGGGCTTTGCTCTCGGTAAAGAGCCAATGACGTGAATCTTTACCCATGTGATCAGCTGTGTCCAATTACAGCTGATCACAATATAGACAAGGAAATGCAGGTTATTGGCTCTAATCACCTTGACCATCTCCTCGCACCTGGACAGTGTGCGAGGAGAGCCAATCAGTGACATTTTCTCACAGGAGAGAACTGTACAGATAATCAGGGCACTGACCATCAGTGCCCCGGTTATCAGTGCAGCCCTAACAGTGATGCCAGTCAGTACCATCAGTACCACCTATTAGTGCTGCATTATAAGCAAACAGGAGAAACAAAATAACAAAAACAAACAAAAAAAAAAAAAAACATTTTGTAAGTTTTGGCCTTTTAGCTTTTTTTCCAAAAAAATAATAAAATAAACCCAGCAGTGATTAAATACCACCAAAAGAAAGCTCTATTTGTGGGAAAAAATATATATATAAAAATTTAAATTTGGGTACAGCGTTGCATGACTGCACAATTGTGATTCAAAGTGTGACAGCACTGAAAGCTGAAAATTGGCCTGGGCAGGAAGGGGGTAAAAGTGCCCAGTAATGCAAGTGGTTAAACTAGTCAGAAAAAGAAATACAGAGTCATATCATGTTATATCAGACTATAAAATATAACCAATAGACAGCAAAACATCTTACAATGAATATGGGATTTTCTCCCAGGATCTCTCCGCCTCCAGCACATCTTCAGTTTGGGGGCTTCCATTATTCTCGGGGGGGTCAGGAAATTCCTTCAGTGGGGACTCAAAGGTTTGTGATTTCCACAAATGTGAATCATCAGGGTGATCTAAGAACAAAAGCAAACAGGCATGTTACACACAACAGTTTACATAAGAAAATGTCACAGGAAGGCAAATATTTCTTTCTGGTGAGTTTAGGAAGGAGGATGGAAGTACACTTACTTTTAGGAGGAGGTGTATGCAAATGTTTTAGAACATCCAAATCAGAAAATCCCGAATAGAGCTTCCCACTGGTGCTGTTGACATTAACCGCTTCTTTGCCATGTCTATCATAAAACAAAGGTTGTAAAGAACCTAAAGGTGAGGAGCCGTGTACATCTGTAAAGGGCTCATTATCAGGAGCTTTTGAGGTCCTGTACATGTTCTTGGTGATGGGGCTATGAGAACCTCCCAGAAGACCATAGTCTTTTATCCAGAGGGGATACTTCACATCTGGAATACTGGAGATTCCCGACACACTAAGTTCTGATTTTTGACTAGTCAACCATCTCGGATAACTTTTAGGTACTTCAGATCCTCTGGACAAATATGGAGAGTTCAGGTTGTTGCAATAAGCAGGACGGTTTTCTCTCTCCATTGGACGGAGAATGTTTGTTTTGTTTTCTTTGAGGTCCTCTCCAAGCCTCTGTAGATCCAAAGACTGGGAATCGTGACGTGAAGAGTAGCGGTGAGCCCTCGTGTTTAACGAGGACCTTAGAGGCGAGGACGGAGAAGTGCGGCTCCGGAGGGAAGGTCCATAGTGATTATTCAGGTTTTTTTCACAGTGTTTCCAATGCGAGACTTGAGAGAACGGTAGTGACCCATCAGAGGGGAAGTCCAAGAGGTCATCAGTGGTGAGGCTCAATAGATCTGGGTCACGGGCAACATATCGTCTTCTAGATAAATGCTTGGGTCGGAAACTTCTATCAGCTGCACCTAAAAGAAAAAAAAAAATTTCTAAGTCTAATAATCGTCTCCCATAAAACAGGTGTGGCCCTTGTGGACCTGCTTTGCCAGGACTATGTCCTATGACGTCGCCCCGTGCACGAGCGGCCTGCGCGCCCCCTGAAGGGCGCGCTCTGTGAACATTGAGTCTTTGAGACTCGCTGGATCACTGATCCAAGTAAGGGGTCGATCCCGATCCTTTACCACGTGATCAGCTGTCAGCCAATGACAGCTGATCACGTGATGTCAACACAGCCGGTAATCGGCTATTTTTTTTTCCTCGCGCTGACAGCACAAGGAGAGAAAAAAAAAAAAAAGCCGATCACCGGCGGCAGTGATCGGGACATCAGTCCCGATCACTGCAAGCTGCCGCCAGCCCCTCAGCGCCCACCTGTGCCCCCTACAAGTGCCACCTAGCAGTAGCCCCACTGGGCCCACCAGTGCAGCCTCATTAGCGAATATCAATGAAGCAGAAAAGTTTATGACAAACTATTAAAACATGATTTTTTTTTTTTTTCCCAAAAATTTTCTATTTTTCATTGTTTGTTTAGCAAAAAATAAAAAACCCCAGCTGTGGTTAAATACCACCAAAAGAAAGCTCCATTTGTGGAAAAAAAATTATAAAAATGTCATTTGGGTACAGTGTTGTATGACCGCGCAATTGTCATTCAAAGTGCGTCAGAGCAGAAAGCTGAAAATTGGTCTGGGCAGGAGGGGGGTTTAAGTGCCCAGTAAGCAAGTGATTAAAGTGGTTGTAAACCCAGTGAAGTGACTATCCTCAGGTTATACACAGATGAAACAAGTCCTAATACATGAGTTGTACCCATTTATCTGCATCCCTTTCTTCTATACATCTGTTCTAAGTGCTGAATTTATAAAGCTTGCCTGAGTTCAGAAAAAAAAAGGGGCAGAGAGCCGAGGTTACACTCTGCAGGGCTCAGCGAGGAGAGCTCTGACAGCCGATTGGAGGGAAGGGACACACACAAATTTAGTCAAGTGTGAACAAGCCCTAACGCTTAACAAATGCGCTCGTATGTTAGTATGGGCGTCAATGAGCTTTAGTATGGGGTTAAAACTGCTCCACAATGGAAATTACAGAAATAAACTAAATTTTAACACCCTGCCAGTGCATTTTGCTGAGCATTCATGTTTTTATAATGTGAACGGCACAACGTGCTGTCATTGTATTTGCATAGGCGTTTGAGAGGCATTTTTAACGCCCCCCCCTTAAACGTCTGCTTTTAATGCCAGTGTGAACTTTGCCTTAGTGCTCTTAATTGAGACAAATACACACTATATGATATGCTTTGTTCAGATTTCATGACTTAGGTTTACAACCACTTTAAAGTCTGGAAAAGAACAAGTGTGCTGGGAGAGTGGGGTGAATCTTGTTGCTACAGACCGCAAGAAAGAACAGTTTTACTTCACACTAACAGAGCCCTATGCTTTTTAACCACTTCTGCCCCGGAAGATTTTACCCCCTTTCCTGACCAGAGCACATTTTGCGATTCGGCACTGCGTCGCTTTAACTGACAATTGCGCAGTTGTGCGACGTTGCACCCAAACAAAATTGATGTCCTCAGTTTAGGCCGATCTGTATTCTTCTACATTTTTTTTTCCCAAAATCGCAATAAGCGTATATTGATTGGTTTGCGCAAAAGTTATAGCGTCTACAAAATAGGGGATAGTTTTATGGCATTTTTATTATTATTTTTTTTATTAGTAAAGGCGGCAATCTGCAATTTTTATTGCGACTGTGACATTATGGCGGACACATCGGACACTTTTGACACATTTTTGGGACCATTGGCATTTATACAGCGATCAGTGCTATAAAAATGCATTGATTACTGTAAATAACACTGGCAGGGAAGGGGGTTAAACAGTAGGGAACGATTAAGGTGTGTCCTAGGGAGTGATGGGTTACCACTGACATGACAGCAATCACTGCTCCCGATCACAGGGAGCAGTGATCTGTGTCATGTCACTAGGCAGAACGGGAAAATGCCTTGGTTTACATTGGCATCTCCCAGTTCTGCGGCTCCGTGACACAATCGCCAGGACACCGGCGGACATAGAGTCCGCAGTCCCACTGTACGCGGCTGCGTGCGCCCGCTAGCTCCGCCAATTAGAAGGGGACACCCATTAGCCCACTGCTGCCATTGTGGCGACGTATATTGGCGTGCAGCGGTCGGCAAGTGGTTAAAAGGATAGTTCACCATTACAAAAAAAAAAAATCTGCCTATGCAGGTAAGGGATGTTTGTAGATTAAAAAATTTGCGCCATCAACAGAAAACATTTTGTTACTTTCTGAGATATATATTATATAAGAAATATAGAATAAGAAATATAGAAAAAGGGCACTGCGCAGGCGCGATGCCGCCAAGCATAATGGGAAATGTAGTTCCGTGGTTGCCGTGACATCGCTTTAATGCACGCGCAACGCAAACCCGGAAGTAGAGGAAAGAATCGCTGGAGGATAGCAGGACGACGATTATTACATACAAATTTAACAGGTAATTTAATATTTTGGGAGGAAATCATCAACTTATTAGAAATCAGTATGTAACAAAGTGGTAATAGGTTAAAACATTTTTATCTTTACAACCCCCTTTAATTGAGTTGGTTAGTATGTGCAATATTAGCAAGCCACCACAGGAGGGAGTTTTTTTTAACTTAATAGTTTTACGGACTAATTAGGTTTTTATATGGATGTATTATTGATTATTATTAACCACATCAATACTGGGCACTTTTGCCCCCTTCCTTCCCAGACCAATTTTCAGCTTTCAGCGCTCTCTCATTTTTACTGACAATTGCGCGGTCATGCTACGCTGTACCCAAATGAAATTTTTATCATTTAGTTCGCACAAATAGAGCTTTCTTTTGGTGGTATTTATTCACGACTCCGTTTTTTATTTTTTGCAATATAAGCGAAAAAAAGAGCGGAAATTTGAAAATAAATAAAAAAAAAAAAAAACAATATTTCTTTATTCTATTTTAAAAGAAATCCAATAAAATCAAATTTTGGCATAAATTTAAGCCAAAATGTATTCGGCTACATGATTTTGGTAAAAAAATAAATCCTGTTAAGTGTATAATAATTGGTTTGCGTGATCATGGACATATGTACGCAAATGATCATGTACAGATGTGCGCAGTTGATCACAGACAAATGTGTGCAAATGATCATTGGGACATGTGATTTTACTGTTATATATGTGGGGGACATGTGTTTTGGGGACATGTGTCACCAACACTAGGTTGGCGATCGGTGAGTAAAAAGCTGTAAAAAAACAGCTCATACTCACTGATAACCAGCCGGCTGCAGAGATCTGCTCTCCTCCCTTCACCGACAACTTCCGTGTGAGGAGAGGAGAGCTGATCGCCTAGCAACCGGCTCTCTGTTTACATCACATGACTGCTGTGATTGGACACGGCCGTCATGTGATCAGGAGGGCCAATCACAGAGCCCTCCTGCCGATCTGAGATGCACTGTATCCGGGTGACACAAGTGCATTAGGATCGCGCCTCTGGGCGGGAACGTGCACGATCCCGCTCCTTCTGAGGGAAGTTTCTGAACGTCCACCCAGGAGAGAGCGCCCACACAGCCGTACATATGCAGTGGCCAAGTGGGAAGTGGTTAAAGAAGTGTATAATCTATGTACTCATCGCTTAATTGCGCTCAAACTGCATGATGATCCTATGACGACCGACGTCACTATGGCAACTGGCACGCTAGCATAAGCTTAAATATGAAGGCTTGAGTGTCACATGGCTACCCTTGGAAAAAGTCACGTGACGTGACGCAACTCGTCGGGAGGAGCCAGGTGACGATTCCTAGCAGCGGTGTGAGGAGAAACCACATTCTAAGCAGCTGACTGTTTGGCAATAAGCGCAGATTACTCATAACAAATGTGTGTGAAATATCATGTGTTGTAGTCTTTGTAGTTAAATCATTGAGCAATGAAATATTTCTGTTTTGTTTCATGAGCCAATCCCTTTATTTGGTGAAACTGACAGCAGCAAGAGATTTGTTTAACTGACCATTACCAAGCATTATTATTCAATCTCCGGAGGGATTTGGGTTTTTAACTGAACATTACCATATAGTACTATTCAATCTCCAGACGGATTTGTGTTGTGCAGTTACTAACGGGAACTTATATGGTTTTCTATTTTTATATTTTTTTTGAACCAGAGATCTCATCCAGTGAACCAGTCATTGTCTCTCAACCAGCACTAGTATTGGTGGCTCACCTGTATTGAAGATTACCACGAGCATTGTATATACACTTGTGATTTTAGCACGGATGCATATTTAAGGAAACACAGATTCAATATTAGCAGTGATTGTATATATTATTTTTAGCACCGGTTCATTACAGCACGATACTTCACATGCATTTTTATTAGCACATAGTAGGTGTGTTTTTACCAACTGTGCCCTGATTGGAAGGTTAATTAGAGCGCATCATTATTTACATTATGCAATATATGAGGACACCTCCACTGTACGTACATCTTCCCCAATCAAGATGCCTTGCCTAACAGCACAGTCTACACCAGTGATGGTGAACCTTGGCACCCCAGATATTTTGGAACTACATTTCCCATGATGCTCTAGCACTCTGCAGTGTAGTGGAGCATCATGGGAAATGTAGTTCCAAAACATCTGGGGTGCCAATGTTCACCATCACTGGTCTACACAGTCCCAGGGACGTGGCTGTATGGCAACCGGAAGTGACGCTCCGTGTATACTGGCGTGTTGGTGGGGTGAGATACAGTGATTTAGCCCATGTCTGCCACAACTGGGTATCCCTGGCATCTGCTCATCGTACCAATGAGTGTTTTATCTGCCTGCCTTCTTGTAAGTGCATTACCATTAGGCTTTTGTGCTCTTAATAAATTCCATTTTGTGACGTTATTGCATGATTTGGAGTTTTTATTCTCCTATGCATATTACGGATACCTTGTGGTCTTTGGATGCCTGGAACGTTTGATGGGATATCCATGACCCTGAGGGGTACAATGCTTTACTAGCCGAACATGAGAATGTGAGGCAATTAGTGTTGGCGAGTGTACATCTAACTGGGGAGTGGAGACACGGTTTTGATCACATGGTGTGGGGTCTGATTATTCAAGCAAGTGAATACCCATCAACGGATTTATTACCCAGTATTGGATGTTCTTACTCATGGACTTTGTTTTTTTGCAGCCTTTGTTTTTTCCATACACTATTATTCACTGGGTGTGTAACATATATTGTTTAGGTTATTGCATTTTTAGTGCTACCATTTACCTTCAATTTCATGTCTGGTAGATGCTTTTATATACATTTTGTCTCTTTAACCACTGGGCACTCCTTCCTAACCAGACCAATTTTCAGCTTTCGGTGCTCTCACAATTTGAATGACAATTACTCAGTCATGCAACACTGTACCCAAATTAATTTTTTGTCCTTTTTTTCACACAAATAGAGCTTTCTTTTGGTGGTATTTAATCACTGCTGGGTTTTTTATTTTTTGCGCTATAAATCAAAAAAAATAAAAAGACTGAAGATTGGGTAAAAAAATAAAAATTATTTGTTTCTATTAAAATTTATTGCAGAGTATTGGACAGCACGGTCACCGAGCATCGCTGTGAGCACTACACATCCAGCCCACAGCGCTGCTGCCATCTCTCCCCTCACTGTACTGATGGGTACAGAGGGGAGGGAGGAACCGGCGTCATGACGTGATCGATATCAGTGGCCGTTTACTGTGATCCGCCATGTCCTCCGGACCCGGCGGTCATGGATGTTCCCGAGTGCACGCCCCAGGGCGGGGCACGCAGGAGCAAGATTCTGGGAGGGCGTCCACCCAGTATAAGCTGACCGTGCTGTAGCCATCTTTCGGCTATGGCCCGGTCGGCATGTGGTTAAAGTGGCTGCTTTATTTACAATAGGTGGTTCTTTGGCGTAGTGATAAGATCTTGGGTACCAGCACATTGCGAGATCCGATTTCCTATTACTCCATCATGAATGTTGCTGCCAGACTCATCTATCTTACCAACTGCTCAGTGTCTGCCACCCCTATATGCCATACACTGGTTTCTGATCTCCCAGCAAATTAAATTCAAAATACTAACTACAACATACAAAGCCATTCACAAATCTTTCCCGAGCTACATCACCAATCTTGTCTCCAAATATTGCCCAAACTGTCCTTTCTGCTCCTCTCAAGACCTCCTCCAAGCTCCCTCGTCTCCTCCTCACATGCTCGTCTCCGGGACTTCTCCAGAGCCTCTCCCATCCTCTGGAACTCTCTACCACAATCTGCCCAGCCATCTCCTACTCTGGCTTCCTTCAGGAACTCGCTGAAAACATCTCTTCAGGGAAGCCTATCACGCCTCCAACTAATCTTTTTTCACTTCCATCAGCTCATTCCCCACAGTTGCAACCTTTTGTACCACTTGGATCCCCCAATTAGATTGTTAGCTATGTTGAGCAGGGCCCTCTTAGCCCTCTTGTATTTTTTTGTAACTGTACGGTCTCTTAAATTGTAAAGCACTGCATAAACTGTTGGCGCTATATACATCCAGTATAGTACTAATCCCGTATATACTCGAGTATAAGCCAAATTTTTCAGCACTTTTTTTGTGCTGAAAATGCCCCCCACGGCTTATACTGGAATCAAGCACTTTTCTGCAGCAGAGAATGACAACATTTTCCGACCCAACTTTGGGGCCCCCGTATCTCTGGGCCACTTGGTGCTAGGAACGCCAGCACTATAACATATCCAAAGATGGGGTTCCTAGCACCAAGTGGCCCGAGATACAGGGCCCCAAAGTCGGTTCGGAAAATGTAATTCTCTGCTGCAGAAAAGTGCATGACATTTTCTGACCCAAATTTGGGGCCCCGTATCTCTGGGCCACTTGGTGCTAGGAACCCCAAATTGTTTCCAAATACAGTGGAACTAGCACTACAACATATCCAAAGATGGGGGGTTCCTAGCACCAAGTGACCCCGAGATACAGGGCCCCAAATTCGGTCAACTGTGTCCATCTGCAGCAATGTCATTTCGGGACCCTTTGGGTCCAGAGACTCCAAAATGCAAATGGGCACAGTGAGGCTGCAAATGGGCATTGTTGACCCTCTTTTCCACTTACAGTAGCTGCGCATTTCTCACCCTAGGTTTATACTTGAGTCAACAAGTTTTCCCATTTTTTTGTGGTAAAATTAGGTGCCTCGGCTTATACTTGAGTATATATGGTAATAATAATAATAAAGTGATTTTCCTTTCTTGCAACCCGTGAGTGCAAGAAAAAACGCACCATCTATGGCCGACTTACAATGAATTTGAGTTCTCACTGACATTTGTGCTACTTTCTGCCCAAGTTAGCCAAAACACCTGAAGAGAATCTCAGGGACACTGAGATGTCCGAAGATCCAAAGAACCTGCATACATTTGTGACATCGTACCTTTTTTCTTAGGTGAACCAAGTGTACCCACTGAATGGATGTGGATCTTTCCTGTACTGGCCATAGGAGACCTCAGACTTTCTTCAAAGTCCTCAATATAGTCCTCCAATGCTTTCGTAGCCGAGTCATACAGCTTCTCCTTGTATTCTACAGAGCTGGAAAAACTCGAGGACCCCTTAGTGTTCTCCAGTCTACAGCTGGCCAGGAGAGAGGAGATGGATATAGAGGAGTCTGGAGATGTAGATCCGGCCATCTTTCTACACTCACATCAGCCTCCTGGGTAAAATCTACCTGTAAAAAAAAAAAAGGGGGGGGGGGGGGACATGGTCTTTTCATTACATTTATTTATTTTCAGGCATACATGTAAATAATTGCAGTAAAGCGCATCTGAATTCTCAGTTTTAATCTCCAAAATACACTCCAGGTGCATCAAAACCAAAAGGTCCTTAGAAAGCAGCTACTGGGTAGAAAAGCCTGTCCCCTGCCAGCATACTGCAGAGAAGGACATTTGCGCTCTGTGTGGATATAGGGGTCTCTCCGCAGAGGTCTGACAAAGTCTGTAGGAGCTTTGCTGAACAGAGAGCTGTAGGAGTCAGGCCTACAGCTCTCTGCAGAGAGACCTCGGGTCTTTCTTCGCAGCATGCTGGCGGGAGACAGGCTATTTTAGTCAGAATTTGGCCACTTCCTAAAGAAAACAAAAATTGTAGGACTTTGCCCACCTTTTATTTTGATGAAACTGGAATGTGCTGAGCTGATTAAAAACAGAACGTTTATTCTGACTTCAAAGTTATCTTTTGAATGCTTTATGGACGTTACTCATTTGGAATTGGTGGGATGGGCTGAGAGTTCCTGCCTGGGTCTATCAGGGCCACGGGCCCCCCACACCTTTAAAAAAAAAAGGGCCAATTTCCTGATTATCAGAGTGTTTAAACATTGGACCAGGGCCAATGAGGAAAAAAAAATACCCACACCAACTTGGCGTAAAAGGTCAGTGCAAGTAAAAAAAAAAAATAATAATGTTTCTGCATCAGCAGTACAAGTAAACGGCCTCGGGTCGGTGGCCAGGAGGGAGGAATATAGAAACAAAAAAAAAAAAAGAAGAGAACTGGGGTGGGACTTTATAGGAGGTATGTGCGGCAACCGAAACAGTCAATACAAAACAGAATTATAGTATTGGAGCCTATACAGATCACCTCTGGACATGTCTTTCCTGTGGAAGTTCCTTTTGTGCTCCTGCGCCACTCCCTGGGCCCCAGTACCGCCACTCCCGGGGCCCCAGTACCGCCACTCCCGGGGCCCCAGTACCGCCACTCCCGGGGCCCCAGTACCGCCACTCCCGGGGCCCCAGTACCGCCACTCCCGGGGCCCCAGTACCGCCACTCCCGGGGCCCCAGTACCGCCACTCCCGGGGCCCCAGTACCGCCACTCCCGGGGCCCCAGTACCGCCACTCCCGGGGCCCCAGTACCGCCACTCCCGGGGCCCCAGTACCGCCACTCCCGGGGCCCCAGTACCGCCACTCCCTGGGCCCCAGTACCGCCACTCCCTGGGCCCCAGTACCGCCACTCCCTGGGCCCCAGTACCGCCACTCCCTGGGCCCCAGTACCTCCACTCCTGTGACAGGCGTCTTGAGCGGCACTTTTGTTGCAATCACATTACTTCATATTTAGCTCATATGCAAGTACCCTAGGGGGAGAAGCATTCTCCTCCCTTTGGATAGTATTCATTTTTGTCAGGCACCCTGGCTAGAATGCAAGTTTTGGATCTGCATTTTCCTTTTTTTTTTTTTATTATAAATAAAATATATTTGCAAAAAAATTAAAATTACCAAAATATATCAAATCCAATTAAATACAAAAATAAATGATCAAATATTCAAATAGATTTGAATATTTTATATAAAAATTTTTACATTTTGAATTTTATATAAATTTAAACATTTTGGATTATTTCTTCCCAGTTAAAACTATTGAAATAAAAAAAGAAAAAAAAAAGCACACACACACACATTATGTATGTATATGTATATATATATATATATATATATATATATATATATATATATATATATATATATATATATATATATATATATATATATATATATATATATATATATATATATATATATATATATTACACATACATAAATACACACACACACCGTATATACTCGAGTATAAGCCGACCCGAATATAAGCCAAGGCACCTAATTTTACCACAAAAAAAAAAAAAAAAAAAAAAGAGAAAACTTATTGTATAAGTATAAGCCATGTATCTGTATGACCCCACATATATTCAGATGACCTCAATGCAAGTAGGAATAAAAATTCAGATGGGAAATTTGTAAACAATGGATATATATATATATATATATATATATATATATATATATATACATATACACACACACACACACACACACACACACACACACACGTTATAATTAAACACAGTGGCAAATACTGTGAAGGCGTAATACCTCCCTGCGGGGTGAATGATTTCGGTGAGTGCATTTCTTATGGGGCACTTTTTAAGAAGCACCGAATAGAGTTTTTTGAAGAGCACCTGTCACTTTTATTTTTTACATTTTTATGATATGTGGACTTTTTAGTGCACCAGCACTTTTTTTACTAGAGGACATTACAAGTGTTTTATGTTTGTTGTTATACATGATTTATTATCACAGCAGATAGTTGCTTTTAGTATTGTGGTTTTTGCACAGGAGGAATATATTAATCACGGGTTGGATTGTTCACCAATCTGTATTCCAGTATTATTTTACTAGGTTGTTGTAATAATTACTCAGAACATTTGCACATTTATTTGGCTTGTTTTTTTGTATCATCTGCACAGTTATTACACCAGGAATTCACTCTATAGATTTAGGGATCCTTCACAAGCCAGGGGTTTACCCACTTTTCCACCCGTCTCCTGTACATGTATGTCGCCACTTTGAAGATGGATATCTCGGTAATGACAGCAGCTGCTACCACAACTGAGGTATCTACCTTCGGAGCCGGCGGTTCTGTGTACGATAATGGTGGTCTCTGCAGCGGATTCGCCGCAAGATCATCGTTAACGGCGGCGGGAGAGGGACCACCATGGCTGGGTATGGAGACGAGTGAGGCTAAGATGGCCCCCCACCCCTCTCCATACCATAGCAGGGCCTCTTAAAGGCACATGTTTTTCAAATGACAACTTTTTTATTTTTATTTTTTTTATGTTATTGCATTTAAGTCCAAATGTGAGATCTGAGGACTGTTTGACCCCCAGATCTCATATTTAACCACTTTGCGGGGGTATATTTGAATGATGCCTGTAGCTACAGACATCATTCAGATATTGCCGTTTTCAGCCGGCGATTCCCTGCACTATAAGAACGATCATATCGGCTGTTCTGCCGCTTGATCGTTCTTATGGGCGGCGGGAGGGGACGCCCCCCCCCTCCCGCCGCCCTCCGGGGCTTCTACCGACTCACCGCGTCCATCGGTGAGTCGGACACAGGATCCGCCGCCCCCGGATGATGACCATAGAGATTTCCGGCGGACCAGATGGTCGCCGGAGTCTCTATGATCGTTCGGAGGCCGGGCGCGATGTTATGACATCACGCCCGGCCTCTGCATTCAAATAACGGTGCCGCCTCCGCTGGGAAGCGGTGATCTTTTTTTTTTATTTTTTTTTTTTTTTTTAATTTTAGGCTTTCCAGCCTAGGAGGTGAGATGTGGGGTCTTACTGACCCCATATCTCACTGTAAATAGGTCCGATCAGGTAATATTCCTATTACAAGGGATGTTTACATTCCTTGTAATAGGAATAAAAGTAATACATTTTTTTTTTTTTTTTTAAACTGTCAAACTCAAAAAAAAAATAATAAAAAAAAAAAAATATTTAAAATATATTTTTATAGGGCCCCTGTCCCCGTGAGCTCGTACGCAGAAGTGAACGCATACGTAAGCCCCGCCCACATATGAAAACGGTGTTCAAACCACACATGTGAGGTATCGCTGCGATCGATAGAGCGAGAGCAATAATTCTAGCCCTAGACCTCCTCTGTAACTCAAAACATGTAACCAGTAAAAAATGTTAAAGCGTCGCCTATGGGGATTTTTAAATACCAAAGTTTGGTGCCATTCCACGAGCGCGTGCAATTTTGAAGTGTGACATGTTGGGTATCTATTTACTCGGCGTATCTTCATCTTTCACATTATGCAAAAAAAATTGGGCTAACTTTACTGTTTTGTTTTTTTTTAAGCATGAAATTGTTTTTTTTCTGAAAAAAACGTGTTCGAAAAATTGTTGCACAAATACCGTCCGAGATAAAAAGTTGCAACGAGCGTCATTGTATTCTCTAGGGTCTTTGCTAAAAAAACATATATAATGTTTGGGGGTTCTATGTAATTTTCGAGCAAAAAAATTATGAATTTTACACGTAGGAGAGAAATGTCAGAATTGGCCTGGGTGCGAAGTGGTTAAAGAGGGACGGTACCTGGAAAAAAAAAAAAAAAATGAAAAGCCATCAGCTACAAATACTGCAGCTGCTGACTTTTAATAAATGGACACTTACCTGTCACAGGTTCCAGCGATGTGGGCAGCAGAGGCCGATCATACGATCGGCTCTCTGCTGTAGCCGGCGCCATTCTCAGTGAGGGAATCAGGAAGTGGCTTCAGCGCAATGCGCAATGAGAATCGTCAGCGCTGTCTGCCGTGTGTGTCCTGGCAGACAGCGCGCCAGGACAGGAAGTGGCGTAAACTCCTGTGGGAGTTTATGCCCAGAAGTGGGTGCAGATACCTGTCTTAGTCAGGTATCTGCACCCCCTCCCCCCTGAAAGGTGCCAAATGTGACACCGGAGGGGGGGGAGGGTTCCGAAAAGCGGAAGTTCCACTTTAGGGTGGAATCCCGCTTTAAGAGGTCCTGTCATGCTTTTTCTATTACAAGGGATGTTTACGTTCCTTGTAATAGGAATAAAAGTGACCCAATTTTTTTTTTTTTTTAAAACAGTGTAAAAAAAAATAAATGATATATTTTATTTATATTAATAATAAAAATGTATATATTATATGTGTATTTTTTTTTTAACCACTTAAGCCCCAGACCAGTTTGCAGCCAAAGGACCAGGTCCCTTTTTGCGATTCGGCACTGCGTCGCTTTAACTGACAATTGCACGGTCGTGCGACATGGCTCCCAAACAAAATTGGCGTCCTTTTTTTCCCCACAAATAGAGCTTTCTTTTGGTGGTATTTGATCACCTCTGTGGTTTTTATTTTTTGCGCTATAAACAAAAATAGAGCGACAATTTTGAAAAAATTGTCAATATTTTTTACTTTTTGCTATACAGGGGGTCCTCCTGTTCTTAAATCGAAAATGTTCGTAAGTCGGCCGCGCATGCGCAGACCGACAATTACGGACATTTCCAATGTTTGCCGCCATTTTCCGAGGCTCCCTCTGCCCGCGCATGCGCAAAACGGCCGAAGGTCCGTGGAAAATGGCAGAGGGTCCCCGCAGCGCCCGGTTCGTAAGTAGGAGAGGTTCGTAGGTCAGGGACCCCCTGTAATAAATATCCCCCAAAAAATATATAAAAAAAAAAAAAAAATCTTTTTTTTTCCTCAGTTTAGGCCGACACGTATTCTTCTACATATTTTTGGTATAAAAAAAAAAAAAAAAAATCGCAATTAGCGATTATTGATTGGTTTGCACAAAAGTTATAGCGTTTACAAAATAGGGGATAGTTTTAGAGCATTTTTATTAATATTTTTAGGGGGGCGTGGCTTGGCATGTGACATCACTAAGGCTAGAATTATTGCTCTTGCTCTACCGACCGCGGCGATACCTCACATGTGTGGTTTGACCACCGTTTTCATATGCGGGCGCTACTCACGTATGCATTCGCGTCTGCTCGTGAGCTCGTCGGAACAGTGCGCTTTAACCACTTAAGGACCGCCTCCTGCACATTTACGTCGGCAGAATGGCACGGCTGGGCACATCAACGTACAGGTACGTTGCGCTTTAAGAGCCCAGCCGTGGGTCGCGCACGCCGCCGGCGGCGCGCTCGCGACCCGATCGCCGCTGGTGTCGGGTCACAGAGCTGAAGAACGGGGAGAAGTGTAAACAAACCTCTCCCCGTGCTTCCTAGTCAGGCCGTCACTGATCGTCTTTTCCCTGTCATAGGGTCGCGAGCGCGCCGCCGGCGGCGTGCGCGACCCACGGCTGGGCTCTTGAAGCGCAACGTACCTGTACGTTGATGTTCCCAGCCGTGCCATTCTTCACACATGTGGGGTATCGCCGCGATCGGTAGAGCGAGAGCAATAATTCTAGCCCTAGACCTCCTCTGTAACTCAAAACATGCAACCTGTAGAATTTTTTAAACGTCGTCTATGGAGATTTTTGGGGGTAAAAGTTTGACGCCATCCGGCTAGCGGGCACAATTTTGAAGTGTGACATGTTGGGTATCAATTTACTTGGTGTAACATTATCTTTCACAATATAAAACAAATAAAAAAAAAAAAAAACAAAAAAAAAAAAATCGGGCTAATTTTACTGATGTCTTATATTTTTTTTTTTATTCAAAAAAGTGATTTTTTTCCAAAAAAAGTGCACTTGTAAGAGCGCTGCGCAAATGCGGTGTGACAAAAAGTATTGCAACGACCGCCATTTTATTCTTTAGGGTGTTAGAGGAAAAAAATTATAATGTTTGGGGGTTTTAAGTAATTTTCTAGCAAAAAAAACGTGTTTTTAACTTGTAAACACTGAGTCTGAAAAAGAGGCCCGGTCTTTAAGTGGTTATTACACACCACACCAGAACAGCGCCACTTCTATCCTCCTATTTTCTAAAACAAGAAATTGGTCAAAACAAAAATGCAGGAAGAGGAATTCGCACCCCCCCCCCCCCCCTCCATCCATACATACATACATACAACACACACAGCCATATTCAAACAATGTAACAATCTCAGCTGTGAAATGAAACAGCCAATCACGAGGTGAGCAGATAACGGTGGGAATAAATGCAACCAATGAGCGCACAGATTAAGGCACCCAGCCAATCGTGGAAACCCAGAAGGCTCGTCTAACTTGATTCCTGCGTTGGCAGCGCTTGCCTCAACAGCCAATAGGGAAGAGGAGCCAAGGAGCAGCAACCAATCAGCGCGGCGCTATCGGTAAACCGCTGCAAAGTTGGTGGCGTTTCCTGTCAGTGTGAAGTTTATAGGCCCGCCTGTCCCCCGTCCCGGGTACCTGAAGTAGTAGACATCGCTCTTGCCCGCACTCAGGCCGGACTTCCTGATGACCTCCTCCTTCTTCCAGCCCGGTGGTAGAGCCGGGCACTCCATCCTCCTCTTCTCCATAGAGCAGCGCTCAGCACTGTCCTCCTACACCAAGCATGTCCCGCTCCCACCGACTGACACAGCGCCCCCTAGCAACGTCGTACCCTTCCGCGTATGTAGCGCCGCACCTCCTGGCGGAGGGATACGCGCTCATAGATGTAGTTCAGTCAGTGTGGCGGTGATTTGCCCGCCCCCACTCAGTTGTGTAAATAATGCTGACAACGGTGTGGACTTGGAGTCATTATTGTCCTGTACTGAATAAACATTTAAAGTGTACCTGTCTCGTCTTTTAAAAAATACAGCCAACCGCCCCTCACAGTACAAAAAGCAGGGTACTTGGTAACCTGGTGATCCTGCCAGTAACAGCACTTCCTGTTTCAGGCTGACAACACCAATCCACTTCCTCCCAAATATCAGCAGCGTTGTCAGCCTGCTGTGCGCACGCCTTCCGTTGGCTGTTGGACTCCTCATTGGCTTTTATCAGATAAGCCGCCCAATGGAGCTCACAGGGCAGGCTGGCAACGCTGCTAAATATTTGGAGCCAATAAGTTATCGTTGTCACCCAACAGGAACAGGCAAAAATGATTTTCTTTAGGCCCCTTTCAAACTTGTACGACCTGAAAGTCGCACGACTTTGCCGCGACTTGAAGGAATGCCTGTGTAATGTTGAGGTCTATGGACCTCAAGTCTCATCAAAGTCGCACCAAAGCAGTGCAGGGACTACTTTGAAGTCGCACAGATATGTCCCTCTCTTATATCTCTTATGGACTATGTCTGTGTACATATCCTGTTCATTATAAGGCAGTCTTTCTCTGCTTATTGGACTTTTCATTTATGGTATCTCCCAAGTGGTCACTGACATTCAAAGAAACATGCAGGCCCCATCCAACTTGTCAGATTCATTCACTTTATTTTTTTCACAAATAAACAAGCATGGCTGGATCACCCGAGTGTGCATGTTTAGGTCTACAGAGGAGGCAGAGCAAGCATGCCGAGAGACCTCCACTGCTAACGTATCTCCAGGGATAAGAATATTGATTTCGTTTTCCAAGATGTCCAAGTGATACTTCCCCGGAGACTTGATCGGTGGTGGTAAAATTGGCTGAAGACATAACCGTCACCCGATCAAGTTAAAAGTGGCAAAATCTTGTTTTCCTTAAAGCCTCGTACACACGATCGGATTTTCCGCCAACAAAACCATGGACTTTTGTCCGAAGGGCGTTGGCCCAAACTTGTCTTACATATATACGGCCCACAATTGTTGGCCAACAATCACGAACGTAGTGACGTACTACATGTTTTTTCAGCTCTTTAGCGCCACCCTTTGGGCTCCTTCTGCTAATTTCGTGTTGGTAGAAGTTTGGTGAGCATTGATTCACGCTTTTCATTTAGCGCTTTTCAGTTTGTGTTTTTAATTTCGTGCTTTTCAGTTTGTTTCTGAACGGCTGTTTGTCAACCAAACATGTTGTGGACTCGGAGGAGATAACGTGTTATTTATTATTGGCCTTGGAGTTATTGCTTTGACATTATTTTTTGGTTGAATAATAATGATTTGATTTGGTATATTTTCTGTATTTTGGATGCATAGAATGTACTTTTTAGTTAAAGGGGTGTTTCAGCAAAAAAAAAAATTTTTTTTTTTAAAAGTCAGCAGCTAAAAAAAAAAGGTAGCTGCTGGCTTTTAATAAGTACACTTACCCTCCCAGGGCGCCCGCGATGTCCCTCGGCGCTCCGGTCCCAGTGCCGCCATCCTCAGTAATGGAAACGGGCAGCGAAGACTACGGCTTCACTGCCCGTTTCCTACTGCGCATGCGCGAGTCGTCGCGTGGCCTACAGCGCATGCACGAGTCGTCGTGCCGCGCTTTGTGAATGGGGAACGTCATGTGTTGTGGGACACACAGTTCCCATAACACACCGCGCCCCATTCACTAGAAGACGGCGTAGGAGCAGAAGAGAGAACAGTACCGCGGAACAGGAAGAGGTAGATTAGGACGGTCTGCCTAGCAACAGCCATTTCTGGTAAGTAAATTTTTTTCATTTTACATTTTTATTAACATTTTTATCAAGTGTTTTTTTTCAGGGTGGCCCTCCACTTTAAGTTCTATTGGCAGGTAGCATGTCTAATTGTATTTGTTTTCTTTTTTTAATGCACAATAAAAAACAATTGTGTAGAATAATACTTGGCTATGTGTTTTACTTCAAATGACAGTTTGGGAGTCGGCAGTTACATTTTAAAAAATACAATGTAAAATTGACAAGGAACACCAACATAGTTGTATCTTTGTTCTTAAAAACTCCGGGATAATGGTGTTGTGGTAACTTGACCAAATAAAAAAAAAAAAAAACATAATAATATTATTCTTGATATCACTAGAAAATAAAAGCCTTTAAAATACGTTTGCAATAACTCCATCAGTATCACCAGCAAAGCAGCTTCATTATTATCCCATTAAAGAAGAAGAGAATTGTGCGCTGCATTTGGAGATTTCATAATTTGCCACGTCACCAATGCTAATTCTCCATTACGAACGCAAGTTTACAAGACCGACCGCTTCTGGCTCGTCCTTGCTTCCGAGCTTCCGTTTGTACTTTGGACTTTTGACCGACGGACTTGTGTACACACGCTTTGAAAATCCAACAACAGACATTGGTCCGCAGAAAATTTATAAACCTGCCATCCAACATTTGTCCACGGAAAATTAACCAACAATTGTCCGATGGAGCGTACACACGGTCGGATTTTCCACCAACAGCCCGTCATCACACATTTCCCGTCGGAAAATCCGATCGTGTGTACGTGGCTTAAGGCTGGGTTCACACTATTGCCAATTGTATATGGGTTTCCCTGCATCTAATTTGCATGACAGGAGTGTGTGACCGGTTCTCAATGGTTCACACATCTCCAGGGCGGCCCCAGAACGCACAGCAGAAGTGTCCGGTGCGTATTTGGTTCAGTTTCAGGTCCGAATTCAGCCAAAAATTCAGACCTGAAATGGTGAACAGGGACGCACCGGACCCCCTGCTGTGCCCTGCGGCCGCACATTGTGTAAACCCAGCCTAAAACCCAAATACCTCATTTGTTTCTGTCTAGGGCAGTAATGGCGAACCTTGGCACTCCAGACGTTTTTGAATTACATTTCTCATCATTCTCAACTACTCTGCAGAGTGCATGAGCATCATGGGATATGTAGTTCCAAAACATCTGGGGTGCCAAGGTTCGCCGTCACTGGTCTAGGGGATAGTAAAAGCACTTTTACTTACCTGATTCTCCACTACCCCACGCTTCAATAGTGGACTTTCCCTTGGCGTCCTCATGTCCAATGCAGGGCTATGGGAGCACAGTCTGCAGGGACTGGTCTTGCAACATGGGAGGTTCCAGCCAGAGCAGAGGATCAAGTAAGTATAATTGGTTTACCCGGTCCCCTAGACGTAAACTAGCAGTTAACGAGGACTTTTACTTTTCCCGGAGTTCAAGTTTAAAGAAAACCTGCGATAAGAGAAATACTTAGACTACCACTGATGGCCTCTTATTGAAAGGTCTGCCTGACTTTGCTTTTTGCATGCTTGTTCTGGGTTGGTAGTAGGGTTGCCACCTCATCCCTTTAAAACCGAACACATATTAATTACACAGGTTCTGTGGTTGATTAAGGTGATAATTAAACTCACTTGGTGCCTTATCTGAATTAAATTAGCCTCAGAACCTGTGTAATTCATATGTGTCCGGGTTTAAAGGGATGAGGTGGCAACCCTGGTTGGTGGCAAAGTTGAAATCAGGAGATCAGCATGACATCCGGTCTACTAGCATGTGCACAAGGATGAGAGCCTACTTATAACCTCATGACAAGATCCCAGCAGACATGTGCAATTCGTTTAGTTCCTAATTCGTTTTTTAACGAATTTTGACAAATTGGTTAATTCCGAATTTCCGAATTTTTCAATTTCCGAATTTCAAAATTTGCGAAATTACGAATTTCCGAAATTTCCAAATGTACGAATATTCGAATATTCAAATTTTTGAAATTACGAATTTCCGAATTTTCGGATTTCCGAATTTCCGAATTTCCGGATTTCCGAATTTTCGGATTTCCGAATTTTCAGATTTTCGGAATTCCGGATTTTTGGAATTTGAAAATTTGAAAATTCGAAAATCTGAAAAAAAGAAAGAAAATCTGTTTAATTCTAAATAATAACTAACTATTAAATTATAGGTATTGGAATTCCCTCAAATTTGCCTGTTAGTGAACGTAACGAGTACGAATTTATCCGAAGTTACGAATTATCTGAAATAACGAATGCTGCATCTAACCAAAATGAACGTAATGATCTAATAATAATAATAAATAACAATAATAATAAAACCTTTTTATTATTATTAATTATTTATTATTAATTTGTTCCATTCCATTTGTTTAGATGTGGCATTCGTTATTTCAAATACGAAATTCGGAAATCCGAAAATTCGGAAATCCGAAAATTCGGAAATCTGAAAATTTGAAATTCGGAAATTTGGAAATCCGAAAATTAGAAAATCCGAAAAATAGAAATGTGAAAATTCAGGAAATCTCCGAATTCCAAATTAGCGAATTTCCAAATTTTCGATTTTCTGAATTTCCGAAAAAAGCAAAAAAATGAATGAAATGAAAACGAAAATTAACAAATTTTTTGTCAGTGAACATGACAAGATCCCAGTGTGAGAGGAAGCATAGCCTGCTACTGTATCAGGGAGATTTCACACACAAAAAAAAATCATCAAAGGATACCGGAAGGTTATCTGGAGTTAACGTTGAACGTCAGACAAATAGATAAATACACTAATGAAATGCATATATAGGAGCTGTTTTGCCTTCCAATAGATTTGTATCTAGTCCCGAGATATACAGAGCCCTACCACACAGCACAATTCTGTCTGGCAGGGGAGAGGACCTGATCTTTCCCTACTGCAGATTCACTTACAGGTCTATTTCTACCTCTGCCCTGTGACTAGAAAGTGTAAAGAGGAGCAGCAGACCAATGAGCTCATCTCTCTGCTCTCTACTCCTCTACTACTCAGCAGAACTGATTGGTTCCTTATGCTGTTTCTCCCTCTTCCAGTCTGAGCTCCACTGTACTGGAACAAGGGGCTAATACCTGGTCAGACTCAGGTAATTTACCCATTACATAAAAAAAATAAAAAATAAAAATAAATAAAAAACGTTTAATGATAAATTATTGAATAAAGAGCTGCGTAATTTGTGTCTTTATATCTGCTGGAGTTCAGTATTCCAGGAATAAGATATCGTATTTGGGTGGACGGTCCCAATCAGGGGGTAATTTGGTAGTACATCAGTATTTTGTCAGACGTCTTAGCATAGCGTAGAGTCCATTTATATTTTCAATTGTCTTTCTGGTAGCCTAAAATTCATTGACGCGTCTTCATGGTCCTCCCAGGTTGTTGTGAGCCATCATTACATTTATAAATAATTCAGTTTCCGTTTTGGTAACATTTTTTTAATCCTTCCCGAACATTTATGATGAGGCCTACAACGTTGCTGGGTAATGCCGACTCCACCACAGATCGTGGTAGAAGACCACCAAGTTCCGGCTGGATGTAGGCCACAAGCTTGGAATGTGCCGGGTTCCTGCATTAAACAAAAGAAGGATAAAACACAATTATATTTATCATAAGGAGCGCCGCGCAAAATTAGGGCTCATTAAAACATTTTATATATAATAAAAAGTACATATAAATCCAAATAAACATGAAAGCAGAAGGTGGACTAACAGTCCCAGCAAGCAAAGAGTCCCAGTGAGAAATTTCAATGCAAGGGTGACTTTCCCTCCACCTCCAGCACACTCGCTTTGCTCACCTCTAGGAGTGGACCACTGAGCTAACATATGGTCAACAAAACATGTCCCATTTGGGTATAATCTCCAAACAGGATCCAGATCCACCGTTCGATATCCCAGGGGTATAATATTAAGAGAGAAGCAGAATCTAAGTGCACACTGATGATTTCCTTTTAAAACAGCTTTATTTAACATACAAATGGCTACTCACATGGGCTTCAAAGGAACAGCGCAAATAGGAGCAGACACCTTAAGCATGGAGGTCCAGGATGACAGCGGGTAACATCAGAACGTGGCTCCTTCCCCATAGGAGCCACGTTCCACGTTCTCAGCTACTTCTAGAACTGCCAAGATGAGTGATCCAGCCCTGAGCTCCAATGACCCTGACCCAATTATAGACTCACAAATGTACAGCAGGAGTCAGGATTTGATTTGCCTACTCTACTTCTAGCATACACTAGAGGGGGCTACAATAGAATTTAACCAAGTAGGAAAATTGACCTAAATAGGTCATGTTAATTGCCATTCAGACAAGATGGGAAAGCGGTGTATGGGCATTTTTGATGTGACACATCTCTAGGTGTTCCCAATTTTACTGACTATGTCTAGTACAGATTGGTGGATTCCCCCTCTAGTGACTACCTATCAGGGAGATCCTGATAAAGGAACCCCGCAGTAAGATACTTCTAAGGCTGTATTTGCTGACCTCTCCTTCTGGAATTGCTGAACTTAGACCTCTCTAGGAATTCCCAATTGGAGTGACTATATCTTGTTCAGATTCGTGGATTCCCCCTCTAGTTACTACCTATTAGGGAGATAGGTAGTTACTATCTCCCTGATAGGTAATCACTATCAGGGAGATCCTGATAGAGGAACCTTGCAGTGAGAGACTATGAAGGCTGCATTTGCTGACCTCTCCTTCTGGAATTGCTAGACCTAGACTTCTCTAGGTGTTCACAATTTGAATGACTATGTCTTGTATAGATTGGTGGATTCCCCCTCAAGCGACTACCTATTAGGGAGATAGTGACTACATATCAGGGAGATCCTGAAATGGAAACCTGCAGCGAGAGACTATAAAGGCTGCATTTGTTGCCCTCTCCTTCTGGAATTGCTAGTTGCCTAGCTGTTATGCTCTTCCAATGGTTTCAGATAGGCAGCCATCATGGCTGTGCTCTCCATTGGTTCGAATCTTACCTATCTCATCGTACCTTCAGTGTCACTTACAACTCGACTTCCTCCTCTCCAACTCCTCTTAGGCCCCTTCCACACTGAAAAATAGTGCCTGTACACCGCCTGAACAAACCGGCCCCATTCACTCCAGTGTGAAAGCTGGCGGGCTTTCACACTGGAGCAGTGCGCTAGCAGGACGGTAAAAAAAGTCCTGCTAGCAGCATCTTTGGAGCGGTATAGGAGCGGTGTATTCACCGCTCCTATACCGCTCCTACCCGCCCTCCTACCCGCCCCGCGAGCGGCCGAATACCGCGACTAAAACGACGGTAAAGCAGCGCTAAATATAGCGCTGCTTTACCATCACCGCGGCTCCCGCCCCAGTGTGAAAGGGGCCTTACTGTTGGGGTCCCCCAAGGTTCTGTCCTTGGACCTCTACTATTCTCAATCTACACATCCTCCCTGGGTTAGCTGATAGCCTCACATGGCTTCCACTACCATTTATATGCTGATGACACCCAAATCTATCTCTCTGCCCCTCAGCTCACCCCATCAATCTCTTCACGCATTACTGATTTACTAACAGACATATCAGTCTGGATGTCAAACCACTTCCTCAAAATTAATCTATCTAAAACTGAGCTCTTAATATTTCCTCCCCCACGTGCCTCTTACCCTGACTTCGCAGTCAAGATCAATATCGCATCTATCAGTCCGTCCCCACATGCCAGGGTGCTAGGGGTAGTCCTAGATTCTGAACTGTCATTTCAGACCCACATACAATCCCTGTTCAAATCATCCCGCCTTAGCCTCCGCAACATTTCCAGAATACGCCCCTTTTTAACTAATAACACCACCAAGCCTCTAATTCACTCCCCGGTTATCTCTCGTCTCGACTACTGCAACTCCCTCCTCATTGGATTACCTTTACATAGACTATCCCCCCTTCAGTCCATAATGAATGCCGCTGCAAGACTCATCCACCTTACCAACCATTCAGTGTCCTCCACCCCTCTCTGCCAATCCCTCCACTGGCTTCCACTCACCCAACAAATAAAATTCAAAGTACTAACAATAATTAACAAAGCCCTCCATAACTCTGCCCCCAGCTACATCACTAACCTAGTCCCAAAATACCAACCAAGCCGCTCTCTTCGGTCCTCCCAAGACCTCCTGCTCTCTAGCTCCCTTGTCACCTCATCCCATGCTCGCCTCCAGGATTTCTTCAGAGCTTCTCCCATCCTTTGGAACTCTCTACCCCAATCTGTCCGACTGTCCCCTAATCTATCCATCTTTAGACGATCCCTGAAAACCCTTCTCTTTAAAGAAGCCTATCCTGCTTCTAACTAACACTGTTTTACTTCCTCCATCAGCTCATCCCCCACAGCTATTAACTCTTGTATCATTTGACCCTTCCTTTTGTTAAAGCTGAATTTCTAGCTTAGTCAAATGTATATAGATACAAGTCTGATAAGCGAATAACGCGATTAAACCTTTGTCTGTATAAGAATATAAACGTACGATAACAGGGCGAAAAGGACAAAGAATTACATTTTATGGATATAATAATGAAACATTTTAGATTACCCAACATAGTATAGAGATGTTATAAATGCCATGTTGCCAGTGTTTACAAAGATAGTTCTTAGCAGATATTTAAGGCCACATGGTTTACAACAGATATACACTGATCAACAAGGTTATCAAAACATATTAAAGTCCTAGGAGAAAGATTAAAGTTTAGAGGAAGGTTAGAGATACACAGAATACCTTACAGGAGAGAGAGAGAGAGAGAGAGAGAGAGAGGGGAGAGAGAGAGAGGGGGAGAGAGAGGGGGGGAGAGAGAGAGAGAGAGAATACATTACATAGCTAGCTTACATGTCCACAGCATCAGGCTAAGAGAGCTCCCATTCCTCAACTCTTGGTTTTTATGTTGTTCGAATAACCCACTGCTACCAATCAAACACCTCATTGGTTCAGAAGTGCATTGCCTGATTGGTTACCCCTGCCTAATGTTAGTTGGTTGAGTTGCCTAGGCAACAAAGCATGCTTCCCACATAAATTAGCATGTCAAAAGGAACCTTTTACAACCAAGCAATCCAGTCACTAGGCAGTCACCAGAAACAGTCTCACTTATTGCTCCAATAAACCATACACACATATATATATATATATATATATATATATATATATATATATATATATATACATATATATATATATACATATAATAGAAGTCCCTGTCCCTTGAAACTCCTTGATATAAATATGGATTACAAAATCCCCACCACACTTTTTAGATTGTAAGCTCTAACAAGCAAGGCCCTCTGATTCCTCTTGTACCAAATTGTAATGTACAGGGGGTCCCCGGGCTACAAACAACATAGGGACTGTAGGATTGTTCTTAAGTTGAATCTGTTTGTAAGTCGGAACAGGTAAATTTTTTAAGTGTAGCCCCAGCCAAAAAATCTATTTTTAAGCTTTTTGGATAACATAGGGAAGGGTTATCACCCCTGTAACATTTGTTTTGCTGTCTGTGCCCCTGTTCAAAAGATTTCACCTCACCTTCTGTCCCAATGACAATTGGATTTTGAAAATTTTGGGTTGTTAGGGAAACAAGGACTGGTGATAAAGCATCAGTGGAGACATCTTTTTCCCATATTAACTCTAATGCCCCGTACACACGGTCGGAAATTCCGACCACAAAATCCGTCAGATTTTTTCCGACGGATTTTGTCCGACACTGGTGTTGCATACACACGGTCGGACAAAGTTGTTGGAAAATCCCATCATCCTAAACGTGGTGACGTTCGTTGCATACAGCGGGACTACGTAGAGGCTAGTAGCCAATAGCTTTGGTCTTGTAATGTGATCTGAGCATGCGTGGCACTTTGTCCGTTGGAATTAGCTACACACGATCGGAAAAAGTCCGATAGGACTTTGTGGTCGGAAAATTTGAGAGCAGGAGATAAAACTTTGTCCGTCGGAAAATCCGACGGAAAAAGTCAGATGGAGCCTACACACTGTCGGAATTTCCGACAACTTTGTCCGATAGGACATTTTCCGTCGGAAAATCCAACCATGTGTACGGGGCATTACAGGAGTGAATTTCCTTTCCTAGGGGTAGATTTCCTCTCACTTCCTGTTGTCTCCCTCCGTTTGTAAGTCGTTTTGAGTCGTTTGTAAGTCGGATGTTTGTAAGTAGGGGACCCCCTGTAATTGTAATGTCTGCCTTTATTTTGTTAAGAGATGCGCAAACTGTTGGCGCTATATAAATCCTGTATAATAATAATAATAATAATCATAATGATGGGTCAATAGGAATGTGTAGAATGCAGGAAGGACTGGGCAAGTTTTGGCACTACCGGGAAGTGCTGAAGTCATCAGAATGACCTGGCATGTGAGCATAGTGAGGTGGAAAGAGCCTTGTTGTTGCCATCAAGAGAGAGAAAATCCATGGGGCATCCCTAGTGTTCCCTCAGTTCTCTGCATTCAGCATGGTGAATTATTTAATTAAATGAAACACCAATATTGATAAAGGATGGAGGAACCAGGGAGAGTAAAATATAAGCAGATTAAACTATAGCTTTAATACAATCCCTGTGATCCTGCCATGATGGCTTTTGCTCAGCCACTTCCTGTAATAGGGTGACAACGCTGTATTCTTGTCTCACAGATGTACTCCTTCTTTGTCACTCATATGTAAAAAGGAGACAACAAGTGGCCATCGTAATACACATTACACATTGTTGTCACCATCAGGAAATCCATCCCATTGCTGGCATGCAGGAATCAGCTGCAAAGAGGCTGCAGGAGATGCAGAGGCGAGATGCAACAAAGGGAGAAAAAAGGTTAAACGAAGCATTTCATTTAAACAAAATGTAAAAAGACAACACATTGTGATAGAAAGGGCGTGGCTACGCGCGGCATGCAGTAGGACGTGCCTGAGACAGCTCCGCCGAGAATCCTGCAGAATCCTGATCAGAGCGCCGCCATCCTGCACAGTATCGCCCCGAGAGTACCCGCAATCGATCCAGGGGAAGCTGCGCGACACCCGCAATCGATCCAGGGGAAGCAGCGCGACACTCGGCCAGGTATATTTTTACCCGAGCATGGCCAGGAGAGGAGCGGGAGCCAAAAACATTCCGGACACCCCCGGCCATGATGGCGGCCTTCCGCCCCGGTCAGCAAAGGAGGCCGCACAGCGGCTGTTTGGCAAGAACGCGGCCCTGAAAGATCCCTCAACCCCGCAGCACATGGACTCCGGAGATGAGCTCAGTGAGCCGGAGGGTGGATTGATGACAGGCATACCGAGACTGCTGGATGAAAACCAGGCCTCAGGAACTGTGAGTACAGGCCGCCAGGCCTCTAAAATGGCGGCGGTGACTCCACAGGGAGAAGCTGACCCAGAGCCCACCCTAAGAGATATATTCACAGCAGTGACTACCTGCAATGCTTCTATAACTGACCTAGCTGGGGAAGTAAAGGGGATGAAAGTGGAGATGTCCCTTGTACGGCATGACATGCAGAAGTTAAGAGAGCGCACATCAGCATTGGAGGGCCGATTAGCCACTATAGAGGATGAATGGCAGCCATTGCAGAAAGATGTTGATAGAATTTATGACATGGCACATACAAATGCAAACCGTTTGGAAGATATGGAGAACCGTTTGCGCAGAAATAATATACGGGCAGTAGGGGTCCCAGAAAGAACAGAGGGGAAGAACGCAGTGGCATTTGTGGAAGCATGGCTGATTGACACTTTTGGCAGGGAAGCGTTTTCGCCAATGTTTGCTGTTGAAAGGGCGCACAGGGTCCCTGCTAGACCACCACCGCAGGGTGCCCGCCCCCCCCCCAGACCCCTCCTATTTCGCCTCCTGAACTATAAGGACAGAGACGCTATCCTGACTAAGGCCAGAACTGCTGGCGTTGTAAAAATTGACAATACAAAAGTTTCCCTGTTTCCGGACTTCTCTGCAGAAGTGCAAAAGCAAAGATCCAAATTCATGGACATTAAAAAAAGGCTCCGAACCCTTAACGTCAAATATTTTATGTTGTACCCTGCCAAACTGAAGATCCTTGTCAATGGTGAATCGCTTTTCTTTGATAACCCCAAGTCTGCAATGCATTGGCTGGATAGAGAAGAGAGGCAACTAGCTCAGCACCCACCCTAACTACTATAAGATGCTCAGAGATGCAACATTCAAGTTAAAGGCGCTTTGAATTACCCTTAGCCGGATGGCGGAGCCGGCAAAGGCAGCCTGCAGTTTATGCACTTTGCAGTTGGTGTTTTTTTTTCTCTTTATTTTTAACCCCCCAGGAAAAGGGGGACACAAGAAAAGGAAGATCTCCCTTCTTCTCTTTCTTTATTTTCTTTAGGCATGCCCGGAAGACATGCCATTTGGCCACTATGGAGCCCCTATCAATACGTCCTGCGAGGACTGCTAAGCCCCCCAATGGTTAGGGGGTGTATATTGGTCTTACCTTTAACAAGGTTTTTTTTGTTAATTTTGCATTTTGTTTTTTCTGTTAGTCGGGCCCTGTTGGCCACGACGTGGGGGAACCCGCCGAACATGACTGTGCTTCTCTCTCTCCCCCTCTTCTTGTTTTCCCTTCGGTCTCCGCAGATTGCACGGATGAGAATTGGATCCTCAGCTCCTACATACCGTCAAGTCCCCACCACACAGATCAAGCACTGTACCTGTCAACGATTGGTAATATGGGTACAACTGCTCTCCCTATCTACACATGCACTTTATAGAAATGCTCCCCCTTATGTGGCAGGTGTGTTAGATCCCCGGGAGGGAATCCCCTGGCCCACCCACACGTCATATCTTAATGTGATCACGCATTGGACTACCTCTTTATATGACTGATACGCAAAAGACAGGTTTATTGATACTGTCATGGAATGTACGAGGGCTAGGAGACAAATTGAAAAGAAATGCAGTATTTAAATATTTAAGCAGATTGAAGCCACAAATTGTTTGTCTCCAGGAGACGCACCTGCAACCCAACTCTGTCCATTTGCTGCGCACCCGTAAATATTCATTACAGTTTCACTCGATGCACTCCTCCTACTCTAGAGGGGTCAGCATCCTGATTTCAAATACCGTTTCCTTTGAGTGCATTCAGCAGCGGATTGACAAAGAGGGTAAATTTATTTTCCTGTTGTGTAAGATCAATGGCCAGCCGTATATACTTGCTAATATGTATATCCCACCACCATTCTCAGCAGCTCCATTAAAAAGTCTAGCACAATTTATAGCTCTATTTCCAGAAGTCCCAGCAATGGTATTGGGAGACTTCAATAATACTCTGGATTTGTGTCTGGACAGGAAACCTCTGGTACCTGGGCGGATACAACCAAAGAGAGCGAAAACTGCATTTGCTCTACTACTATCAGAGATGGGCCTCCGGGATGTGTGGCGTGAGAGACATGCTGAAGACAGATGCTATTCGTGTCACTCGGCCACACACGATGGACTCTCTAGAATTGACCTGGGTCTGGGGAATGACACTCTAATGCAGAGGGTGAGGGACTCGGCCTACGAGCCGCGCCTCCTGTCGGATCACTCTCCATTCTGGGTTCTACTACAGGATATGACTGAAAAGAGCCGCCCGTTATGGAAAGTGAACCCTTTTTGGCTGACCCTATTCCCGTCACCGGATGGAATTGTGGAGGCACTGAGGGACTTCCTGTACTACAATAGGGGCTCCACCAGTGCAGCTACACTGTGGGATTCCCTGAAGGCCTTCCTCAGAGGCTGTATCATAAAAGAAATTACAGGTATAAAACAACGCTCAAGAGAATGGGAGGACAGAGTACGGGAAGACATGAAAGAGAGGGAACAGGCATTAGTGGCAGACCCATCACAGGCCAACCATGATTCCTGGACAGAGGCACAATCCCTATACAATTCAGTGATACTGTCCGCTGCAGAGAAAAGACAATATTTCCATCAGCAGAGCTATTTTGAGGAGGGGGAGAATACCGGACACCTCCTGGCCCTGGTGGCTAGGGAACAAAGGGACTCTAACAACATTTTAGCTATAAAAAATGAGGCAGGAGACATAAAAACTCATAACTCTGACATTTTAGATGTGTTCCACAACTTCTATGAGGATCTCTACACCTCTAAAACCACATATGACCCACCGGAAATGGCAGAATTTTTGCAATCCTGTCCATTTCCGCAGGTATCCGCAGAGAACAGAGAGATGTTGAATTCTCCAATCACATTAACTGAGCTGGCAGAGGCACTGAAGGAGGCACCACGCCACAAATCCCCGGGATCAGACGGTCTCCCGGCTGAGGTGTATTTGCGGTATGGTGGAATCCTTTTACAGCCCCTATTGGAAGCCTTTTCGGAGGCACTAGAAAATGGACGTCTACCTGATAGTATGCAGGAGGCGGTCATCGTCGTTCTGGCCAAACCGGGTAAAGATAAGATGGTACCGGATTCATACCGGTCCATCTCTCTGCTCAATGCAGATGTTAAATTATTAGCTCGCATATTGGCTACCAGACTCTCGAAAGTAATAGGCACCCTGGTACATCGAGACCAGTCGGGCTTCATTCCAACGAGATCTACTGCTGACAATATCCGACGACTATTTTTGAACCTACAGATACCGGTAGATAACCCGGGTGGTAGGGCCATTCTGTCGCTAGACGCTGCAAAAGCGTTTGACAGTGTGGAGTGGCCCTACCTCCTGGACATACTGGCAAGATTTGGAGTGGGAGAACACTTCATTGCCTGGGTGAGGGTTTTATACTCTACACCTAGGGCCAGAATCCGCATAAATAGTAATTTGACCATGCCATTTGACTTACACAGGGGCACTCGACAAGGGTGCCCACTATCCCCATTGCTGTTCGCCCTAGCGGTGGAACCCCTAGCCATCCTGATACGCAATGCGCCAGAGGTGGTGGGATTTCGGAGGGGTCAGTGGGAAGAAAAAATCTCCTTGTATGCGGATGACGCACTCGTGTATCTGGGGGACACTGACTCTTCCCTGCGAGCAGTTATGGGAATAATCAAGAAATTCGGTAACTTCTCGGGCTTCACCATTAATTGGTCCAAATCGACTATAATGCCCATTGACCCTATGACTGACCCCTTGCCAGTAGATGCAAATCAGATAGCCGTGGTGACCAAGTTCAAATACCTAGGGGTAGTGGTGTCTCCAGATGCATCCGACTATGTTCGGTTGAATCTAAGCCCATTATTGGAAAAGCAAAAACTCAAGTGCACCAGCTGGTGCAAACTACCCCTCTCGGTGGTAGGAAGGGTGAACTTATTAAAGATGGTATGGGCCCCACAGCTCCTATACATTTTTCATAATTCACCTATGTGGATTACGAACAAATGGTTTAAAAAGATTGACAAATTAATGCGAGACCTGATATGGAAGAAAAAAGTAGCCAGAATTAGCTTAACCACATTACAATATGGGAAAGACAGAGGGGGACTAGCGGTACCCCACCCGAAAAGATACTTTTTTGCCTCACAGCTTCAGCAGATGGCGGGATGGGGAAAAGAACAAGACAGTGACCCGGTGAACCGATTGGTCGTAGGGTCCGACCCCTCCTTGAAGGCAGCGTCACATATGGAAAAAGGCCTCCCTAGCATTCCACACACATCCACTAGCAGTGTTCTACTAAGAAAAACATGGTCAGAGATTAAAAGGATATTGAAATTAGAGGGTCCTCTCCCCTTCACTCCCATATGGAATAACCCCAACTACGCAGAAATACACAAACTGCAAGGGTTCGCCCATTGGAGGGGTAGGGGGATTTGGTTTTTTCCTCAAATATATGAAGGGGGGATACTTAAAACCTATGGGCAACTATGTCAAGAATTCCAACTAACCCCCAGGGGCTTTTATCAGTACTTGCAACTGCGACATGCATTAGAAGCACAACAACAAGAATGCTCGTTGCTAGCATCCTCGTCTAGACTGCTGATGGAGGTCCTGCAGGCAGACTCCCGGAAAGGGCTCATATCAAAGGTATATGGGGAACTCTCCTCCTCAGTCCAGGATCATGGTTCCCTTTCGTGTAGAAAGAAATGGGTAGATGACATAGGGGAGATAGATGGAGACCAATGGGATATGGCACTTGAGTCGATACCGGCGGTCTCCATCTCAGCTTCGCATAAACTTTCACAATTGTATATCCTGCACAGGACATACAGAACCCCGACACAATTACACAAGTGGGATAGAAGGGATTCGCCACTATGTCCCAAATGTAGGGCCCATCAGGGGGACTTCATCCACCTATTATGGCGATGCCCAAAGCTGCACAGGTACTGGGCAGAGGTGTCTCAACACATTGATAGACTGGCACAAGTACCAATCCCGATGAACCCCCCTGGTATATCTACTGGGGGCCATAGACAGTGAAATGTACCCAAAAGGAATGTATTATATGATCACCAGACTAATGTACTTGGCCAGGAAGCTAATCGCAAGATATTGGATGGCACCCACGGTACCGACAGTAAAACAGTGGATTGGTTATGTGAACTCAATACTTCTCAGGGAAAATCTTGCATACAAGCATAGGAATGCGCAGGGTAAATTTGACCTTATATGGCAACCGTGGTTGGAGGACCCCAGCCTAGCTCCTCCTCAGCTGGTGCTGGATAGATTGTTAATGTAGGCAAGTATAGCGGGGCCGGGGGCGGGGGAGAGAGAGAGACAGAGAGAAAGGAGATATATCCTTAAGAAGGTGATAAATATGCACCAGACTCTAGATAATCAGCAGATGAAGAGAGAATAGAATCTGACAAACTTACTGTGAGTCAACAGTGCAAGTTTGATTTGGGAAAGGGGGGGAATTAATGTATAAATGTTTACCTACATGGTACCCTGTTATTGCTCTGATTGTACTGAAACTGAATATTCTGTATACCAAGATTGTACTGATCAAAATGTGAAATGTTGAAAAGAATTTTGTTTTGTATGAGCATAGATGTTGGATACAGGTACCATACGGTATTTGTATCAAGCAGGCTTATATGCTGGAACTCTTGTTTCAGAAGGTGCCAGGTGGAGCAGGTAGAAACCACGGAGGTCAGGAACCGAGTAGCATACACAGCAACAAGTGGACCAGGTGGCATACACACCAAACAGTGAGCCTACAATTCACCAGACGATCCCAAGGGAAGTAATCACACGAACCGGGGAAAGAGGAGGGAAAAAAATGGAAGCAACTCCAATAGTGCAGGTCAAAAAAATTGATGATAAAATTTATTCACATTGATATGTGACAAATCAAACAAGGTAAAAATCTCGAGATAAATATAAATGGGTCGGCAATGTGGAAAGTATGAGACAGCTGGCCCGACGCGTTTCGACACTATCGGTCTTCTACTGGGGCGTATCTAAGAGATACGCCCCAGTAGAAGACCGATAGTGTCGAAACGCGTCGGGCCAGCTGTTTTTATACTTTCCACATTGCCGACCCATTTATATTTATCTCGAGACAGAGATACGCCCCAGTAGAAGACCGATAGTGTCGAAACGCGTCGGACCAGCTGTCTCATACTTTCCACATTGCCGACCCATTTATATTTATCTCAAGATTTTTACCTTGTTTGATTTGTCACATATCAATGTGAATAAATTTTATCATCAATTTTTTTGACCTGCACTATTGGAGTTGCTTCCATTTTTTCCCTCCTCTTTCCCCGGTTCGTGTGATTACTTCCCTTGGGATCGTCTGGTGAATTGGAGGCTCACTGTTTGGTGTGTATGCCACCTGGTCCACTTGTTGCTGTGTATGCTACTCGGTTCCTGACCTCCGTGGTTTCTACCTGCTCCACCTGGCACCTTCTGAAACAAGAGTTCCAGCATATAAGCCTGCTTGATACAAATACCGTATGGTACCTGTATCCAACATCTATGGTAAGAGTATTCATTCCTTTCCTTATCATCAGACAAGCCGTTCTTTATTTGTGGGATTCCAGCTTCCTCTGCCCCTGAGTCAATCAGAGTGATCCATCTGTGGTCATCATTATCCACACAATATGAACTTTACTTACATTTAATTTACATTGGCACTTATTGTTGATTCAGTTTATGTCATCACCTCATGGTTGTTCACCTTTAACATTGCTATCATATGTCATATGATTGGTAATTTTCACGTTTATTGTGTGTACTTTATTCATTAAGTACATATGTTTTAGCGCTACATTTTTTGTCCATATTTCTCTGACTTTGTTTGTTTTGTATGTTAGCTGCTTTTTTACATTGAGTTGTTTTCAACCAAGGTAGCGCAGTGTTTTCCACATTTATATTTTTGGGTGCTTACCTGTATGTCCAAGCACCCCTTGCCAGTACATACAGCGTACCGCCACGTTCCCACTAAAAAAAAACTTGCATCTAGGGATGGGCCCGGTGCTCGATGCGAACCCACGTTCGCATCGAGCACCGGGCGTTCGCTCGCTCGGCGAGCCCAGAACTATTTTGGCCGCTCGCATCACGTTCGTGTGATGCGAGCGGCCCCGCAATGCATTGCGGCCGGCGCGGCCGGCGCAGTGCATTGCTGGCTGATGATTGGCCAAGCATGCACTGTGACCCCGCATGCTTGGCCAATCACAGCCCCGGAAACTCGAAGAGCCATAATTGGCTACAGGCAGGACGCCTGTAGCCAATTACAGCTCAGGGGCTGTAGTACACGCCCCCCCCTATAAAAGGCCGCCACGCCGTCTGCGCCGGTCACATGCTGTTCCGGCGCAGATTGAGCAGGCTGATTCTGTGACACTCTGCTGGATTTAGTTAGGTAGAGAGATTCACTTACAGAGATTGAGTTAGATAGATTCAGTTACAAAGATTGATTGAGAAAGAGGGGCTTGTAGTGTGTTCGTGGCAGGCAGGCAGAGCTCCTATATTTTGTTACCAGAAGCACCTATAGGACTTGTAGTGTGTTCGTGGCAGGCAGGCAGAGCTCCTATATTTTGTTACCAGAAGCACCTATAGGACTTGTAGTGTGTTCGTGGCAGGCAGGCAGAGCTCCTATATTTTGTTCCCAGAAGCACCTATAGGACTTGTAGTGTGTTAGTCCCATCACACACACAGAGCTATATTTTGTTCCCAGAAGCACCTATAGGACTTGAAGTGTGTTAGTCCCATCACACACACAGAGCTATATTTTGTTCCCAGAAGCACCTATAGGACTTGAAGTGTGTTAGTCCCATCACACACACAGAGCTATATTTTGTTCCCAGAAGCACCTATAGGACTTGAAGTGTGTTAGTCCCATCACACAGACCTTTATTTCCTTCCCAGAAGCACCTATAGGACTTGAAGTGTGTTAGTCCCATCACACACACAGAGCTATATTTTGTTCCCAGAAGCACCTATAGGACTTGAAGTGTGTTAGTCCCATCACACACACAGAGCTATATTTTGTTCCCAGAAGAACCTATAGGACTTGAAGTGTGTTAGTCCCATCACACACACAGAGCTATATTTTGTTCCCAGAGGCACCTATAGGACTTGAAGTGTGTTAGTCCCATCACACACACAGAGCTATATTTTCTTCCCAGAAGCACCTATAGGACTTGAAGTGTGTTAGTCCCATCACACACACAGAGCTATATTTTGTTCCCAGAGGCACCTATAGGACTTGAAGTGTGTTAGTCCCATTACACACACAGAGCTATATTTTCTTCCCAGAAGCACCTATAGGACTTGAAGTGTGTTAGTCCCATCACACACACAGAGCTATATTTTGTTCCCAGAAGCACCTATAGGACTTGAAGTGTGTTAGTCCCATCACACACACAGAGCTATATTTTCTTCCCAGAAGCACCTATAGGACTTGAAGTGTGTTAGTCCCATCACACACACAGAGCTATATTTTGTTCCCAGAAGCACCTATAGGACTTGAAGTGTGTTAGTCCCATCACACACACAGAGCTATATTTTGTTCCCAGAAGCACCTATAGGACTTGAAGTGTGTTAGTCCCATCACACACACAGAGCTATATTTTGTTCCCAGAAGCACCTATAGGACTTGAAGTGTGTTAGTCCCATCACACACACAGAGCTATATTTTGTTCCCAGAAGCACCTATAGGACTTGAAGTGTGTTAGTCCCATCACACACACAGAGCTATATTTTGTTCCCAGAAGCACCTATAGGACTTGAAGTGTGTTAGTCCCATCACACAGAGATCCTATATTTTGTTCCCAGAAGCAACTATAGGACTTGAAGTGTGTTAGTCCCATCACACAGACCTTTATTTTCTTCCCAGAAGCACCTATAGGACTTGAAGTGTGTTAGTCCCATCACACAGAGCTCCTCTATTTTCTTTGCAGAAGCACCCATAGGACTTCTAGTGTGTTAGTGGCATCACACAGAGCTCCTATATATTCTTCTCAGCAGCACCCACAGGACTTCTAGTGTGTTAGTGGCATCACACAGAGCTCCTCTATTTTCTTTGCAGAAGCACCCACAGGACTTCTAGTGTGTTAGTGGCATCACACAGAGCTCCTCTATTTTCTTTGCAGAAGCACCCATAGGACTTCTAGTGTGTTAGTGGCATCACACAGAGCTCCTATATATTCTTCTCAGCAGCACCCACAGGACTTCTAGTGTGTTAGTGGCATCACACAGAGCTCCTATATATTCTTCTCAGCAGCACCCACAGGACTTCTAGTGTGTTAGTGGCATCACACAGAGCTCCTCTATTTTCTTTGCAGAAGCACCCACAGGACTTCTAGTGTGTTAGTGGCATCACACAGAGCTCCTCTATTTTCTTTGCAGAAGCACCCATAGGACTTCTAGTGTGTTAGTGGCATCACACAGAGCTCCTATATATTCTTCTCAGCAGCACCCACAGGACTTCTAGTGTGTTAGTGGCATCACACAGAGCTCCTCTATTTTCTTTGCATAAGCACCCACAGGACTTCTAGTGTGTTAGTGGCATCACACAGAGCTCCTATATATTCTTCTCAGCAGCACCCACAGGACTACCGACTACAATGGCTGGAAGACCGCCAAGGGGAGGCAGAGCGTGCAGAGCCAAGAACACAGGGCAGGCAGGCTCTGTTTCTAGTGGACGTGGACGTGGTCGTGCATCGTCATCAGCACGTGGCCATGGGACACGCGCGTCTTTGTTTTCGGCAGCTGGACATGTGGAGCCGCATCATGCTGAAGGCTTGGTAGAATGGATGACCAAGCCCTCCTCATCCTCCTCATCCTCTCTCACCCAGGCTCAGGGTACTGACAGAGCATCATCAGCCACCCCTTCCCTAGACCCACCATGTCCTCCTGAGGAGTCCCCCGAACTCTTTGAGCACAGTGTTGGGTACATGCTCCAGGAGGATGCCCAACGATTCGAAGGCTCGGATGACGATACCCAGCTTGAGGAATCTGGCAGTACTGTTCCACCAGCTGCAGCTTACTGCCAGGTTTGCTCTAGTGGTGAAGAGGGAGGGGATGATGAGGTCACTGACTCCACGTGGGTGCCTCAAGGGAGAGAGGATGAGGAGGAGGACGAGGAGGAGGAGGATGCGGCGTCACATGTCCAACGAGGCAGGATGCCCCCTGGAGGCCAGGTAGAGGCCAGCACAGCAACTGTACAACACCGCAGAGCTCCGCCTGTGCAGGGCGCTGCCTCTGCACGTTATCAGAAAAGTTCTTTGGTGTGGGCCTTTTTTGAGACGAGTGCAGCAGATCGCACCACTGCTATTTGCAATATTTGTCTCAAGCGTATCTCGCGTGGCCAAAACATCAGCCGCTTGGGCACGACAAGCATGACCAGACATATGGCGACCTGCCATGCAGCTCGTTGGCAGGCACACATAAAAGACCCACACCAAAGAACTAAGCGGACCTCTCCTTGCTCCTCCTCAGCTGGGATCTCCATCCCCACTACACCTTCAGTCCTCTCTGAAAGCTGCTCTGAGAGGACTGAAGGTGTAGAATTAGGTGTGTCACAACCAAGTACTTGCAGTACACCGACGTCCGATTGCAGCAGGCAAATTTCCCTGCCCCAGCTGCTGGACCGTAGAAAGAAGTACACTCCCAGCCATCCACATGCCCAGCGGTTGAATGCTAGCCTTGCTAAATTGCTAGCACTTCAACTGCTGCCTTTTCAGTTGGTAGACTCGGCCCCCTTCCGTGAGTTTGTTCAATGTGCGGTTCCTCAGTGGCAGGTTCCCAAACGCCACTTTTTCTCGCGGAAGGCGATTCCGTCTCTCTACCGGCATGTGGAGGGCAATGTCCATGCCTCGCTGGACAGGGCGGTCAGCGGTAAGGTGCATATTACCGCTGACTCATGGTCCAGCAGGCATGGACAGGGACGGTACCTTTCTTTCACGGCCCATTGGGTCACTCTATTGGCAGCTGGGAGGGATGCAGGACAAGGTGCAGTAGTGTTGGAGGTTGTTCCGCCACCACGCCTCCAAAACGCGACTACTGCTACTGGTTGTGACACACCTCTCTCCTCCACCCCCTCCTCTTCTTCTTCCTCCAGTGCTCTGTCCTTGGAACCAGCGGTGCTCCGTAGGCGTACAAGGGGCTACGCAAGTACGCAGGCAAAAAGATGCCATGCCGTGCTTGCGCTGGTGTGTTTGGGGGACAGGAGCCACACTGGGCCAGAGGTTCTGGCAGCTCTGCAGGGGCAGGCCGAGAGGTGGTTGACGCCACGTCAGCTTAAGCCAGGAATGGTCGTTTCTGACAATGGCACCAACCTCCTCTCCGCCCTGCGACAGGGGCAGCTCACCCATGTGCCCTGCATGGCTCACGTCCTCAACCTGGTGGTGCAGCGGTTCTTGGGCAGGTTCCCAGGCTTACAGGATGTCCTGAGGCAGGCCAGGAAAGTCTGTGTGCATTTCCGCCGATCTTATAATGCCAGTGCTCGGCTGACTGAGCTGCAAAAGGAGCTGAACCTGCCCAAGAACCGCCTAATATGTGACATGCCCACCAGGTGGAACTCAACGTTGGCCATGCTGCAGCGACTGCACACGCAGCAGAGGGCCATCAATGAGTACCTTTGCGACTACGGCACCAGGACAGGGTCAGGGGAGCTTGGTTTTTTTTCCCCACGTCAGTGGAGCATGATCAGGGATGCATGCACTGTCCTCTCACCATTTGAGGAGGCCACGAGGATGGTGAGCAGTGACAGTGCATGCATCAGTGACACTGTCCCTCTTGTCCACCTGTTGGAGCATACGCTGCGTGGGATAATGGACAGGGCACTTGAGGCAGAACAGAGGCAGGAAGAGGAGGACTTCCTTGCCTCTCAAGGCCCCCTTTATCCGGACAGTGTTCCTTCTGTCCCACCCATCACACAGGAAGAGGATGAGGAGGAGGAGGAGGAGGAGGATTGTGTGAGCATGGAGGTGGAGCCTGGCACTCAGCATCAGCAGCAGCAGTCTTTTAGGGATGATGTACAGTCCCAACAAACCAGTGGACTTGTACGTGGCTGGGAGGAGGTGGCTGGCGATCATGTCATCCTCAGTGACCCAGAAGACTCCGGACCGAATGCCTCAGCTAACCTACGCTGCATGGCCTCCCTGATCCTGCAAAGCCTGCGGAAGGATCCTCGTGTTCTTCGGATCAAGGAGAGGGACCATTACTGGCTGGCCACTCTCCTTGATCCGCGGTACAAGGGTAAGGTTGCGGACCTTATCTTGCCGTCGCAGAGGGAGCAGAGGATGAGACATCTCAGGGAGGCCTTGCAGAAAGGTCTGTGCAACGCGTTCCCAGAAACTGGGAGGCTACAAACTCCTGGTCCTGGGCGACGAGTTGCTGAGGCTTCGGTCAGTGGCAGAAGGAGCGGTGGGGAAGGTGGACGTCTGACCGATGCGTTCAGACAATTTTTTAGTCCGCAGCCCCAAGGTATGATCGGTTCCAGCAACCATCGCCAGCGTCTGATATACATGGTGCAGGAATACCTTGGGGCAAGGTCAGACTTGGACACCTTTCCCACCGAAAATCCTCTGGCTTACTGGGTCCTGAGGATGGATCACTGGCCAGAGCTTGCACAGTATGCAATTGAGCTACTGGCCTGTCCTGCCTCCAGCGTTCTTTCCGAACGCACATTCAGTGCTGCTGGAGGATTTGTGACTGATCATAGGGTGCGCCTGTCCACCGCCTCGGTTGATCGACTGACATTCATCAAAATGAATCAGTCTTGGATCACCACCAGCTACCAGGCACCTGAGGCGGATATAACCGAATAATTTTTAATGTCACATCCCTTCAAGACTGCCTATGCTGATGCTGAGTGACTGTCCTCTTATGTTCACTGACTATCCTCTTCCTCCTCCTCAATGATCCATGCCACCACACCAGTGCCTAAGGCACAATTTTTCAGCCCCTGTTTAACAGGGGCGTGTACTTCCAATTTTTAAAAAAAAAATGCTTCGCAACACGTGTGACTGCTGTGCTCCAAGTACAGTCTCTGTGAGGGGTTGCAGTGTTGTGGCACCAGCACCAGTGCCTAAGGCACAATTTTTCAGCCCCTGTTTAACAGGGGCGGGTACTTACAATTTTTTTAAAAAAAATGCTTCGCAACACGTGTGACTGCTGTGCTCCAAGTACAGTATCTGTGAGGGCCGGGTTGCAGTGTTGTGGCACCAGCACCAGTGCCTAAGGCACAATTTTTCAGCCCCTGTTTAACAGGGGCGGGTACTTACAATTTTTTAAAAAAATGCTTCGCAACACGTGTGACTGCTGTGCTCCAAGTACAGTATCTGTGAGGGCCGGGTTGCAGTGTTGTGGCACCAGCACCAGTGCCTAAGGCACAATTTTTCAGCCCCTGTTTAACAGGGGCGGGTACTTACAATTTTTTAAAAAAATGCTTCGCTAAACGTGTGACTGCTGTGCTCCAAGTACAGTATCTGTGAGGGCCGGGTTGCAGTGTTGTGGCACCAGCACCAGTGCCTAAGGCACAATTTTTCAGCCCCTGTTTAACAGGGGCGTGTACTTCCAATTTTTTAAAAAAATGCTTCGCAACACGTGTGACTGCTGTGCTCCAAGTACAGTCTCTGTGAGGGGTTGCAGTGTTGTGGCACCAGCACCAGTGCCTAAGGCACAATTTTTCAGCCCCTGTTTAACAGGGGCGGGTAATTACAAATCTTGATCTAATAGTTCACAGCAGGGCCCATTCCTGCGCCCACCAAGAGTAACTATGAGGGCCTGCAGTCTTGTGGCAACACCGTCCACCACCACCGCCAAAGGCCCAATTTTTCTGCCCTGTTCATCAGGTGCTTGCAATTACAAATCTTGATCTAATAACTCACAACAGGGCCCATTCCTGCGCCCACCAAGAGTAACTGTGAGGGCCTACAGTCTTGTGGCAACACCGTCCACCACCACCGCCAAAGGCCCAATTTTTCTGCCCTGTTCATCAGGTGCTTGCAATTACAAATCTTGATCTATTAACTCATAGCAGGGCCCATTCCTGTGCCCACCAGTCTTGTGGCTACACCAACATCTAATAGGGCAAATTTCTGCAGAGTATATACGCCAGGCCCCTACTTTCAAACATCCAACTTACAAACGACTCCTACTTGCAAATGGAAAGAGAAAACAGGAAGTGAGAGGAAATCTACCCCTAGGAAGGGAAATTCTATCCTGTTAGATTTAATTTGGGAAAAAGGTATCTCCTCTCTACTGATACTTTATCACCAATCCTTGTTTCAATTAAAACCCCACTTTTTCCAAAACATTTGTCATTGGGACGGAAAGTTAGGTGACATGTTCTGAACAGATGTGCAAAGACAGCAAATGTTACAGGGGTGATAACCCCTCCCTATGTTCTCCAAAAAGCTTAAAAATTGATTTTTTTGGGATGGAGCTACACTTCATAATGTACCTGTTCAGATTCTACTTAAAGCGGAAGTAAACCCATCGATTTAACAGTCTAAAAAAAAAGGCATGCCGTGAATGCTAACTGCACATTGGCTGTGCTCTCAACCAAACAGTCAAACCATCCAATGGCTGGTGTCATAACAGATCACATGTGCAGCACTGTGGCAGTTGAAGATTAAACAGAGGCAAAGATGGCAGCTTCCTTGGCTGAAAACGATAGAAGGGTTTACTTCCACTTTAAGAACAAACCTAAAGCCGCAAGTGGTTTTAAATGGCTTCTTTTTTTCCTTTACAAATGTCATTTTGTGCAAGGACAGTTCTAAACACGGGAAACACATGCCACTTCACAGGCATACTTTAGACACCCCCCAGGTACCATATTTAAAGGAAAATTTCACTTTTTTTTTTTCACTTTATGCATCATTAAAATGACTGCTCCCGAAAAAACGTTAGTTTTTAAAAGTTCTTTTTGCATTGATATATGTCCCCTGGGGCAGGACCCGGGTCCCCAAACCTGTTTTATGACATTAACATGCATATTGGCCGTTGTAATTAGCACTTTTGATTTCGAACGTTCGCGTCCATTATAACGTATAGGGTTCGAAAATCCGCGCGAACTTTCGGTCCGTTCGAAGGTTCTGGTTCGAACCGAACCCGGGGGTGTTCGGCTCATCCCTACTTGCATCTACTGTGAAGACACATTTTAAAACATTTTTGTGGTGTACTTACTCAGGCAGCGGTGAACATATATATCCACATGGGTTATTGAAGCCTCGAACGTTTGAGGAATTCACTGGGCATTTTTCATAATCAATACTTATAGCTGAATGGAATATAAATAAGAGTTTATTAAAAACATTGAACATTTTAACTTTCCTTTGAGACTACAAACAGCTATGCCAACACACATTGCATCAGCATGGTCCACTATTGTCAGTATCAGCCAGTCCAGAGCAATGATGAAATTGCTTATTCGGATTTCGCTGCATACTGTGAGCTTCTCACAATGTGCATTAGAAGCTGCAGCAAGTCAGATAAAGCCCATCCAATATCCTGACTGGACATCCAGCATCATCTAGCCCAAACCTGGACAAATTACAGCCCCAGAGCCAAATGCAGCCCTTTGACTGCCCCTGTCCTATTCAAATTGCCTCCACTGTTAGCATTTCTCTCTGAGCCTGTCAGACTCCTCACTGCTTTTACCAGCCTGCCCCTACAACAGCAGATCAGCACAGGACATTTCTTCACTACTGCTTCTAATAATAGGGAGTGTGCACACTATTTCATGACTACCTAATATTCCTAGTGCCAGTTTGTTTTCTATGTGTTTACCTATGTACGGACCTTCCTAGTTCAGTGTTGTTCATCTAAGGTTGATTGTTCTTGCCGACCGTGCTATAGGCGAATGACGGCTACAGCATGGTTGCAAATTTACGGAGGGGCGTCTATTGACATCCTCCCATAACCCTGTTTCCCCGTGCTCCCCCCCCCCCCCCGGGGTGCACATCAGGAGCGCTCTGTGATTACTGTGTGGACACAGCTTATCACAGATCGGTGTAAAGGGCCAATCACAGCAGCCCTTTACCATGTCCAATCACAGCTGATAACAGTGTCTCTCCAGTCCTCTCCTCACTCCGACAGCGCATGAGGAGAAGAGACTCGGTAAGCGGCAATCCACACAGGAGACATCTACGCTGATAATCAGGGCGCTGATCATCAGTGCCGCCTTTCAGTGCCCATCAGTGATGCCTGTCAGTGCCCATCATTTTATCCTATTGGTGCCACTTAACAGTGCAGCCTATCAGTGCCCATCAGTGATGTCTGTTAATTCCCATCACTAGCGTCTATCAGCTCCACCTATCAGTGCCGCCTATCAGTGCTGCATATCAGTGCATCCTCATCAGTGCCCATCACTGCCGCCTATCAGTGCAGCCTATCAGTGCCCATCAGTGATGCCTGTCAGTGCCCATTACTACCGCCTATCAGCACCGCCTATCTGTGCTACCTTTCAGTGCAGCCTCATCAGTGCCCATCAGTGATGCCTGTCAGTGCCCATTACTACAGTGCCGCATATCAGTGCAGCCTCATCAGTGCCTCATCATCAGTGCCCATCACTGCCGCCTATCAGTGCAGCCTATCAGTGCCCATCAGTGATGCCTGTCAGTACCCATTACTACCGCCTATCAGTGCCGCCTATCTGTGCCACTTTTCAGTGCAGCCCCATCAGTGCAGCTTCATCAGTGCCCATTGTGATGCCTCATCAATGCACATCAGTGAAAGAGAAAAATTACTTATTTACAACATTTTATAACAGAAACTAAGAATAAAAAATGTTTTCAACATTTTTGGTCTTTTTTTGTTTGTTTAGAAAGAAATAAAAACCCCAGTGGCGATTAATCTGAAAATTTGGTTCAGCCCCAGTTTCTCATTTGGCCCCTTGGAAATATGAATTGCCCACCTCTGATCTAGCCCCTTCCCTCCCCAGACTGACTGTGCTTTGCCTGTCCCTTTTCATTCATTGGATTTTAGTTCCTTCATTCATGGAAGCTCAGCATAATATTCGGGAGTTACCCAGGGTGGTCTGCATGCAAATTAAGTCTACTTAGGAACTCCCCCAGATTGACATCGTCCCATCAAAGCATTTTGATATTTGCATAACTCCACCCAAAGTGGCAACAGATATGGTTTAAAAATAATGTATAGGATCTCTCCACAGTAATAGATAGTTCAGCTTTGGGTAGATATTCTCAGCCACCCAATAGGTAAGAGAAATCCCGGCAATTAAATTAAATATCTGCACCTGAGTTCCCAGCTCCTCCCACCTGCTGCAGCCATCCAATGGGAGCCTCTGACTCATTTACAAAGATTACAGTAGGAGGTACAAGTGGAGGGGCAAATGGGTGGTTTCATAATTTAGCCTGCATTGACACTTAAGCCCCATACACACGGTCGGACTTTTTCATGGATTCTGTCCGATCGGACAATGTTGTTGAAAAATCAGACCGTGTGTATGCACCATCGGACAGTGTTCGTCAGTTTGTCCGACGGACAAAGTCTTATCTCCTGCTGGAAAGATTTGCCGTCAACCCGGTCCGATCACACCAAACCCGATCGTGTGTACGGTTGTCCGACCGGACAAAGTGCTACACATGCTCAGATCACATTACAAGACCAAAGCTATTGGCTACTAGCCTCTACGTAGTCCCGTCGTAGGCAACAAACGTCACCACGTTCAGAATGATCGGATTTTCCGACAACTTTGTCCGACCGTGTGTACGCAAAACCAACATCGGACAAAGTACGACGGACATGATCCGACGGACCTGGTCCGCGGATTGTCCGACCGTGTGTATGGGGCTTTAGGGTTTTGTGAACACATGCAAAATTTCGTCACACATACATCCATTTTTGGCACCACACGCATAGGGCAGCACATTTATATGTATCGGCTGTTCTACACATAGGGCGATATATGGCGATATAATGCATGACCACCATTAAGAGAGTCGACTGCGCATTTTGCCACATTTGCCATGCATGTTTTTTGCATGAAAAATGTGCATCTTTTTCGCTGTATTTGGAGTACCATTAACAATAAATGGCAACACACATGATGCGTGTTTTTTGCTTGCTTTGTAAACTTTCATGATTTTGCATGCATTTACAAAACATTTAGATCCCTTTCACACTGAGGTGCTTTTGAGGCGTTTTAGCGCTAAAAATAGCTCCTGTAAAGTGCCTGAAAAGCTCATCTCATGCCTACCCAGTGTGAAAGCCTGAGTGCTTTCACACTGGGGTGGTGCGCTTGCGGGACGGGAAAAAAAGTCCTGCAACCAGCATCTTTGGGGTGGTTTGGGAACGGTGTATACACCGCTCCCAAAACGCCCTGCCCATTGAAATGAATGGGCAGCGTACACGGGCGCAACACGGGCGCTTTTAACCCTTTCTTCAGCCGCTAGCGGGGGTTAAAAGCGCCCGCTACCGGGGGTTAAAAGCGCCCGCTATCGGCCGAAAAGCGCAGCTAAAACAATGGTAAAGGGCCACTAAAACTAGCGGCCCTTTACCTCTAACGCCCCATTAAAAGTAGCCTGTGTGAATGGTGAATGCAGGATCAGTCCTGGAGCACAACATGAAAAAAATGAAATAACAGAAATGCACTCACTGTTAGTAGTGACAACTCCTCCGTCATACCTTCTAATGTGTATTAGATCCACAAACTCTCTGGATGAAATAAGCCCCATCCCATAAGTGTGTGTGATGGAGCGAGAGATCACTGTGTCCTAAAATAAGAAAACTTTATTAGCACAGCAATACAGAAAAAAGCCATTCACAGCGAAGATCAAACCAATTTGACCAATAATTGACCAAGGACTTATCCCAACGGTGTCTTTGTGTTTTTTAACAATTTTTTACACTTTCTTTGTGAAATGGTAGGGGTACAATGTACCCGTTACCATTTCAAACAGGGGGGGCAGGATCTGGGGGTCCCCTTGTTAAAGGGGGCTTCCAGATTCTGATAAGCCCCCCGCCCGCAGACCCCCACAACCACCGGCCAAGGTTGTAGGGATGAGGCCCTTGTGCCCATCAACATGGGGACATGGTGCTTTAAGGGGTCACAGACCCCCAAAGCATCCTCCCAATGTTGAGGGCATGTGGCCTGGTACGGTTCAGGAGGGGGGCGCTCTCTCGTCCCCCCTCTTTTCCTGCAGCCTGCCAGGTTGCGTGCTCGGATAAAGGGTCTGTTATGGATATTTGGGGGGAACCCCATGTCATTTTTTTTTTATTTGACGCGGGGTTCCCCTTAATATCCATACCAGACCTGAAGGGCCTGGTAATTTAATTTGGGGGGAACCCCACAATTTTTTTTTATTTTTTATCAATGACTTTCAATGACTGTTCTCTGTATTACGAGGAGCCGACAATTCATTATAGCCACGAGTGCTTTTAAATGATTTTTTTTCCTGCAGAAACGACACTTTTTGCAGGGACAGTTCTAAGCACGGGAAACATGCGCCCCTTTACAGGCATACTATACACACCCCCCAGGTACGAAATTTTAAGGAATATTACACTTTTATTGTTTCACTTTAAGCATTATTAAAATCACTGCTCCCAAAAAACGTCATTTAAAAAAAAAAATTTTTTGCATTGATACATGTCCCTGGGGCAGGACCCGGGTCCCCAAACACTTTTTATGACAATAACTTGCATATAAGCCTTTAAAATTAGCACTTTAGATTTCTCCCATAGACTTTTACAGGGTGTTCTGCAGCTTTTCGAATTTGCCGTGAACACCCCAAATTGTTCGCTGTTCGGCGAACGTGCGAACAGGCAATGTTCGAGTCGAACATGAGTTCGACTCGAAATCGAAGCTCATCCCTAGTGGTCAGTTTACATGCCTCTGTCATCAGCAGCCTGCTATCTGCTCTCCTCTTTGCTCCCGTGTTCTTCTCCCCACTCCCCTCTGTCTGTGTGTGAGCCGCCCCTCCCCCCTTCTGCTGCTCTCATAACACTAAACTGTATACACCATCAGCACTGCCTCCTATTGAAGTGTCCTCCTCTGTGAATGATTTATACATTTAAATGCTGTAAATACCTAATTTAAGAGCCAAGCTTGCAATCACATAACCAGCCAGCTCTCTCCTCCTCCCCTCCAGACTGACATCAGAAGAGGAATCTCAGCCCCACCCACTGCATCTCTCAGAGGAGAAAAGAAGAAAGCTGGCCGGTCATGTGATGCAATCTCGGCAGTGAAATTAAGTATTTGCAGCATTTATTTTTATAAATCACACACAGAGGGGAACACTACAATAGGAGGCAGTGCTGATGGTGTATACAGGTTAGAGTGGCTTAACAACCACTTTAATTCGCCCAAAACATTCTATGTTTTCTGAAAGTAGAGACCCTGGAGAATAAAATGGTGGTAGTTCCTGTAACGAGTCTAAAACAAAAAGGGTACCCAGTCCTTGAAGGTCCTCAAGTGACAGGAACCCACCGGGATGGGTGAAGATTGGGCTCTTCGTTTCTAAGGTTGCCCTGCGCCAGGACGGATAAGTGAAATCCACCCTTATTTACTTATTGTGGGGTGCCCCATATATGTAACAATCTGTCAATCTAGCTAAGGCTGGACACCTGTGTAGCGGTGACCGCAGGGGGGAGTTTGGGCTAGCTGCTGGTGTTTGAATTGGAGTACCTTTTTTCCTGTTGTCTTTTTCTGTTTTTCCTTATGGAGAATCCGCGCACAGAGGGGCGCCATTTCGCAGCTTGGTTCGCCATGGCGCACGTGCGTTCACCAGAGTGCATGATCATTCCTAGCTATCGTTGGCCATGGCACAAGCAGCTTGCCACGCAGTACGTTGTGTGGACACTGAGCCGCGCAATGTACCGTAGCTCTAAATGGCGCACAAAGATTTGTCCTACACAACCACGTGTATCCACCGTGACTTGCATGCGCAGAGCGTCCCGGCGCACAGCCATCTTCACTGCACAGAATCAACAAGAGGGCCATCGCCACGATCCATAACTGGGCACTATCCACCGGAAGGCATCCCTTCCTTTTTGCCCACATGAATACCCACCCAGGACCAGAGACCAATCCAGTCAGTCCAGCTCGGTCTCCAACACAAGCTAGATACTCTCCAATGGTGTCAGTGGGAAATTATCTAAGAGGCAGAAATTGCTCATTGCTCAAGGAACTCCTAACAACCTCTGAAGGAACCCCAGGGTCCCATGCAACCCTGGTTGAGAAACCCTGCTTTAGATTCACCAAAACTACAAACAAACCTAAAACAACCCTAAAACTATGAACACGGTAATGATATTTGATACACATTTGTGACATTCATTGACCTGTAAAAAAAGTTTGTTACTCTAATTGATAAATTAAGTTTCATGAATTTTTCATTTTTTTTTTTTTCTATAACCAAACCTATAACAAGCCTATGAGAAGGTGATGGACCTGGTCAATGTGCTCTACGATGGAGTAATGTTTTAAGGCTTTGTCCCACTTTCTCCTGTGTTCATCAATGTACATGAATGGAATGACTTTCTCTGGCACCTCTTCGATTATCCCTTCTCCGCGGTATCTGAATTTTCGGAAAAAAAAATTAGAATGGACCTGTAACCAAACATTCAACAACCTATTGGTTACACTGACTTAGTACTAGACCCCAGTGCTGAGACAAAATCGCCCAGTGCACAGGCAAAGATGCTAAATTGCCCCCTCCCCCCTTCATTATGTGTGAGATTATGAGGAGGAGAGAGATCACAGCCCGCACCTCCTCCCAGCGCTCGCCTCCTCTCCTTGCAACTTCCAGCGCTGGGCTGACAGTAGTGATGCTGCTGTCATTACTCCTGTCAGCCTGATAGTAGAAGGAACATGCGGTGCCCACATCCCTACAATACACGCTGCGCCCATTGCAGTCATGCCTTCTGCCCATACCCTTTTCCCAGCTCTACTCAACCCACTTAGTTCTTCCATGGTCACCTTAGGCAGCCATCAACTCTCCCAAGGAGACCAAGAAAGTATTTTGATTGAGCACACGGACATATCTCCAAGCATGCTAAATTTGACAATCATAGCACTTGGGATGGATGCACGCCCTTAATGTCCTATATCAAAATACCATCGATCTACTAAAAACAAGAGACGGCATGCATGTCCCCAAAGGGGAGTTTTGTTCCCCATGTGTGTCAGGGCTGGGCTCAGCCCTTCCTTATCTGAGCTGGCCGCTCAGCTGTCGGCTAATTGCCAGCTCCTATCTCTCCACAGTTACTCAGCTGTTGATGGTATCCTGCTTGTCAGTCCTGCCTACTTAAGCAGTTCAGCCCAGTGGATCACTGCCTTCGCCTTGGTCAACATCACAGAAAATTTCTCCTGCGATCCTGTTCAAGACTTGCTTTGCTGACATCCCTTCTGGCTCCAGATCCTGCTTGCTGTTCCACTACATTGATCCCTGACTTCTGGCTTGTCTGACTATCCGTTCCGGTTACTGAACTTTGGCTATGTTTTGACTACGTTTGTTCTTTTTACTTTTATTATTAAACAAGTGTGATTTTACTGTACTTCTGTCTCGGTCTGATTTCATGGTTTCTGACAATGTGTTTATGATAAGTTAATTTGCCCTAATTGTCCTTCCTGCGGCTAACCATATACTGCTCTGGGCATTTAATCGTCATTGCCTTGCTGGACCTTGCCCTTTTGAGAACATCCTTACTGGATTGGTTTTCAGCTAGTTATTACTTGGTGTGATATTATATATCTTCTGAGGAAGCCTATAAGCTGGCGAAACATGTTGAGATTACTACACCATAACAATCATCAGTAAACAACTATATTGTGGATACCTAACTCAAAATGAAAAACGATTTTATCAAATGTTATCTATTTCTGATGTTTTATATGGATTAAATAAAAAATTATGTCAATATTATTCTATCTTGTGGATTGTGTTATTGGCACCTTTAAAAATCCCAGCTCTTTTGAGCTTTCATCCTGTTTTATGTTATCTGAAAATTGATCAATCCTGATGTACTGGGCCTCATTTCTTGAGGCCCAGGACAGTGCAAATAACCCCAAATGACCCCTTTTTGGAAAGTAGAGAGTCCAACGTATTTAGTAAGAGGCATGGCAAGTTATTTGAAGTTGTAATTTTTTGTCACAATTTTTTGGTAAATGAAGAAATTTAATTGGAATTCACAATAACACTGGTGTGGCGGTGATCAGGAACACTGACTGGTGACGGTAATATAAAAGAAAATTAATAATTTTTTTGTCCAATGTAAAAAAAAAAAAAATGTACCTTTTTTTTCTTATTTTACAATTTATTTTTTTTACATAAAGTGACCAGAGTAATACAGTGCTACCATAGTAACACTATAATACTCTGGGGAGATTATCAGGATTTTTTATTTTATTTTTACTATGAATTTTACAGTTATAAGCAACTATTTTATTCTGAATTAAAAATATTTATTCAGTGTTTACTATTATTATTAGCTGTGATTGGCTCTGTCTATACCATGTGATCACTGTGACCAATCACATAGCTTTTCACAATAGTACACAATCTGTCTATACCATGTGATCACTGTGACCAATCACATAGCTTTTCACAATAGTACACAATCTGTCTATACCATGTGATCACTGTGACCAATCACATAGCTTTTCACAATAGTACACAATGGGGTTGATTTACTAAAGGCAAATAGACTGTGCACTTTGCAAAGTGAAGCTACACTCTGCAAGTGCAGCTGCTCCAGAGCTTAGTAAATGAGGTAAATCTTCACTTTGCAAAGAATACCCAATCACATGCAAGGAAAATTTCAAAACAGCATTTTTGCTTGCACGTGATTGGATGAAGGTAGTCAGCAGAGCTCTCCCTCATTTACGAAGCTCTGGAGCAACTGGACTTTGCAAAGTGCACAGTCTATTTGCCTTTGGTAAATCAACCCCAATGAATTGCATGAATCAAAGCCTTTCGTAGTAAACAGTTGTAATGTAATCTGCTGTGATTAGCCACAGCGATCACATGGTACTGGCAGTGGGCCGGTACAGTGATCTGTCATCGGCTGTGTCTGATGGACACAACGGGTGACAGATCCTGCTGGAGCGTGGCACAAGGCGCGATCCTGATAGGACGCCATATGACGTCCTCCCAGAACCACAGTGCTCCCGCTTGGCTGTCAGTTTACAATATGCCGGGTGGGAAGGGGTTAAACACAAGCCAAGTGAAGTTTGCTTTAAGGCAGAACTCCAGCCTTCCCTTCAGTGTTGCACAGTTGTACAGCCCACCTTATTTCCTGGTTGGAGGACGTCCAGCGTCATTTAGCTCTTTCTTCCTGATTGTTCCTAGCCTGCCCCTTTTATCCATTGGATTTCAGTTCAATCATGGAATCTTGGCATCACATGTAGGTATTACCTAGTGTGGTCTCCATGCCAATACAGCCTTCCTGAATGCCATCCACCCATCAAGGCATTTTGATCTTTGCATAACCCCTCCCAAAAGCCAACCGACTGTTTACAACATGGTTAACCACTTCACGGAAATCGCCGTAACTGTACGCCCGTACTTTGCCGGTAAATACCGTAGTTATGGCAGCAGCTAGTTGCCATAACCCCGGTATTTTAAGCAACGGCGTGCAGTTCTCTTTAAGATGAAAGTGGTCTCTGCAGTGATCACTTTTATTGGGGGCAAGAGAGCGTCCTTTCCCCTCCGAGTGAGGGAACAATGGCCCCCATATAACTCATTAGACATAACATTAGATGGCGGAAGCGACGTCAAACATCCATTCCGCCCAATGGTCTTAACAACTTCATTACCCGGCCATAGTCATATGATGTCCACAAGGTGGATCTCCCATCCTGGGTGGACGTCATTGGATGTCCTACCATTCCCGGCCGCCTAGGGGGCGCGTGCCCGGCGGCTGCGATGTCCCCGGGCACCCGCGATTGCCCGGAAAAACAGCAGGACCATGGAGCTGTGTGTGTAAACACACAGCTCCACGTCCTGTCAGTGGAGAGGAGACCGATCATGTGTTCCCAGTACGGAGGAACACCGATCGGTCTCCTCCCCTTGTGAGTCCCCTCCCCCCACAGTTAGAATCACTACCATAGGGAACATATTAACCCCTGCAGCGCCCCCTAGTGTTAACCCCTTCCCTGCCAGTCACATTTACACAGTAATCACTGCAATTTTATAGCAACGATCGCTGTGTAAATGTGAATGGTCCCAAAAATGTTTTAAAAGTGTCCGAAGTGTCCGCCGCAATGTCGCAGTCACAAAAAAAAATCGCAGATCGCCGCCATTACTAGTAAAAAAGAAAAAAAAATGCAATAAACCTATCTCCTATTTTGTAGACGCTATAACTTTTGCGCAAACCGATCTATATACGCTTATTGCAATTTTTTTTTACCAAAAATATGTAGAAGAATACGTATCGGCCTAAACTGAGTAAAAAAAATTGTTTTTTAAAAAAAAAAATGGGATATTTATTAGAGCAAAAAGTAAAAAATATTGTGTTTTTTTTTCAAAATTGTCGCTCTTCTTTTGTTTATAGCACAAAAAATAAAAAACGCAGAGGTGATCAAATACCACCAAAAGAAAGCTCTATTTGTGGGAAAAAAAGGACGTCAATTTTGTTTGGGTGCAGCACCACAAGACTGCGCAATTGTCAGTTAAAGCGACGCAGTGCCGAATCGCAAAAAGTGCTCTGGTAAGGAAGGGGGTAAAATCGCCCGGTGCTGAAGTGGTTAAAGGGGAAAACATTTTTTTTGCAAAAAAAATTTAAAATGATATTTAGTTAATTAGTTATTCATTTTTTATTGTATTTAAGTGTAAATATGAGATCTGAGGTCTTTTTGACCCCAGATCTCACATTAAAGAGGCCCTGTCATGATTTGTTTTCTATTACAAGGGATGTTTACATGTATACAGTAATAGGAATAAAAGCGACCCACATTTTTATTTTTTTAAAGGACTGTGTAAAAATAAAAAGTAAAATCCATAATAAAAAATAAAATTAAAAAAGTAAAAGCGCCCTGTCCTGCTGAGCTCACGCTCAGAAGCGATCACATACGTAAGTCGCGCCCGCATAAAAAAACGGTGTTCAAACCACACATGTGAGGTATCGCCACGATCTTTAGAGCGAGAACAATAATTCTAGCACTAGACCTCCTCTAACTCAAAACTGGTAACATGTAGAAATTTTTAAACGTCGTTTATGGAGGTTTTTAAAATGTAAGTAATCCCCCCCTATCGTTTTCAGCCAAGGAAGCTGCCATCTTTGCCTCCGTTTAATCTACAACTGCCATGATGCTGCACATGTGATCAGTTATGACACCAGCCATTGGATGGTTTGACAGTTTGGTTGAGAGCACAGCCAATGGGAGTGCTTCATTTCCGGCACGTGCCAGAAATTAAACTGTTTTATGGATAGGTTTACTTCCGCTTTAAGTGCCATAGTTTGTCGCCATTCCACGAGCGGGCGCAATTTTGAAGCGTGACATGTTGGGTATCAATTTACTTGGCATAACATCATCTTTCACAATATAGAAAAAAATTGGGCTAACTTTACTGGTGTCTTATTTTTTCATTCAAAATAGTGTATTTTTTCCCCAAAAAATGCGCTTGTAAGACCGCTGCGCAAATACGGTGTGACATAAAGTATTGCAACGACTGCCATTTTATTCTCTAGGGTGTCTGAGAAATATATATATATATATATATATATATATATATATATATATATATATAATATGTGTGTGTGTGTGTGTGTGTGTGTGTGTGTGTGTGTGTGTGTGTGTGTGTGTGTGTGTGTGTGTGTGTGTGTGTGTGTGTATATATATATATATATATATATATATATATATATATATATATATATATATGTGTTTGGGGGTTCTAGATAATTTTCTAGCAACATTTTTTTTTTATTTTAACTTGTAAACAACAAGTCTCAAAAAAGAGGAAGTGGGGTGCCCCTTAAAAAAATAAAAATAAATGAAAAGTCAGCAGCTACAAATACTGCAGCTGCTGACTTTTAATAAATCGGACACTTACCTGTCCCGGGGTCCAGCGATGCGGGGGAACGAAGCCCCGCTCGTTCCCCACTCCGCGACGCCGGCATTCTTACTGTGGGCACCCGGCTGTGGCTTTACAGCCGGGCACCCACTGCGCATGCGGGAGCGGCGCAGCGATTGGCCGCGCAGTCTGACAGGAGGGAGGGAGCCCTTCCTGCACCGAGGGGAAGTGATGTCACCAGCCCAGGCACTGAAGGAGGCAGACTACGAGGGACCCCCCCCCCCCCTAGCAACAGGCATTTAGAGGTGAGTTAAATAATTTATTTTTTCCATTTTTTTTAGGAATTTTAATCATCTTTTTTTTGGGGGGGGGACACCACTTTAAGTGGTTAAAGACTCTTGAGAGGCAGGGTACTGTGATTAAATTAGGAAGCTACTGTATGTACAGCACCCTGCCAGCCCCTCCCATCAGCCATGATCTGCCTGCATTGAACAGAGAAGCACAGAGACCCAGTGATGGCATTTACAGGGGCTAAAATAAAGTATATAAAGAGAATGAAAAGCTTTGGTGGAGAAATGTCATTGGCGTGTGGATGAGAACAGAGAGGAGGAACCAAGAAAGGCGAAATATAAGCAGAAGGAACTTCAGCTATGAAAGAAGTACGCTATTTATTATTATTAATAATAATAATAGTAATAATAACGATTTATATAGCACCAACAGTTTACGCAGCACTTCACAATGTAGAGGGGGGGGGGGGGGGGGGCAGCATAATTACAATACAGAAGGGACAGGAGGGCCCGGCTCATAGAGCTTACATAATAATAGGGAATTCCTATCCAATGTAATGATTTGCAGTACAGAATTCCACTCCTCGGACCTCCTCCACTCAATGCCTCTGGCTGTCATTACTTACATATTTCCTGAGTATTCTTTGGACGGTTTCCATGAAACAATGATGTCTTTCTAGAAGGAACACACATTCTGCATTAGACATTATTTTCTGGGGAAATTATTGTTTTTACTCATCAGGATGATCTGTACTCACGGGGGATTTGGCCACTTTCCAGCCCGAGGTATCCTCATGATAGGATATAATCTTCTGGGAGATCTCATCCGCTATCTTCTTATAATCCATCCTGGAAAAATGTAGAGAACATGTAATAGCAGAACACTAAGCACTGCAGTATATACAGTGGGTATAGAAAATAATCACCCCGCTCTTTTAAAATCACATTTTGTTGTGTTATTTGGATGATGAGCTGTATTGGATTTCCACCAGACATATCATTTGGTGTTGAGGCCAAATAATTCAATTTTAAGCAGAGCACTGCGCCCTGAGCCCACCCTGTTGTGTGACATTAGCAAATTAAAGCGGTTCTGCACTCATTTCATTTAGTAAATCTCTTTGCCTTCCAAATCAGGCAAAGAGTACTAAATGAAATGTTTTTTTTTTTTTTTTTTTTTTACTTACCTTGTAATTGATGACTCCCGTTCTTCTCTCTCTTCGGCGGTGGGCGGGGTCTCTGCGTCGATCGTCGTCAGGCCGCACTGTCTCCTGGGATCTGGTGTCATTGTTCCCAGGAGTCAGTGCGGACATCTTCCGAAATCTCGCGAGATTTCGGCCACATCTTCCGAAATCTCGTGAGATTTCGGACACATCTTCCGAAATCTCGTGAGATGTCGGCAGATGTGCCGTTACTGCGCACGCGCGAGTAACGGCGGTGCATGCTGGGCCATCTAAAGTGCCTGTGGGGGTTTCACATGCCCACAGGCAAGATGGCCCCCAGCACAAAAGAAGGACGGACGAAAACCGGCGGCGATCGAGATGGAAGATGGAACAGGTGAGTCCCCCAATAAAGGTAAGCATCCTTTGTATACCCCCCCAAAAAAAAAAAAATATATACAGAGTGCAGAACCGCTTTAAAGAGGAAGTAAACCTTCCTCAAAAAAAAAAAACGTAACCTGCAAGGCAAAGGCATAATGAGCTAGTATGTATAGCATATTAGCTCATTATGAATGACTTACCTGAGAACGAAGCCCCCGAAGCGGTCCTCATCCACGATCTTCTCAGTCGCCATCATTCCCGGACTGACTTCCGGGTCTCGCCGCTCCATCGCTGTCATTTGCTGGATCGGCGATGACGTCAGTCCCGCGCATGCGCACGAAGGCGGCATATCGCCGTGATCTCGGCATGCGCAGTGCGCCTGCGCGCCGCTGTCTATGTACACAGCGGTGCCTGTTTTTTTCTAAATATCTCCTAAACCATGTAGGTTTAGGAGATATTTATTGGACCTACAGGTAAGCCTTAATCTAGGCTTACCTGTAGGTCAAAGTGGTTTGGAAGGGTTTACAACCACTTTAATATTCGCTAATGTCTTCCTGTTGCTCCTCCCGGCTAATTAGGAAGCGGCTCCTGAGACCCCATTGGCCAGGAGTCCGAAGATCTTATTGGTCGGGAGGAGAAGATCGAGGGGGGGCACAGAGGTCAGGACATGGAGGAAACAGATGGGGGGAAGCTGCCGTCGACATTGGATTCAAACATTGGGGAGAGCAAGCCCAGCACAGCACCCGGATGAGGAGCCGAATGGGAGAAGGAGGAGAGCCCAGAGCCTGCAGGTAAGGCAGTGTCACCCGGAGAGTCATCCTAGCCTGCTTTGTTCAACCCATCCATAGATAAAGGTGCAGAGCGAGCTCCTCTCTGTACACTGTGCATAGCTCCCAACTGTCTCTGATTTCGAGGTCCCTCTGTCCCTCATTCCTCCACATTTGTCCCTGATTTTGGTCTGGTCTATATAGTTGTATATAAAATGCACTTTTTATCTTTCAAAAAGTGTTTCCCAGAGCTAAACCTTTCATCCAATTTATAAATTGCTGCATTTGTACATTTTAAAAGCCAATATAAAGGAATAGTAGTGGTAAAAAAAGCACTTGTGGGTTTAACCAATCGTTTTTCTTTTGTATAATTCTCCTTTAAGGGGTGTGGCAAGGGGTGTGTCTGATGCCTACATACTTTTGCTAACAGGTGTCCCTCATTCCCATCTCAAAAAGTTGGGAGGTATACACTGTGCACCTAGGAGGAGGAGCTCTGCTCCTTTGTCTATGCTCCTCACACCTTCCCTGTGTGTGTCTGCTGGGCTGATGGGGGGCCTCTCGAGCCGGCGACCGGGGGTGTTGTGGTCAGGTCCGTCTGCCCCCCCCCCCCCCCCCCCCGACCGATGGAGCACCAGCTGCCACTGCCTTCCAACATGACAATGACCCAAAGCACACAGCAAAAATGAGCACACAGTGGCTGAAGGAGAAAAGGGTGAACGTCCTTGCATGGCCTAGTCAGAGGTCAGACTTAAACCCCATTGAAAATCTGTGAAATGACTTGAAGACTGCAGCCCACAAACGGTCACCATCAAATGTAACTGAACTTGAGCAGTTCTGCAAAAAAGAGTGGGCAAATATTGCAAATTATAGATGTGCAAAGTTAGTAGAGACAAATCCCAGAAGACTAAAGGCTGGAATTAAAGCAAAAGGTGATTCAACAAAATACTGACACAAGGGGGTGATCCTTTTTCCAACTCAGTGATTCTGGTTTTTTTTTTAACATGACAAAATGTGGAAAATTTCAAGGGGTATGAATACTTTTTCAAGGCACTGTAGACAGAGCTCTGTCCTGTGTTCCTCCTCACCGATCAGCGGGTGGCGGCAGTCACCCCCTACCCAGAAGTGGCGGATCATGTGCTAAGTACGTGATCCAGCGCAGGAGAGACACTCTCCCATCACTAAACTATGTTATGCGGTTGGTATGTGGTTAGGTAAAAGGTTGAGGGGATTTATAGCCCATTAATTGCGAGACTTTACTCTGAATCTCCTATGACACCTGTGGATCTCTATCTACTGTATATGTGGAATTTTACAGTCACGTACTTGAACCGTGCTATGTATGTATCAGCGAATGTTCCACGTATCACAATGTTTGTACATCTGACAACTGGTGATTGCATGGTATGTACTGAATACTTTGGCCTGTACGCACCTTATTTCTAAATAAAGAATATATTAAAGTAAAAACTTCAGGCTGAGCCTTCCAATAAGCAATAAATCACTGGGATGAGTTAGTGTCATGACTTACTGGTTTCCTTAATCAAAGGAGCAAATAAAACTACTACTAAAACTCACTAACAATTTACTAACTGCTATACCAATGGCCACTACTGCATACTCCTACTACAGTACTTGACCTCTCTGTGGCCTTCGATTACTGTTGACCACCTACCACATTGCTCAACCGTTTGCACACAAGGTGGGGACAGGCATGCTGCACCCTGGGCTGCGGTGGGCTTGTATGTGAATCTGGAAGTCAGAGGGCCCGGGACCGCTCAGGTGCGGCCCGGGTTGTGGTGGGGGGTCCCCAGGTCAACTTGGGGGGGGGGGGTCAGATCAACTTTTGCATTGGGGCACACAAGCTTCAAGATATGCCTCTGTATAGATCAACTTGTATGCAACCAGCTAGCCCATGCATGGGTTAAAATGTTACCAGTCCCTGCTGAACTGTCCAAATTTCAATCCATGTATGGCCTGCATAAAGTGTTACTAAACCCACAACAGTAAAATCAGTCTGTATATTCAGTAAAGCATGCTTGTTATACTAACTGAGGAACCTAAGGGGTTAATCCTCTGCATTATGTAAAAAGGCAGTTTGATACGGTTTTCTCTGATCCTGCCCTTCTTCCACTGTCCCCAAACCGTCTCCTTATAGTACAGAGCCTTGGGAGCACTCTGCGCATACTCAGTTTGGTGTGCATTAGAGCTGCACAATTAATAGTTTAAAAATCGCGGTCTCGATTCAACCCCTCTGATGATCTCGCTGATTCTTTCACATAACAAGTGGAGAGACTTATCTGCTCACTCAGCTGTCAAAAGAAAACATTCGGGTAGTCTGCCAAGTTTTTAATATGAAACACTGTAACTAACGCTTCCTTCTTAGATCAAAGGGATAAACTTCTGTGTGTAAAGAAAAAATCCAGTCTGCCAAGTTTTCAACAACGTGTAAATGCAGGACGTTTAACCACTTAAAGTCTAAGCCCCCTGTACACACGGTCGGAAATTCCGACCACAAAATCCGTCAGATTTTTTCTGACGGATTTTGTCCGACACTGGTATTGCATATACAAGGTCGGACAAAGTTGTCTGAAAATCCAATCATTCTAAACGTGGTGACATTCGTTGTGTACGACGGAACTACATAAAGGCTATTAGCCAATAGCTTTGGTCTCGTAATTTGATCTGAGCATGCGTGGCACTTTGTCCGTCGGAATTCTCTACACACGATCGAAAAAAGTCAGATCGGATTTTGTTGTCGGAAAATTTGAGAGCAGGATCCGACGGAAAAAGTCCGATGGAGCCCACACACGGGCGGATTTTCCGACAACATGGTCCGATCAGACATTTTCCATCGGAATTTCCGACCGTGTGTACGGGGGCTAACTCTTTTTCTGACACTTCTTTCTTAAGTTAAAATCAGTATTTTTTGCTAGAAAATTGCTTGGAACCCCCAAACATTATATATATTTTAGCAGAGACCCTAGGGAATAAAATAGCAATTGCTGCAATATTTTATGTCACACTGTATTTGCCCAGCGGTCTTTCAATCACAATTTTTTGGGAAAAAATACACTTTAATGTATATAAAAAAAAACACGAAAACGCAGCGAGAATCGTGAGAAAATCGTGATCTTTCTTCTAAGCAAAAAAATCGTGATTCTCATTTTAGCCAGAATCGTGCAGCTCTAGTGTGTATTGCTAGAGAGTTTTCTTTTTCTTGGGAGGGTGCATGTGATCAGCACAGGGCCAATCAGCACTGTCCAGACAGAGGGTCAGGGGTCTTTCAGCCTCATAGGACAGTCAAAGTAGAAGGGAAACTCCTCCTACAAGCTTGAACCAGACACTGATAGAAGTCAAAAGACTGCTATATACTGCTGATTATAAAAGGTATTTAGCCATTTAGATTTACTATTGCATTTCCATGTCCTGTGTACTGTGGGAGACCAGATATAGTGAATGCAGGGTCCTGGGTTTAGTAACACTTTAAGGCTTCAACGAGTGTCAATGACTGATATTTACATATAGCACAGTATTGTGTGTCTGATGTCTATCTTTGGGCTCTACAGGTTCAAAGTCAAGTTGTACTGACTGATAAGAGTATTTTATAGTAAATACTTCGGAGGGCAAACTACAAGAATGTTTCACCTGTGTAATTGGGCCTAACATGAAGTATGTCTAAATCAAGAACAAGCAGCTCTCCCACTACTTTTATCAATTTCCTTTTAGAGTATTTCATCATTTCTACTAAGCCTATGCACAATGACTCTATAAACTTAAAGTAGCATTAAACCTTCCTTCTTTTTTTTTAATTAAAATAACAAAAATGTTATACTAACCTGCTCTGCGCAATGGTTTTGCACAGAGCAGCCTGATCCCCTTTTTCTGGGGTCCCAAGTCAGAGCTTCAGGCCCCTCCCCTTCAGCTTTCCATGGGGGCACACGTGCGTGCTCGCTCCCGAGCTGCCCTGTCTGCATCTATTGACTGGGCAACTCAGCCCCGCCCCCTGCTCGCTCGGCACAGCATTTGATTGACAATGCCTCCTGCTGCTGTCAATCTGCCCAATGAGGAGGGAGACAGCGGCGACAGCTGCTGCTCTCGTGCACATGGCTGGGTCTGGTTGCATGGGTGTTCTCACCCCTTGCGATCCAATTCCTGCACCATTTGAGCTGCTGCATTCTGACTAGGCTTACTGAGGCCGAGTGCAGGGTGTATCAAGATGGGCATTGCAGTGTACAGCTCATCACTCTTATCGATTTTTATTTTAGTGCTGCATTATTTTCAGTGCCACTGCTTACCAAACAGTTCCACCTATCATTGTCCATAAGTGCCACCTATTAGTGCCCATAAGTGCCACCTATTAGTGCCCGTAAGTGCTGCAAATCAGTGCCCATCAGTCAGTGCCACATACCAGTGCCCATAAGTGCCACCCATCAGTGCCAGCCATCTCGTGCACATCGCTGGGTCGGGTTGCATGGGTGTTCTCACCCCTGCGATCCAATTCCTGCACCATTTAAGATTTTGCACCGTGATCTGCAAACCGATCTGGGGGTGTCATTAACTTTATATTGACACCCCCAGTGATCCGCAGATCTCTGTGAACCAGTGTGTGATTCCGGTGCAATGTGGGAACCCAGCACTGAATCGCAGGGTTTGCTGCATTGCACCAGTGTGAACCGGGACTTATGCGAATTCTATGCGGATCAGATGCAATCCAAAAAGCATAGATTTGCATGTCATGTGAAAAAGCATTATTGCCAATGAAGGCTGTTCACATATATGCCTGTGGGTTGAAGATAAAAAGAAAAACTAGTAGTGTGTACCCGGCTTTAGTGAGGAAGGCTGACATACTTTACAGTGCTGAAGTTCACAGGCTGCCAATGTGGGAGAAAGGAGAGAAAATCTGTGAGATAAGATAAGACAGTATACTTGTAAGTCTTGTGTCTGCCTGGCAGCAGAGTTTGTCATGTCACCTCTTTTCTTTTCTCCCTCCCTAATCTGTGTTCCCTCTGCACAGCCTGCATCATCCCTGTTGCTTGCTTCCCCCTTCAGCAGCAGCAAATCTTAAAGCTGTCAGTTGATCGGCCTCTAGTGGCTCTGATTTTAGGCACAGTGCTGAGAATACTGTGCAGAGCAGGGACAGTGGGGTCAGCTCATATAATTTGTAATAAAAACATCTTTGCCATTCTGAGGCTTCCCTCCAACCAATTTTCATATTTTATATATACTGTGATTCTGTACTTGCCAAATATGCTGCAGAAATCTCCCTCCACTGTGTCTGGCTGCATCCATTTTAACTGTGGGCAGCTGAAGCTGCTGCCTGTTCACTTCCTGGATTTACACAGACACACATCTCCAGCCCTGCAGCTTTCATTGGCCCTCTTATGACTTACCCCCCCCCCCCTTCCTGGAAAACTCTCACGAGAGTGCTGTGCATGATGTCATAAGCCTGGGCTTTTTACCAGATAAGAAACAGGAAGTGAGCTGTATAAGGTATTTAATGGCAGAAAAAAAAGGGTTTTACTATCCAAAGTTAAAACAACAAAAGCAGAAGATTTAATAGATGGAAAGTTGAAAAAAAGACTAAAGGTCCGCTTTAAGGCAAATAGACTATGCACTTTTTAAAGTGCAGTTGCACTCTGCAAGGGCAGTTGCTCCAGAACTTAGTAAATAAGGCAAAGACTCACTTTGCAAGGAATAACCAATCATGGGCAAGGAAAATTAAAAAACAGCATTTTTGTTTGCACGAGATTGGATGATGGAAGTCAGCAGAGCCCCTCCTCATTTACTAAGCTCTGGAGCAACTGCAGTCTATTTGCCTTTAGGACCATACAAGTACATATTTAGATACAGACGGTACATCCTATTATTACTTTCTACTATAAAATACACACTATCATACTGCAGTGCCACCTGCTGGATAGAAAGGTATAATGCATACAGTATTGTCAGTTTATTAACAACTTTGCATTACATGTTGTTGTTGTTCCAACACCCTCTCTCTTTTTTTTAAATTCAGTAATCTTTATTAAGTATTTTTTCTTACAGCATTACAACTTACACCTAACACATTTACATTGCCCAACTGCGACTAGCAATCACATTACATGTAACAACCCATATACAATAAAAACAAAACAACAAAAAAAGAAAAACCCCACCTCTCGCTCCAAAAGATTCACCTATCCCCACTCCCGACCCCAGTCCCCCACAGTAGTCTCTCTCCCATATTTTAAAGTTTCTCACAGTTCAGGGCCCACGGTCTCTAACCAGCCTTTCCAAATAGCCTGAAATTTCCCTAGGCATCCTCTATGTAGGAAAACAAATTTCTCTTTCAATACTGCCTCTTTTATTTGCGTTCTCCATTCTTCCACTGTAGGTGGATATACAGTGGAACCTTGGATTACTAGCATAATCTGTTCCAGGAGAATGCTCGTAATCCAAAGTACTCGCATATCAAAGCGAGTTTCCCCATTGAAGTCAATGGAAACAAAAATAATTTGTTCCACATTGACTTCAATGGCATGCAATACTGCATTTGGCCAGAGGTTGGGGGGGCGCCAGAGAGCCTCAGAAATGGCCGAAAAGGCCCGAGCAAACCTCGGCTGACCTCGGCAAACCTCAGAAAGACTTTGTTCCCGAGATTTGCCGAGGTCAGACAAGTTGTCCTCGGGCCTTTCCGTGCATTTCCGTACAGCGGCGTTCGGCTCTGCTCAGCTCCGGCGCCCCGCCCACATCAGGCCAAACGCGGTACTGCACACCGATTTGGCCAGAATCATGCTCGTCTTGACAGACAACACTCGCAAATCAAGTTACAATTTTTAAAAATGCAATGCTCGTATTGCAAAATGCTCGTTAACCGCGTTACTCGCATTCCGAGGCTCCACTGGAGATCCATTTCTGCGCTATTAGTTTTCCGTGCCTGGAACAAACTTCTCACTATTGTGATATACACATTTTCCGATATATTAGATTCCTCCATTATATTTAACAGACGCATTCCAGGATCCAGTGATAGTTTAATTCGGAGCACATTATCTATAGTCTCAATTATGTTCTGCCAGTATCGATGGAGTTTTGGACATCTCCATAGCATGTGTATCAAATTTGCCAGGGTACCTTTACAACAAGGGCATAGGGGGGATTCTCTGCGTTTCCACTTAAACAAGTTCTCCGGTGTATAATACGATCTATGTAGGATAAACAATTGCGTTAACTTTTGGGAATTGGACAACGAGACCTTTGGGACCACGGACAAGGCCATCAACCACTGATCATCTGACAACAATCCCAGGTCTCGTTCCCATTGTACCCTAGAGGGGACATTTACAGATTCTTTAAACTTACAATGCAGTATCTCATAAAGTTTTGAAATAAGACCCTGCTATTGACCTCTATCTTTCAACAATGATAGTATTTTAGATTTATTAAGTTTAAATTCAAAAGTGCGTGCCTGAGCCTGTAAGGCATGTCTGAGCGGCAAATACTGAAAAAAACTCTGTCTTGGAATCCCAAATTCATCAGATATTTGAGAAAAGAATTTTAGACAATCATTCCAGAACAGTTGCTCCACATATCTCAGCCCCTGGGTTTGTTAAAACTCAAATCCTTCTAACTTCTGCACTTCCTCGCAATTTGCATTATTCCAGATTGGAGTATAGGAGGTATAACCCGTAATGTTATGCTGTGTACACACGATCGGATTTTCCATCGGAAAAAACTTGGATGGTTTTTCTGACGGAATTCCGCCCAAGCTTGGCTTGCATACACACGGTCACACAAAAGTTCTCTGAACTTTTGACCATCAAGAACGCAGTGACCTACAACACTACGACGAGCCGAGAAAATGAAGTTCAATGCTTCAGAGCATGCGTCGAATTGTTTCCGAGCATGCGTAGGAATTTTGAGCATCAGAATTGGTACAGACAATCGGAATTTCCGATCAGAACTTTTTCCGACCGAAAAATTGAGAACCTGCTCTCAATCTTTTGCTGGCGGGAATTCCACCAGCAAAAGTCCGATGGAGCATACACACGCTCGGAATTTCCATCCAAAAGCTCTCCTTGGACTTTTGCTGGCGGAAAATCCGATCGTGTGTACGCAGCATTAGTGATGTTTTTCATTTCATGCCAGACTTTAACAAAAAGTTTGCCTGTCATGAATTTTTTTATCTATTTGTAGGATTTTTGTCTCTAGTAGGAAGATCAATGTATATCTCCTACATAACGGCAATAATAATCCCTGTATAGAATCAGACTCCACAGCCTCCGTCCAACCAAACAATTGCTGCATTTGTGAGGCTAAAAAATAATTTTTGGGTTGTGGAATAGCAAGTCCCCCCACATCTTCAGCTAGCATTAAGCTCATTCATTTTATGCGTGGATGTTTTTTCCGCCATATAAATTCCCGAAAGAGAGATTCTACCTTGAACCAGAATGTTTCTATCCAAATAGGGCAATTATGGAAAATATACAGTAGCTGTGGAGCCCAAACCATTTTTATAAGATTGGCTCTGCCAATCACTGTTAATGGGAGTTTGCACCAGCTCTGACACTTGTCCCTGAACCTGAGCAATAATGGTTTGAGATTCATATCAACATACCGTATATAAGCCGACCCGAATATAAGCCGAGGCACCTAATTTTACCACAAAAACTGGTAAATTGTATTGACTCGAGTATAAGCCTATGGTGAGAAATGCGCAGCTACTGTAAGTGGAAAAGAGGATCAACAATGCCCATTTGCAGCCTCACTGTGCCCATTTGCATGCCTCACTGTGCCCATTTGCAGCCATAGGTACCCCGAACTTCAAACTCGGTAGTGAAGGGTTCCTAGATGCCCCCGATCTGCAGCCAATTTGGGGTCTTTGGACCCAAAGGGTCCAGAAATGATATTGCTGCAGATGGACACAGTTGACCGAATTTGGAGCCCCGTATCTCGGGGTCACTTGGAGCTAGGAACCCCAAATTTGGTATGCAAACCCAGTGGAACTAGCACTACAACATTTTCAAATGGGGTTCCTAGCACCAAGAGGCCCCGAGATAAGGGGCCCCAAAGTCGGTTCGTAAAATGTCATTCTCTGCTGCAGAAAAGTGCTTGACTCCAGTATAAGCTGAGGGGGGCACTTTCAGCACAAAAAAATGTGCTGAAAAACTCGGCTTTTACTCGAGTATATACGGTAATCCCCCACATTCTGTGTTACCTCGATCCCAAGATACGTAATTTTATGATTTATTTGTATTTGTTTGGCACAGTATGATAAAGAGATATTCACATTTTGTAGTGGCATCAATACTGATTTCTCCCAATTAATACGAAACCCTGAGAGCTGTCCAAATGCAGAGACAAGTGTCATAAGTTCCTCTAGGGATTCTGCGGTATCACCCAAAAAAATAAGGGCATCGTCTGCATATAAAGCTATTTATAAGCTCCCTCCCTGAACGTCGAAACCCCACTATCCCCTCCGACTGTCTTATGGCTGTGGCTAGTGGTTCTACTGCCAATGCAAACAGCAGTGGGGACAGAGGGCAGTCTTGTCTGGTCCCCCTGGATAATGAGAAAACTGGCGACATAGTGTTATTAATTCTCAGCCTCGCCTTTGGATCTTTATATTAGGGTTGCACCGATACCGATACTAGTATCGGTGCCGATACCGAGTATTTGCCCGAGTACTTGTACTCGGCAAATGCTCCTGATGCTTCCCCTGATACCTTTGCATCAGTAGGCGGGCGGAGTGGGTGGGAGAAGGCGGAGCGCGGGTCCTAGCACAGTGAGAGTCCTTGCAGCGGAGGAAGGTAAACTTATGGGGCAGGGGTGTGGGTCGCAGCTGCGTGCCATCCATCAGCATCGGTGACCCGGGCCATCAGAATCATTAACGTATATACTATATGGGCTGGGTGTAACAAGATGTCCGCTGCTGCATTCTGACTAGGCTTACTGAGGCCGAGTGCAGGGTGTATCAAGATGGGCGTTGCACTGTACAGCTCATCACTCTTATCGATTTTTATTTTAGTGCTGCATTATTTTCAGTACCACTGCTTACCAAACAGTTCCACCTATCATTGTCCATAAGTGCCACCCATAAGTGCCACCTATTAGTGCCCGTAAGTGCTGCAAATCAGTGCCCAGTCAGTGCCACATACCAGTGCCCATAAGTGCCACCCATCAGTGCCAGCTATCAGTGCCGCATATCAGTGCCCATCAGTAAGTGCCAGCCATCAGTGCCGCATATCAGTGTCCAATGTTGTGCTTTGAAAACTGTCACTTGACATTAAAAAAAAGTATCGTAATCGGTATAGGCGAGTACTTGAAAAAAAGTATCGGTGCTTGTACTCGGTCTTAAAAAAGTGGTATCGGTGCAACCCTACTTTTTTTTTAATTTTTTAGCCAAGATATAAAATCTGGACCTATACCGAAGGCAGTCAATACCGTCTACGGATACTCCCATTCTACCATATCAAATGCCTTCTGAGCATCCAGTGACAAAATGGCACCAGTTTCCCCATTATCAATTGGCAGCTGTAGGTTCAAAAAAAGTCTTTGAATATTTGTTGCTGCTGATCAAGAAGGGATAAACCCTGTTTGGTCCATATCAATCAAAGTGCTAATATATCTGGATAACCTATTTGCCAATACCCTGGCTAAGATCTTAACATCTGATGTGAGCAGTGAGATTGGACGATATGAGCCTGGCTTTAATGGATCTTTTCCAGGTTTTAAGATTACTATTATTATTGTTTCCATCATTGATTAAGGCCCCTTTCACACTGGGGCGGGAGCCACGGCGAGGGTAAAGCAGCGCTATATTTAGCGCTGCTTTACCGTCGTTTTAGCCGCGGTATTAGGCCGCTCGTGGGGCGGTTTTTACCCCCGCGAGCGGCCAAAAAAAAGGGTTAAAATCCCCTGCCAAGCGTCGCTTTGCGGGGGTATTGCCGCAGTATTACCGCAGTATCCCATTGAAATCAATGGGTAGGAGCGGTATAGGAGCGGTGAATACACCGGTCCTATACCGCTCCAAAGATGCTGCTAGCAGGACTTTTTTGATCGTCCTGCTAGCGCACCGCTCCAGTGTGAAAGCCCGCCGGCTTTCACACTGGAGTGAACGGGGCCGGTTTTTTCAGGCGGTGTACAGGCGCTATTTTTAGCGCTGTACTGCCTGAAAACCGCCCCAGTGTGAAAAGGGCCTTAGGGAGTTCCTGTGTAATATATGCTTCATTTAATACTTCAAGAAGTTCTGTAAGTAAAGTCTGGCCATATATCTTATATATCTCCGCAGGGAGTCCATCCATCCCTGGGGCTTTATTATTTTGAATTTGCCTCACTGCTTCTTCCAGCTCTACCATAGTTATAGGAGTATGCAGAGACTCACTTTCTATTATTGTCATTTTAGGTATAGTTAGATTATCTAAAAATTGTTTACTTTGATTTTTTTTTTTTATTTGAAATTTCAGATTCATAGAGCCGTGAGTAAAAATCCACAAATGTACTCTGAATACGTTCTGTGTCATATACCACTACACCTTTTATATCATCAAACGCAACTATGCTGGATGGGCCTACTTGGTTCCATGCTATCATAGCCAGCATATGTCCCACCTGTTCTCCCATTTCATAATGCTTTTGACTCTGCAGGAATCTACTATTTTCTGCCTTGACTATAGATACATTTCTGTATAGCTTCTGAGCTTCCTGCCAGGCTAAACGTTTTTCTTCTGTGGGATCTAGTATAAATTCCTGTTCTATTTGCTTAACTCTTTGCATTACTACTTCCTCTCCTTGTCTTGTTGACTTTTTGATTTTAGAGATTTCTTTAATTATCAGTCCTCGTAAATAGGCTTTCATGGCATCCCAAACTACTATCATAGAGGCCGAGCTCTTATTATCTCAGAAAAACCCCAGCAGCAATAAATCTATTTGACTCCTCTCTGGAATAAGGGTCAGCCACTGGGGTTGACTTTCCATGGTGGACGAGCCAGATGATCCCTCAACTCCAGAGACAGTCAACGGACAGGGCCATCTTAAGAGCATTATAGGCCCCCGGGCAATACAGTGCACTGGGGCCCTGTCTACACGATCACGCATGAGAATAAAAGTGCAAATTATCAATAAGGCTATATTTATTGGTACTTCCAACAAAATCAGTGTTTAAACATTAACACGTTAAACAATTAAAACGTTTGGACAATATAACACGACTTTGGTGGGCACAGTGGCAGCGTTTGATGGGCGCAGCGGCATCGCTTGGGCACAGTGGCAGCGTTTGATGGGCATAGTGGCAGCTTTTGATGGGCACAGTGGCTGTGTTTGATGGGCACAGTGGCTGTGTTTGATGGGCACAGTGGCTGTGTTTGATGGACACAGTGGCAGCTTTGATGGGCACAGTGGCTGTTTGATGGGCACAATGGCAGCTTTTGAGGGGCACAGACAGTGGCTGTGTTTGATGCACAACTTGAACTTACTTAAGTAGACATTGTTAGACTTAATTGAGGCCGCCGGCCTGGTGCAGTACAGTGTGTCACTCACAGCAGCAAGGCAGCGCCAGCTATCAAGGGCCATCTTTCCGCTCCCTCTCCATGTTGTCTGAAGAAAATGGCAGAGGTGGGCGGAGCCTGTTCACTAGCCACTGGGGCAGCCGCGGTACGATATGAATGCTATGGCAGCCGCGGCCTCTGATTGAAATTGGTTTCGTCCGAAATATTTAGAACATGTTCTATTTCTAGGTCTGTCAGAATTTTCGGAAAAAAAAAAAAAGTCCGATGAGGCCCACACACGATTGGAATATCCGATGAAAAGATTCCGTCTGACTTTGTCGGACATTCTGCTCGTGTATACGCGGCATAAGTGTACTAGACATTTTATCATCATCGCTCCCCACATGTGTCTCCTGCAAGCAGACTATTGCCAGGTTGTGGAATTCAATTAATTCCTTTACCGCTTGTCCCTTCCTTCCGTCCCACAGTTCTCTGACATTCCACGACATCATCTTTATATTACTTGTCATCAAAAGACCAGTACCTTATGATGAAGAGACATACCAATCATAGCACCAATTGTAGTGACCTCCATAGGGTATAGGCCAGTTTGCAAAAAGAGGACTTGAGACATAAAAAGCAGGAGAGGGGACAGGTAAAGGAGAGAGAGGAAAAGAGAGGGAAAAAAAAACTGGAAAACCCCCCTCGCCACCCCCCCCCAACTTAATTTAAACCCCCCACCCCCTCTCAAGCATCCTTCCCCAAATAAATTCCCATACCTTCCATCCCAACCATTTCAAGCTTAATGTCTCTCCCCGAGCGGAAAACATCAGCTACACGCCTCTTGTCCACACGGGACACACACTGGGGATCCACTGTAACCCATTTCTGATGTTGTGTCTGTACCATACATCATCTATCTCCATCCGCCAAAGGATAGGCAGGGCAAATATATCCTCTTACCAGATAATTAGACCTATCAAGGTCTGTATGCGCATCAGTGAGTAATCACCCCTCACTTCGGGTATAAGCCGCCTCTCCTGTTCAGCCTGCTTACTGGATGCCAATGATACAAGTCACCATATACATTCCTTCTAAGGAATAGTGGTGACGTTGTGGCGCCCCTGGAGGGTGTAAGCTGACTGCTTGTTTCAAAATGCCTGTTAACTATTTTTTGCTCTCTTTTATTAAACTCATTTGCTTTTACTGAACGCTGCGCAATGAGTATTTTCCCCTTCCATTGGCATATTGCATGACCGGTCTGATGTTCCCTAAAGGATAAATGCATACCGTGACTTGTATCATTGGCATTCAGTAAGCAGGCTGAACAGGAGAAGGGCCGCCATCAGGGGGTACACTTGTAAGTGGCCTGAGCGCCTGGACGGGTCCAACCAACTGGCAGGGATGTGAGAAGGCAGGGGCGGGTGCAGAGGAGCTCTGTGAATGCTTCTGTATGTGTGTGAGCCAGCAGCTGCTGCTTTGTGTCATTGAGCTCACGTCAGGCTCCTTGCTGCCACCTCTGGCCATTTCCTGCCTGTGCACCCCTCATGTGAGCTGCCTGTACTCAGTGTACTGTATGCTGGACTGCAGCTCCTATCTGTGTCTCAGCCACATATGGAAACAAGAGCTGGGACTAGGAGGACCATCTTACACGTAAGGGCTGTTGTACAAGTGAGGGGGGGGGGCTGTGTGTACGTGTGTGTGTGTGCACATGTGTACATTTCTGTGTGTACATGTGTGTGGGTACATGTCTGTGTGTGTGTGTGTACATGCCTGTGTGTGTGTGTATATGCCTGTGTGTGTGTGTATATGTCTGTGTGTGTACGTGTGTCATATACAAACATGTGAGGGGGCTGAGAGTGTACAGGTGTGAGGGGGGGGCTGAGAGCGTACAGGCTTGAGGGGGGCTGAGAGCATACAGGCTTGAGGGGGGCTGAGAGCATGCAGGTGTAAGGGGGGCTGAGAGAATATAGGTGTAAGGGGGGCTGAGAGCATACAGGTGTAAGGGGGGCTGAGAGTGACAGGTGTGAGGGGGGCTGAGAGCGTACAGGTGTGAGGGGGGCTGAGAGCGTACAGGTGTGAGGGGGGGGCTGAGAGCGTACAGGTGTGAGGGGGGCTGAGAGCATACAGGTGTGAGGGGGGGCTGAGAGCATACAGGTGTGAGGGGGGGCTGAGAGCATACAGGTGTGAGGGGGGGCTGAGAGCATACAGGTGTGAGGGGGCTGAGAGCATACAGGTGTGAGAGGGACTGAGGGTGTACAGGTGTTAGAGGGGGTGAGAGCATACAGGTCTGAGGGGATCTGAGCGCGTACAGGTGTGAGAGGGGCTGAGCATGTACAGGTGTGAGGGGGCTGAGAGTGTACAGGTGTGAGGGGGGGCTGAGAGCATACAGGTGTGAGGGGACAGAGAGCATACAGGTGTGAGGGGGACTGAGCGTGTACAGGTGTGAGGGGGGCTGAGAGCGTACAGGTGTGAGGGGGGCTGAGAGCGTACAGGTGTGAGAGGGGGCTGAGAGTGTACAGGTGTGAGGGGGCTGAGGGCATACAGGTGTGAGGGGGACTGAGCACGTACAGGTGTGAGGGGGGGCTGAGAGCATACAGGTGTGAGGGGGGGGGCTGAGAGCGTACAGGTGTGAGGGGGGCTGAGAGCGTACAGGTGTGAGGGGGGCTGAGAGCGTACAGGTGTGAGGGGGGCTGAGAGCGTACAGGTGTGAGGGGGGCTGAGAGCGTACAGGTGTGAGGGGGGCTGAGAGCGTACAGGTGTGAGGGGGGCTGAGAGCGTACAGGTGTGAGGGGGGCTGAGAGCGTACAGGTGTGAGGGGGGCTGAGAGCGTAAGGGTTGTGAGGGGGGCTGAGGCACTGAAGGGCTTGTTGGGATGGCTAGTGGGTGGATTCGGCAGGACGGCCAGTGGGTGGGCCCTGTGGAATGTTGGTGGTCAGGCTTGGTGGAGCCCAGGCCTAAAGCTGTATAGGGGGTCCCACAATTTCTGATGACTGCCTTGAACAGGAGAGGCGTCTTATACCCGAACTGAGTGGTGGTTTACATTAACTGATGCGCATACAGACCTTGATAGGTCTAATAATCTGGTAAGAGGATATATTTGCCCTGTCTATCCTATGGACTCTTGCTGGTTTTCTGGACACTTCATTTTTTATTCATTTTTGTGGACTTTATGCATTGAACATTTATTAATTGTGAAAGTTCATTTATCACATATGTGACAGCGCAACACGTTTTTTTTATATATATTTTGATTAGATTGTTGTGTACAATATTGTGAGTGCTGCTGGTGATTTCATTTTATTCATTATCCCTCTACGCACACTAAGCGCAGTTTTCTTTTTATATATATTTTTGCACAGAGTAGCCCAGATCCTCCTCTTCTCCCTGCCTTCTCTGTCTCCTGATTGGCTCTCTGACTTTGTTTGACAGCAGCGAGAGCCAATGGCACCTCGCTGCCGTCTTAGCCAATGAGGAGGGAGCGTTCCGGGCAGCCGAGACACTCCTGTAACTTCGCTGGATCTAGATGGACCTCAAGTAAGCATACACACGGTCGGAAAATCCGACCACCAAATCCATCGGATTTGGTCCGACAGATTTGGTCCGACGGATTTAGTCCGACACTGGTGTTGCGTACACACGGTCGGACAAAGTTGTCGGAAAATCCGATCATTCTGAACGTGGTGACGTTTGTTGCCTACGACTGGACTACGTAGAGGCTAGTAGCCAATAGCTTTGGTCTTGTAATGTGATCTGAGCATGCGTGGCACTTTGTCCGTCGGAATTCGCTACACACGATCGGAATTGGTGTGATCGGACTTTGTTGTCGGAAAATTTTTAGAGCAGGAGATACAACTTTGTCCGTCGGACAATCCGATGGAAAATGTCCGATGGTGCCTACACACGGTCGGAATTTCCGACAACATTGTCCGATAGGACAGAATCCATCGGAAAATCCGACCGTGTGTATGGGGCTTTAGGGAGGCTGTTGCACACAGAAGGTATTTTATCTTAATGCATAGAATGTATTAAGATAAAAAAAAAAACCTTCTGCCTTTACAACCACTTTAAAATAATAAAATAAATAATCATTTAAATAACAAGAATCTTATGAGAAGATCTTTTAATGTTCAATACACTTACCAATCATATTGTTCTGTGTGATCGGATTTTCCGTCCAGACCAATCAGAATCATTTCTATGAAGTTGATCTGTTTTACTGGAAATCTATGACACTGTATGTGCCTTTTTGGCAATTCATAGATTCAATCACATTATCTGATTATTGTTCAATCAGATCATTATGTGGATGGCCACCATAAAAATGTGAGGTCTTGGGAGAGACTACAGAGTAATATAATTGCAGTATGAATGGGATGCCAGCCATGAACAGACTCTTGGCATGTCACACTTGGCTCTCTGTTGAGCCCCTGTCTTGGCAAAGTCTTACCTTGGTGCCTGGGATCCTGCAGAGATGCAGCAGCAGCGGCTGTGACCCTGATCACGTCTTCTGTACTTTGCACAGGGACTGACTCTGCTGGTGACATAACATACCGGAGGAGAGCTGCCAGGAAGTGGAGGTGCTGATAGCTGCAGCTGGAAGCACACCTGCTCTCCGAGAGGTCATATGACTTCACATGAAGCAAGGACAGCCATATTGCCTAAGGGCGCACCTATTATACATCAATGTAAGCTTGGGTCCCCTGGATTCACATATTTTTAAATACTTTTGTGTGTGTGTATTTCAGATTATAGTTAAGGTACGATCGTGACTTACAGTCGTATGTGTAGCGTAGACCCTCTGACTGGTCCCACTGTTTTGTCCCAGGTTCTATACTTCTCCTGGTCCCCAGGCAGCCAGGAAAAAGGAAAGAAAAGGGAAGCGCCACCTAAGTTAAAAATTCATATAATAGCGCAAGGATTAAAAATCACGTACAAGATATTGTAGTATAAAGCCCCGTACACACGGTCGGAAAATCCGACCACCAAATCCATCGGATTTGGTCCGACGGATTTAGTCCGACACTGGTGTTGCATACACACGGTCGGACAATGTTGTCGGAAAATCCGATCATTCTGAACGTGGTGACGTTTGTTGCCTACGACGGGACTACGTAGAGGCTAGTAGCCAATAGCTTTGGTCTTGTAATGTGATCTGAGCATGCGTGGCACTTTGTCCGTCGGAATTCGCTACACACGATCGGAATTGGTGTGATCGGACTTTGTTGTCGGAAAATCTTTAGAGCAGGAGATACAACTTTGTCCATCGGACAATCCGATGGAAAATGTCCGATGGTGCCTACACACGGTCGGAATTTCCGACAACATTGTCCGATAGGACAGAATCCATCGGAAAATCCGACCGTGTGTATGGGGCTTAAGGGGCTCATCAAAAAGCAGGGAAGGGGGCCACAGCATCCTCTGGATTCAGCAATGTCCATGGGGTTTGTGGAGGTCCTGTGGCCACCAGGAAGCAAACCAGCATGGAACGCGGGTGAAAATGACGTCACCGGGCAAGAGATGGCCGAGCTTGGTTGTTGGGTGATTAGGTTGGGGGATCAGGCTACACGCTCGGAGCTCCAGCTCCTTCTACAAAAGAGAAAGAGCTGGAGCTTCCAAAGCGTAGCCTGATCCCCCAGCCTGATCTACCAACGACCAAGCCCGGCCGTCTCTTGCCCGTTGACGTCATTTCCACCCGCGTGCCACACTGGTTTTCTTTCTGGTGGTTCTATACTCCTCCTGGTCCCCAGGCAGCCAGGAAAAAGGAAAGAAAAGGGAAGCGCCACCTAAGTGTAGAGGTTAAAAATTCATATAATAACGCAAGGATTAAGAATCATGTACAAGATATTGTAGTATAAAGGGCTCATAAAAAGCAAGGAAGGAAGGGGGCCATGCCACAGCATCCTCCAGATTCAGCACTGTCCACGGGGTTTGTGGAGGTTTAATTGAGTCCCCTAAGCGTCCTGTGGCCACCAGGAAGCAAACCAGCGTGGAACGCAGGTCAAAATGACGTCACCGGCCAAGAGGCTGCCAGGCTTGGTTGTTGGGAGATTAAGTTGGGGGATCAGGCTATGCGCTCGGAGCTCCAGCTCCTTCTACAAAAGAGAAAGAGCTGGAGCTTCGAAAGCGTAGCCTGATCTACCAACAGCCAAGCCCGGCCGTCTTTTGCCCGTTGGCGTCATTTCCACCTGTGTTCCATACTGGTTTGCTTCCTGGTGGCCACAGGATGCTTGGAGGACTCAGTTAAACCTCCACAAACCCCATGGATAGTGCTGAATCCGGAGGATGCTGTGGCCCCCTCCCTTCCCTGCTTTTGATGAGCCTTTTATAACACAATGGGGCTATTTACTAAAGGCAAATCCACTTTGCACTACAAGTGCAAACCACACGTGCAAAGTGCACTTGGAAGTGCAGTTGCTGTAGATCCGAGGGGGACATGCAAGGAAAATAAAAAACAGCATTTTAGCTTGCACATGATTGGATAATAAAATCAGCAGAGCTTCCCCTGATTTCAGATCTACCCCTCGGATTTGCAGCGTATGCACTTCCAAATGCGCTTTCAGTGCAATTTCAAGTGCTTGTAGTGCAAAGTGGATTTTCCTTTCGTAAACAACCAGCAATATCTTGTAAGTGATTCTTAATCCTTGTGCTATTATTATATGAATTTTTAACATCTACAGTTAGGTGGCACTTCTCTTTTCTTTCCTTTTTCTTATCTTTTATGCAGAGCTGGCTGTACTCTGAGGGTAGCTGCCGCCTCCTGTTCTTATTTTCAATACAGACTCATATGTATATATGTAAATACCCCTTAGGCCACTTTCACACTGAGGCACTTTACAGGTGTTTTGCACTAAAAATAGCGGCTGTAAAGCACCTGAAAACTGCCTCCTCTGCAGCCCCAGTGTGAAAGCCCGAGTGCTCTTGCAGGACAGGAAAAAAAGTCCTGCAAGCAGCATCTTTGGGGTAGTGCGGGAGCGCTGTATATACCGCTCCTCCACAGCCCCCCGACCATTGGAATTAATAGGCACCGTTTTTAAAGCGCCTTAAAAGCAATTTGAAAGCAGCGATAAGCGGGTGCTTTTAACCCCTTTTGGGGGGTTAAAAGCGCCCCGCTAGTGCCACTATAACAGCGGTAAAGTACCGCTAAATCCAGCAGCGTTTTACCGCTAGCACCGCTTTACCGTTGCTTCAGCGTGAAAGTGGCCTTATGGATTAATGGACTAATCATGGACTATTTGTGGATTATTTTGTACTTTTTACCCTTTGATTCGGCTCCTACTTTTCACCAGGAAATATTGTAATTTGCCCAGGCAGCCAGGCACATGACCTTTGCACAGTCTCTCACATTAACCAGGCAATGGATTTATTTTCTTGGTTTTATTGCTGGTTAAACTTGGATGGAGTGCAAGGAAAGCTTTGGGATACTTCACAATTTAGTGCACAAACACTTAAAGGACTCTTTCTATTCTGTCTATTGATTTCAGGAAGGCAACCACCCTTTTTGCAGAGACTAGAAACACAAGCACTTTTGGGACTCCCAGCAGGGCAAAACCCACTTTTGCGGTCCTGACACTGTCACACAGTCACACAAGGGGTTAAACAACAGACAGTCACTAGGATCCCATTTCCAGGCCTCTACTTACTGTGCCTCCAGATACTTGGGTACCTCCGGTCCAATATTTGCTGTACCATGAATCTCCATGCTGCATCCTCAGAGCACCCCCTCTTCTTGACTCAAAGTTGCTACCAGCAAAAAATATAGGCCCTCCAGCTCCCACTAAGCTGGGACCTTGATGGCAAGCTGTAGCTAACCTGCCTAGTATTGTGCAGAGTATTGCATTATGCGCTGGAAGCTTCTTGGATACAGCAAAGGCTTTACTTTACAGGGCAACAATATGGTTATATTTGATGTCTGCTCTATGATCTCTAGCATAGCATTCATAGGGCAACACATTTGCAACACATTTGCTGGTCTTCTTCTGGTCTTCTTCTGGTCTCATCTTGTATAACTTAGCAAAACAGTTTGCTGTTTAGGCTTGAATGCTCATGCAGTTTCTGTAATGAGGTCCACATACCTTTGGCCATTTTCTCTGTTCTCATGTGGATAAGCTGATCATCTTCCACTAGTAAGCTTATGATTGCTTTTGCCTGCCTATTTTTCCTTTCCCATTCCTCTGTCTCTCCGTTTGTGGGTGTGTCTGTATTCATCACTTGCCACAAGTCATCCATGTTAAGAAACATTTCCAATTTAAACTTCCATAGTTGGTAATTGGCATTGTTCAGCTTTGCTATTGCAAACTTCACATCTGAACCACTTGCGATCTTTCATCTGCTTGCATACAGTATTCACTGACTTGCTATACTCACTGAGTATTGTTTCCAGTGCCTCTGGGTGCTGCTGGGTGCCTGGGATATCCTCTCCAATGGCTGGGCGCCTGGGCCCATAACCTATTGTGCAGAGTATTGCATCATGCGCTAGAAGCTTCTTGGATACAGCAAACAGCTTTACTTTTATGGAGGATGTTAGATTATGTCTTACAGCATTAGAAACAGGAAGAGAACATGAACAAGTACATATAACACAATAAGGCTGGTACTTCCTCTGATTACCTTACTATAAATAACACACTATTGTGTTACAGCGCCACCTGCTGGATAGATCGGTATAGTGCATATGTAGCAGTGCAGTTGCCACTAGTAACAGACAATCCACCAATTCACCCTGCTGCCAGACTCCCACACATCACTTGCAGAGACAATGAACAGTCTTTTGCTGGTTTTGTTTTTGTTTATTGGGGGGTACAACTTGGTTTAGGAAAAGGGTATATGGGATGCCCATAGGATCGTTTAATTGGCATCATATTTTAAAGATTACACACATTAGCACACACACGCCAGAGGCCTGCAGCACCTCTCCACGGAGGCCTAGTAATTTAAAAGCATTCTTTTGGATGGTGGACTACTGTTCCTAGCCAGCCCAGCTTGCAAATCCTGTGCCCTCAGGCCGCATCGATTTGACACATATCCCCACAGTCTCTCCTCTGATCCAGGACTCCTCATCATTCACCGTATAAATGATGAAGACTTTGCTAATGACCGTGTAGAAGCAAAGTTCCCTCACAGACTTCCTGGCACATCCAGCCCTCCACTGTGGTGACACTCACCGACCTTTCACTGCCCTGAGTCCTTGATGAAGAACTTGACCGGACCATGCGATCCAACAGCTTCATCTGCCCCTCTGCTCCAGGAGTTCTTTATCAGCCACTGTGTGATGATAAAGACATTACCAATGACCGTGTAGAGGCAAAATTCCTTCACAGCTCTCCCTGGGCCTCCTCCTGCGATCGGCGCACCCCCCCAGATGGGGGTGCCCTCCTGCTGCTGCCTAGTATTCCATCCTCCACTTCACTCAGCCGACATCTCCCCCCAGTGGCATGTTACCTCAGCTTATATAGGAGGCCCGCCCCCTGCCAATACCAGATGGGGATTGGTCAGGGCTCCCATATGAGCTGCCTGCCACTCCAGTTCTAGGCCCTGCCCCTCTTCCAGAATATTCCCACTGGAAGCAGGGGAGGCGCCTCAGAACTGGAGCACAGGTGGTCACACCCACTGCTACTCTGACCACTCCCAGCCCCCAGATCAAAATAGACAGGCCTAGCTTGCAGCATAGGCCTGCTAAATTTGCCTGTGCTGACAGTTCCTAGTAAAGATCTATTACTAGCACCTACCTATTGGTAGAGGGTGCTACACATATATATAGTTCAGTTCACAATATAACTTGCTGTTGCTTTTCCAACACCCAGAAGGGCAGCAGTCCTCCAGACTGGGATCTCCTCCTTCAGGACAAGAACCCTGTAGCTCTCTGCCTCAGTCAATTTATCTCCTCTCAGCCACCTACCGAGCCAAATTCATGCCAAAGGTCAGTTTCTTCCAGCCTACTATATTCTAGAACCTACTGGAATACCGGGAGAAGCAGCTGGGCCTGCAGTCTGTGCAGCCCAGAGCAGGCAAAACTAATCAAACACTGCTCCACTGCTTACAGAGGAGTCAAAATCTGGATTTAACTGAACCTCTTCCTAGCAACCTATTCTAGGAGTGTGCTGCATATGTTGTCAATCACATATCTGTTTCCACCCTGTAATGTCATAATGAGTCACCGAAATGTGATTGTTTTCATGAACTATGTAAGCACTATCAATTGGGACTTCAATCAGCCAAGGCTCAAAGAGCCCCTAGCAACTTCTGGAGGAACCGTAATTGAGAATGGCTGTGCTGGAGGAGCCCTGTGGCTGTAGACAAACCTGTCTAGCTTGTTGTTGTGTCTGCAGCTACTTGTGACTCCAGTTTCACCCAAAAACTCAAGAGTATCCCAAGTCGCCCCGTGACCTCACGCATCCTTATGTACTGTATGCTCCTGTATGTTCCCAACTGTCCCTCTCCAGGTGCATACCAACTCCTGTCTGTGTCACCATCTTTGTTCAGGCATCATCCAGAGTTACCATCCACATCCTGAGATGATGCCTGAGGACTGAGATGCCGGCTCCAAAACAACTGAATCATATACATTCTAGTGTCTGTGCAGTTCCTGGTGTTCATAAACAGTGATGTAAGTAACTGAGTTAAAATAAACTGAGTTACCTAACGCAGTTACTTTAGAGGGTAACGAGTAATCTAACTGATTACTTTTCCCCTCATGGTAACTCAGTTCCCATTACTTTGGCTTAGTTACCCCAATTACATCTACCGCCACTAGATGTCAGTAGTGTAATTCCGGTGTCCTGCCGAAAAAGTTCCCCCGCCGGATAAGGACCCCCTGTACTGCGCAGGCGCAGGGCTTGCGCAGTACGAAGGACTACGGAGCTTCCGAAAATTGGCGAACCTAAACAGCTCTGAGTGAACTCTACACCGCGCAGGCGCAGTTAACATGTAATTGTACGAGGCGATGCCGCACGCTCCTGATGCTCGTGCTACTCTGCAAGGGGCGTCTATCGTGTAAGTAAGGGCGGGTCTAGTATTACTGTAACCAAGGGGCGCATTTATTATTATTGTTATATATCGAGCTCTGCCCATTAATTTAACATTCGCCCTCTTCTATAGCCATCCGCCCCTTACACGATATAATAATAATAGACCCGCCCCTTGCTTACACGTTATAACAGATCTGTCTCTTGGTTAGAGTAATAATAGACCCGCCCCTTGGTTACACGATATATAACAATAATAATAAATGCGCCCCTTGCTTACAGTAATACTAGACCCGCCCCTTAGTTACACAAATAGAATATTAAAAAAAAAGTTACAGTTACTTTGCTGCGTAACTAATTACTTTTCCAATGTAGTAACTGAGTTACTAACGCAATTACTTTTTGGGAGAAGTAATTTGTAACTTAACTAATTACTTTTTTAAAGTAAGATGACCAACACTGTTCATAAATGTGTGACACGGACCTGGGTTTGGTTCGGCAGGGGTTCCCCAAACTTCTAAGAAGTTCAGAAGCTTAACCGAACTCCACTGAAATCAATAAGAGGCAGATATTTCAAATTAAACATGGCCATTTTCTGGGTTAATAGGCAAAGGGATGTAATAAAAAAAATAGTAAGGGGGTGGGGGACGGGGAGGGTGTTCACTCCCCTGTGGAACATGTACCAATGCAAAAACTGTTTTAAAAAATTCCATGTTGCGGGGAGCAGTGATTTTTTTAGCACTGACACTTCCATAAGAAAAGAGAGTTTTAAATGGCCATCAAATGACATCTCCCTCTTGGTTCCTTTCCTAAAAGAAAAAAGGCACACAGACTACAAAGGGGTCTGATGTGTATTGTGGGGGGGGGGGGGGGGGGGGGGGGTTGGAGGCAGTTTTCCTTGCCGACAATTTAAACTGCCGTGTTTTTTTTTCTTTGTAAATGTCATTTTTGTTGGAGCACATCCTAGAGCAAAAGTGAACATTCATAGAGTACCCCCAAAATGCATACCAGATCACTGGGTATGGAATTAAATGAGAGTGGTCCCCCAGGAAATCTATTCTATACCCATAATCTGAGCATGGCCAGGAAAGGGAATTGCTGAACAATACCAGGTTACCCCCTGGCAAAGCACCTTGTCCCCAAGTTGAAGAGGACAAGGGCTTCATCCCCAGAACCCTTGCTCAGTTGTTGTGGAGGTCTGGGGGGCGGGGGTTATCAGGATCTGGAAGTCCCTTTTAATAATTAGGGCCCCCCCGGATACCGCTTCCCCGATATGAATGAGTACATGGTACATAGTGCCCCTACTTATTCACAAATAAAAAAAAAAAAAAAAGAAGGTGACATCATTGACGAAATATGGCCATGTTTCCATGGATACGCGCTGTGGGGAGGCCCGGCGCGACTCAGGGGGCCTTTATGGAATCCTGTATTATTTCCGGCTGCACGCAGCTGTCCCTCATGATGGACGGTGCGCCTGACCTCAATATATGTATAAATACTCAGGTGTCACAAGCGCACAGGCATGGTCAACAGGCGGACGTATGCGGAGATGCTGACGGGAGATTGCACACATTCACAGTGAGTTATACGGACATCTTTTTGATCTCCTTTCTCTTGCTATTGCAGTTGAAATATCTCATCTCTAGGGGGCGGCTATTGACGCTCATTATATTTTTTGTTCTTTGTTTCTTTTTTCGAATTTGGGACCTTGAACAGTCCTTCAATGCAACAGTGATTGGATCACTTTACAGCATCTCCTGATCTCTCTGTCCTTCCAAGCCTGGCTGCCGGTGTTTTGATGTGACCTCAACTTTTAGGTTAGTTGGATCATAGGGTAACCTTTTTTGGACTATGGATGTATATTTACTTTTTTTTTCTTTTCCTTTTACTTATATATATTTTTTACAGTATTCCCACCCCAGGGGTTTTCTTTCTTTCTATTTTTCATGGGATGTGGCACACTTTTGAAATCTTGTATATAATTATTTTTCACTTCTGTATAGGTAGGACGCTGTCTCCTATGGCAACAGTCATAGAAGTTACTAACTGTAATTGTATTCAACTATTTGCAACTCGAACAGTTCTCCGCTTACCCCACAATCGCTCACTGTGGTTCTTCAGTCAATGAGCTCCCAGTCTCTCTCACTAGACTTCAGATCCAACAGCCACTGGATCCCCTGAGCTCTTCCACTGTTAGCACTCAGTCTTCCTCAAGCGTCACCCCCGGCTTCCCTGCTGGGTTCCTGGCTTGGCACTCACAGATACTCTTCAAGCTTCACCCCTGCTGTCCCGCCTGGTCCCTGACTTGACACTTGCTGAAGTTTTCCCACTTCTTCACCATCCCTGGCTGGCGAGAAGTCTGCTCTGGTACTGGCCTCAGCTTAATCACAGTGGTATCTGGTAACAAGGTGGATGGTTCCTTAGTGGCGACCGCTTCCCCTTTACCCCTGACCATAACTGGTTCCCCGGCCTGACGGAACCGTTACTTCTGGTTGGACTACAAGCCCGCAGTCCCAACCCTCTCCTGCTTCTGGATAGGCCCTCAGACAGCCTAGTAGACAGATGTCCCCGGGATATGCCTAAGGCTTACGGCCTAGCAGCCCGGGGGCAACATAACACACGTTCACCCAGACAGCTGTCCAGGTGGCACAGAACCTTCAGATCCAACAGCCACTGGATCCCCTGAGCTCTTCCACTGCACTCAGTCTCTTCCTCAAGCGTCACCCCCGGCTTCCCTGCTGGGTTCCTGGCTTGGCACTCACAGATACTCTTCAAGCTTCACCCCTGCTGTCCCGCTTGGTCCCTGACTTGACACTTGCTGAAGTTTTCCCACTTCTTCACCATCCCCGGCTGGCGAGAAGTCTGCTCTGGTACTGGCCTCAGCTTACTCACAGTGGTATCTGGTAACAAGGTGGATGGTTCCTTAGTGGCGACTGCTTCCCCTTTACCCCTGACCATAACTGGTTCCCCGGCCGATGGAACCGTTACTTCTGGTTGGACTACAAGCCCGCAGTCCCAACCCTCTCCTGCTTCTGGATAGGCCCTCAGACAGCCTAGTAGACAGATGTCCCCAGGATATGCCTAAGGCTTACGGCCGGCAACATAACACACGTTCACCCAGGCAGCCGTCCAGGTGGCACAGAACCCTGATCACCTGACTCCACCCAAATAAATAGGCTCTCCCAGCAGGCCAAGAAAACCCCATCCCATTCATTCATAATCTGTCCTTGCTATGCCCTTGTCTTATCCAGTGTCACCAGATACCAGGCCCCCTAGTGACAGAAGAGAGAAGTACAGCAATTCCACAATTAGGGGGAAATCAATTAATCTCCTAACAATTGGCCAAGGCAACTATCTCCTGGCAACTAAATATAATAGCAGCCCTGCCTAAACATCAGGGTGCTACACATTAAAGAGCTAGCTGAAGACCAAAGGCTTCTTTCTTCTCTGAGACACAACAACATATCCTGCTCTTCACTAAGGGACTGTTCCGTTAGTAACATATGTACAAGTACCTACACCCAGGATTCTATTTACTGACTGAGAGGGTTTATGTATTTAAGAGTTTTATCAATGTAAGGACATTGTTGTATTTTGCTGCTCCATTTGACCTGTGGTGTTGAGGCCTAGGAGGGAGTGGTTTGACACAAGAGCGGTCACCCCTCTGCCCTCCTTCTGCCTGTTCACATCTCCCTCAGGGGTCAAGTTTAAACCACTGGGGATTTCTGCTCATAGCTTTTCAGTAAACATGGTTCAACTTTTGCACCTAAAGTGTGTGTGCCTTTTTAACGCTTTGATTATCATTGAAAATGTCTGAACCCATGGTGTCAGAGGTGTCAGATGACTTGCATGGTCAGGTCAACCAGTGGGGTACAGATTCAGCAATCGGCCCTCACGGGGGTAGCGCTGCATCTGATTAAAAAATAAAGTCAGTGGTTGGTAAGGATGCTGCGGGTGCACAGGATCCACTGCTTCTTCAACACCTATTGACAGCTGGGATAGTGGTGACCTCATTGGCTCATTCTGGCCATATTTAGGCAATGATGTAGCCCGTTTTCATTCCCTGCCTATAGGCTTACAAGACTGGGGATTCCTGGCCACATAAGTAAATGGGTCGGGTGATGTCAGTGGCTGGTTTGAACACAATGGCTGTGGCTTCCCTAGCAATGACTGACAGCCATAAGCTGTTCTGTTCGTCCACGCTAAATGCCCTAAACATTCGGCGTTTCGACACACATTCAAAGAGCCAGGGTTCTGCCTGAGGTAACATGTCTAAAGCCCCATACACACGGTCGGATTATCCGATGGATTCTGTCCTATCGGACAATGTTGTCGTAAATTCCGACCGTGTGTAGGCACCATCGGACAGTGTACGTCGGATTGTCCGACGGACAAAGTCTTATCTCCTGCTGGATAGATTTTTCGACAACAAAGTCCGATCACACCAAATCCGATCGTGTGTAGCGTAGTCCGACGGACAAAGTGCTACGCATGCTCAGATCACATTACAAGACCAAATCTATTGGCTACTAGCCTCTACGTAGTCCCGTCATAGGCAACAAACGTCACCACGTTCAGAATGATCGGATTTTCCGACAACTTTGTCCAACCGTGTGTATGCAACACCAACATCGGACAAAGTACGACGGACATGATCCGACGGACCTGGTCCTCGGATAATCCGAGCGTGTGTATGGGGCATAACTATAAAGCTACGTTGCAGTCTGCTCCATGAGGGAAGCGAGACAAATGCTTTCTCCTGCCTGCAGTAGGACATCATTTCAGCCTAGGCAAAGCACAAGGATTCATTTTTAATGATAAAAAGTCAAGATACAGTGGAACCTTGGATTACAAGCATAAACTATTCCCAGGAGAATAGCATATCAAAGCGAGTTTCCCCATAGAAGTCAATGGAAATGAAGATAATTTGTTCCGCATGGACTTCTATTACATGTGGCCAGAGGTGGGGGGGGGGTGCCGGAGAGCCTCGGAAACACTCGAGAACAGCTAAGGGGGCACTCGGAAAGGCTCGGAAACACTCGGAAACTGAGTATTTCCGAGTGTTTCCAAGTATTTCCTAGTCATTCAGAGTATTTCCGAGCGGCTCTGAACCGCTCCGAGTGTCCCCGGCGCCCCCTCACCTCTGGCCAAATGCGGTACTGCACCGCCCATTAGCTTGAATTCTGCTCGTTTTGCAAGACAACGCTCGCAAACCGAGTCAGAATTTTAAAAATAATTTGCTCGTCTTTAAAAAAACGTGTTAACCGCATTACTCGTAAACCAAGGTTCCATTGTATTTCTGCAAAATTATACTGTTTCTGTAAATTGAGACACTTCTGAAATGTATTCATAAAGACTTGTAAAGTTAATGAAAGGCTTACTTTAATGTTTATTTGTGTCAAATAATGTAACAAAAAAAGACATACAGTAGCAAATCTGTTTGTTTCCAGAATCTGCGTTTTTTTCCTTTTTTTTTTTTTTTTTTAAAGGGCTGGTCCATCCAAAACAGATATGTGAAGATGTTGGGTTTATGTTTGGTGTCTGACGCTCCCTCCCTCTGGTACCTTATATCTCTTATGGACTTTCTGTGTACCTATCCTGATCATTATAAGGAAGTCTCTCTCTGCTAGGGATGAGCCGAACACCCCCCCCGTTCGGCTCGCACCAGAACCCGCGAACGGACCTAAAGTCCGTGCGAGCTTTAGAACCCTATTAGTTATAATGGATGCGAACGTTCGAAATTAAAAGTGCTAATTTTAAAGGCTAATATGCATGTTAATGTCATAAAAAGTGTTTGGGGACCTGGGTCCTGCCCCAGGGGACATGTATCAATGCAAAATTGTTTTTTAAAAACGGCCGTTTTTTCAGGAGCAGTGATTTTAATATGCTTAAATTGAAACAATAAAAGTGTAATATTCCTTTAAATTTCGTACCTGGGGGGTGTCTATAGTATGCCTGTAAAGGGGCGCATGTTTCCCGTGTTTAGAACTGTCTCTGCGCAAAGTGTCATTTTTGAAAGTAAAAAAGCTATTTAAAATCACTCGCGGCTAATGTTAATTCACGGCTCCCGTAACACAGAGAACAGTGATTCATTGAAACTCATTCATAAAAAAAATTCATTTATAAAAAATAAAAAAAATTAAAAAAATCAAAAAAAAAAAGCGTAGGGGTCCCCCCAAATTCAATAACCAGGCCCTTCAGGTCTGGGATGGATAATTAAGGGGAACCCCAGCCAAAAAAAAAAAAAAAAATGGCGTAGGGTCCCCCTCAAAATCCATACCAGACCCTTGAGGTCTGGTATGGATTTTAAGGGGAACCCTAGCCAAAAAAAATGGCGTGGGGTCCCCCTCAAAATCCATACCAGACCCTTATCCGAGCACGCAACCTGGCAGGCCGCAGGAAAAGAGGGGGGGACGAGAGCGGCCCCCCCTCTCGCCTGAACCGTACCAGGCCACATGCCCTCAACATTGGGAGGATGCTTTGGGGGTCTAAGACCCCTAAAGCACCTTGTCCCCATGTTGATGAGGACAAGGGCCTCTTCCCCACAACCCTGGCCGGTGGTTGTGGGGGTCTGCGGGCGGGGGGCTTATCGGAATCTGGAAGCCCCCTTTAACAAGGGGACCCCCAGATCCCGGCCCCCCCCTGTGTGAAATGGTAAGGGGGTACAAAAGTACCCCTACCATTTCACCAAAAAAGTGGCAAAAATGGTAAAAATGACAGGAGACAGTCTTTGACAATTCCTTTATTAAAATCTTCTTTCTTCTTTCTTCATCCTTCAGATTCTTCATCTTCTCCTTCCTTCATCTTCTTCCATCTTCTTCTTCCATTTTCTTCTTCCTCCGATCCGCTTCTTCTTGCGCTGGTCTTCTCGTCCTTCTCGTCCGGCATCTTCTTCCGTCGGCGTCGGCGTCGGTGTCGGTGTCTTCTTGGGCCGCTCCGCGCAATGGGAGGCTCCCGCTGTGTGAGGCTCTGCTCCATCTGACAGGTCTTTTAAAACTGAGGGCACCTGGTGACCCCGCCCCCCTCTGACGTCATGGGGAAAGCCATCATGGAATTCCCCATGACGTCCCTGTGCCTCAGAGGGGCGGGGTCACCAGGTGCCCTCCATTATAAAAGACCTGTCAGACGGAGCGGAGCCTCACACAGCGGGAGCCTCCCATTGCGCGGAGCGGCCCAAGAAGAGACAGAGACAGAGACACCGACACCGACGCCGACGCCGACGGAAGAAGATGCCGGACGAGAAGACCAGCGCAAGAAGAAGCGGATCGGAGGAAGAAGAAAATGGAAGAAGAAGATGGAAGAAGATGAAGGAAGGAGAAGATGAAGAAACCGAAGGATGAAGAAAGAAGAAAGAAGATTTTAATAAAGGAATTGTCAAAGACTGTCTCACTTTTTTGGTGAAATGGTAGGGGTACTTTTGTACCCCCTTACCATTTCACACAGGGGGGGGGCGGGATCTGGGGGTCCCCTTGTTAAAGGGGGCTTCCAGATTCCGATAAGCCCCCCGCCCGCAGACCCCCACAACCACCGGCCAGGGTTGTGGGGAAGAGGCCCTTGTCCTCATCAACATGGGGACAAGGTGCTTTAGGGGTCTTAGACCCCCAAAGCATCCTCCCAATGTTGAGGGCATGTGGCCTGGTACGGTTCAGGCGAGAGGGGGGGCCGCTCTCGTCCCCCCCTCTTTTCCTGTGGCCTGCCAGGTTGCGTGCTCGGATAAGGGTCTGGTATGGATTTTGAGGGGGACCCCACGCCATTTTTTTTGGCTAGTGTTCCCCTTAAAATCCATACCAGACCTCAAGGGTCTGGTATGGATTTTGAGGGGGACCCTACGCCATTTTTTTTTTTGGGCTGGGGTTCCCCTTAATATCCATCCCAGACCTGAAGGGCCTGGTTATTGAATTTGGGGGGACCCCTACGCTTTTTTTTTTGTTTTTTATTAATGAATGACAGCTCTCTGTGTTACAGGAGCCATCAATTCATTAGCCGCGAGTGATTTAAATAGCTTTCTTCCTGCAAAAATTACACTTTTTTGCAGGGAAAGTTCTAAGCACAGGAAACCTGCCCCCCTTCACAGGCCACCTATAGACACCCCCCAGATGTGATACTGCAATGCTGTTCTAACAGCATGCACACACATATCCCCAGAAATAGAGCACATATTGTTGTCAGCAGTCAGCAGCACACTGACACGCTGACACTGTCTGAAACATAATATGCGAGGCCGCCGGCGCGGCGGCCTCTTATACCGTGGGGCGTGTACTAAAGCCCCTGAGCTATAATTGGCTACAGGCATCCTGCCTGTAGCCAATTATGGCTCTCCTCGCTGCCGGCGCTGTGATTGGCCAAGCATGCGGGGTCACAGTGCATGCTTGGCCAATCATCAGCCAGCATTGCACTGCGCGGGCCGCAATGCATTGCGGGGCCGCTCGCATCACACGAATTTGATGCGAGCGGCCCCAATAGTTCTGGGCTCGCCGAGCGAGCGAACACCCGGTGCTCGATTTGAACATGGGTTCGAATCGAACACCGGGCTCATCCTTACTCTCTGCTTATTGGACTTTTCATGTATTATTATATCGCAAGTTAGCCATTGACATTCAAAGAAACTTGCAGGCCCCGTCCAACCTGTCAAAATCATTTCACTTTATTTCTTTTTTCACAAATAAACAAGCATTGGCTGGATCACCAGAGTGCTCGTGTTTAGGTCGGTGGAGAAGGGTGGGGAAGCATTATATGTGACCCCCACTGAGTTATGTTTTCAAGATGGCCGATGCTACTTCCCCTGAGACATGATTGGTGGGGGCAGGAGATGGCTGTAGACATAATCATCGCCTGGTCCAGCCAAAACTGGCAAAATCTGGGTTGCTGTAACCTCTTGACGACCGCCCACAGTACATTTACATCATTATTTTGTTGTTAAATACCGTTGTTATTGCATCAGCTAGCTGCCATAACCCTGGTATCCTTTTTGTACTGTGGGTGATTCTCTTTTAGATAAAAGTGATCCCAGTGGCAGATTCACCACGTGATTGCTTTTAGAGGTGTCGAGAGAGGTGCCCTCAAGTGGCTTCCTGGTGGTCCCTGAGCTTATCGGAACCGAGCCGATACCCTGAGACGCCTGGACAGGAAGCCAAGTGAGGGCAAGATAACCTTCACATGGTTCTATACTACGGCCCTCCAGCTGTTGCGGAAATAAACGTCCCATGAGGCATCGTAAAACTCTTACATTCACAGATATGACTAGGCATGATGGGAACTGTAGTTCCTGAACACCTGGAGGGCCATAGATTGGAGACCCCTGCTCTATGCCCTTGGAGGACCTGAGGGACGTCTGACGTTACTTCCGCCTCTTGGGCTTAAAGGGATTTTTTTAATTTATTTTTTTAAAGCAAAATGTAATTTCTTTTTTTTTTTGTGCTTTTTTTTTTTTTGCTTTTAAGGGCAAATGAGAGATCTGGGGTCTTTTTGACCCCAGATCTCTCAATAAAGAGGACATGTCATCCTTATTTCTATTACGGGATGTTTGCATTCCTTGTAATAGGAATAAAAATGATAAAAAAAATAAAATTAAAGGGACAGTGTAAAACTAAAAGGTTAAATAAATAATACAGAAGCGACGCCCGCATATGTAAACGGTATTCGCACTACACATGTGACGTATCACCACGATTGTTAGAGCGAGAGCAATCATACTAAATCTAGACCTCCTCTGTAACTCTAAGGCCCCTTTCACACGAGGCGGGCTCCGCTTGCACGGAGCCCGCCTCTGTCCGCCGGCTCAGCGGGAGATCTCGCCGTTGATCTCCGCTGAACCGGCGGATGACAAGCCTCTCTCTGCTCACTGAGCGGGGAGGGGCTTGCGAGCGCCGCTGATCTCTATGGAGAGATCGGATGAAAACGGACAGTGTGTCCGTTTTCATCAGATCTCACCCGATCCGATCCGCCACCGACGGATCTGGACGTATAGCCATACGTCTGCTTTTGGCGGATCGGACCGGGTCGGATGTCAGCGGACATGTCTCCGCTGACATCCGACGCTCCATAGACTAACATGGAGCGCCCGTTCAGATCCGCCGTCAAAACTGACAGGCGGATCTGAACGGTCCGACCGTGTGAAAGGGGCCTAAACAGGTAACCTGTAAAAAAAATTTTAAGCGTCACCTATGGAGATTTTTAAATACCGTAGTTTGTCACTATTCCACTGCGTGCGCAATTTTAAAGCATGACATGTTAGGTATCTATTTACTTGGCGTAACATCATCTTTCACATTAAATATTGCAATGATCGCCATTTTATTCTCTAGGGTCTCTGCTAAAAAAAAAAAAAATGTATATTGTTTGAGGGTTCTAAGTAATTTTATAACAAAAAATACTAACTTAAACTTGCAAAGAAAAGGTTCCAGAAAAGGTCTGGCCTTAGGCTTGATTCACACTAATGCGTTTTTTGATGCATTTTGCATTTTGCAGAAATGCAGGGACATTTTTTAACATGGGTTCCTATGGAACATGTTCACATCAATGCATTTTTGTCCTCTGCATTTTTGGAAGGGGTCTGGACTTTTTTTCATGCAAAATGCAGCGTTTTGCATGTAATAGAAGTCAATGGACCCGCATCCAAAACGCAAGTACCACGTTTATACAGCGGTTTTACCGCGATTTGCATTTTGCTTTTTTTTTTTTTACACTGTATATAGCTGGTTACTAAGCAACCACAGTTTAAAAAAAAAAAAAACGCAAAGCGTGGCAAAATCGCAGTAAAAACGCATGTCCAAAAACGCGGCAAGCACCGCAAAAAGCACTGCGGAAACGCTTAAAAGCAACATCCATAGATGTGAATCGAGCCTTAAAGTGGTTTAAGGCCTGGTTCACACCTAGGCATTTTTAAGTGCTTTTTGCATTTTGCAGATTTGCACTATAGAATGTGTTCCATAGGAAACCATGTTAAATAGACTGCAGTACAAATCTGCAAAATGCAAAAAGCATTAAAAATGCATAGGTGTGAACCAGGGGTAAAGCCAAATGACCAACCTCCAGGAAAAGTAAAAGTCCACCTTTTTGTAGTGGGGCTGCACCCATACTACAAGGGTTAACTATTCAATTTCACTTACCTGATCCTCTACCCCCTCCCCTACGCTTCATGCAGGGCTATGGACCCTTGAGGATGTCTGGTATTAATGACATCAGGGATATCAGGGACAAACAGCATCATGAAGGCCACAGAACATAACAGACAGGTCAGGGATAAAGTTGTGGAGAAGTTTAAAGCAGGGTTAGGTTATAAAAAAATATCTTTGAACATCTCACGGAGCACTGTTCAATCCATCATCCGAAAATGGAAAGAGTATGGCACAACTGCAAACCTACCAAGACATGGCCGTCCACCTAAACTTATAGGCTGGGCAAGGAGAGCATCAGAGGAGCAGCCAAGAGACCCATGGTAACTCTGGAGGCTCAGAGATCCACAGCTCAGGTGGGAGAATCTGTCCACAGGACAACTATAAGACCCCTTTCACACTGGGTCCGCCACCACGTTAGCGATAAAGCGAAGCTCGTTTTAGCGGCGCTTTAGTGCTGTTTAAGCGCTAGTGAGGGCTTTTAACCCCAAAGAAGGGGTTGTGGCGCTTCTGAAGCGCTTTTCATTCATTTCAATGGGCAATGCGTTTTGGGAGTGCTGTATACAGTGCCCCCAATCCGCCCCAAAGGTGCTGCTTGCAGGATTTTTCCTAATGTCACGCAAGCGAACAGCCCCTATTTAGAGGCTATTTATAGCCCTAAAAGGCCTGAAAAGCGCCTCAGTGTGAAAGGGATCTTAGTCGTGCACTCCACAAATCTGGCCTTATGGAAGGGTGGCAAGAAGAAAACCATTGTGGAAAGAAAGCCATAAGAAGTCCAGTTTGCAGTTTGCAAGAAGCCATGTGGGGAACACAGCAAACATGTGGAAGAAAATTTTTACTCTTTGGCCTAAAAGCAAAGCGCTATGTGTGATGGAAAACTAACACTGCACATCACCCTGAACACACCATCCCCACCGTGAAACATGGTGGTGGCAGCATCATGTTGTGGGGATGCTTTTCTTCAGCAGGGACAGGAAGCTGGTTAGAATTGATGGGAAGATGGATGGAGCCAAATACAGAGCAATCTTAGAAGAAAACCTGTTAGAGTCAGCAAAAGACTTGAGACTGGGGCGGAGGTTCACCTTCCAGCAGGACAACGACCCTAAACATACAGCCAGAGCTACAATGGAATTTAGGATGTGTAGCAAGACTTGAAAATTGCTGTTCACAGACGCTCTCCATACAATCTGACAGAGTTTGAGCTATTTTGCATAGAAGAATGGGCAAAAATGTCACTATATAGATGTGCAAAGCTGGTAGAGACATCCCCCAAAAGACTTGCAGCTGTAATAGCAGTGAAAGGTGGTTCTACAAAGTATTTATTCAGGGGGGCTGAATACAAATGTACACCACACTTTTCACATATTTATTTGTAAAAAAAAATTGAAAACCATTTATCATTTTCCATCCACTTCACAATTATGTGCCACTTTGTGTTGGTCTTTCACATAAAATCCTTAATAAAATACATTTGTTTTTCTTTGAAACATGACAAAATGTGGAGAATTTTAAGGGGTATGAATACTTTTTAAAGGCACCGTAAAAGTCTTGTTCCTTCTCCAGCCTGTGATTGGACAGTGCAAGTAGAAGCAGAGGACCGCTGAGCTCATCTCTCTGCTCTCTCCTCCTATCGGCACACTCCTTGCACTTCCCCAAACTGAACTGTTCTGTACAGGGACTGCAAGAGGCTGATATCTGCTCAGATTCAGGTACCTTCACATTTAAAAAAAAAAATTGATAGGGAGGGGTGAGTGCGAGTGGGGGGAATATTTATGTGTATGTTTTTACTATTGACAGTCCTGTGTGACCACAATTGGGGCCGGTTGTGGCCTTTTTGTAATCATATATTTTTTTTTTTTTTTACTTGCTTTAAAAAAAAATTGTACAATAAAAAGAATTAAAAAAAAAATCTTTGATTGAAGAACTGAATAATTTGTGTTTTTTATATTGCCCTATTCAGGTTTCCAGTGCTAAAATATTGTATTTGGTTGGACTGTCCAACTCGGTGGGTGAGTTGGTAATTTGGGGGTACATGAGAATTTTTTTCAGAAATGTAATCTGTGTAGATAAAATGTTTTGTTGGCCCAACCACCTTAGCATTTTTATTTTCATTTGTCTTCCCAGTAGCCTATAATTCAGTGATGCATCTCCACTGTCCTCCCAGGAGGCAGAGAGACATTATTACATTTAACGATAATTCAGTTTCTGTCCTGGTAAAATGTTTTAATTCCTTCCTGAACGCTGGTGATGAAGCTGATTATGTTGTTGGGTAATGCCGACTCCACCACAGCTCGTGGTAGAAGACCACCAAGTTCTGTCTGGATGTAGACCACAAGCTTGGAATGTGCTGGGTTCCTGCAGTAAACAAAAGGATGAAAAAATAATTATAGTACGTGGTAATAAAATTCCACATTTGGCGTTACGGAATGTAGGTGGGGTGCAGCATGGCCAGAGGCAGCTCTAGGCTTTGTGAGGCCTTAGGCAAATCTGAGACATGAGGCCCATTCACATCCATAATGGGAAAAATAATTAAAGCCATAAAAATTAACTGTATAAATTGCATATATTAAGAGTTTAAAATCCTATGAACTATGAATTCACCGTATATAGAATTTTCTCTAACCAATTCTTCTTTAATCAAATATATATATTATACGCATATTTCTCCATTTACAGGAAGGTCAGGTTAATATAACCCAGCCAGCACAGAGTTCCCCCATATATCAGAGTCTGCAGGATTCCCCCTTACAGTGCATGGGAACACTGATATAAAGGGGAATTCTCCGGATCATGATCTAAGGGGGAACCTGCAGACTTTGGTGTAAAGGGGAACTCTAATGTAAGGGAGGGGGGGATACAAGAGATGGTCAGAAACTGTGCTGATATAATACTACAGTATATGATCAGAGAATGCAGACGTGATACTGGAGATGGTCAGAGACTGCAGACGTGATACTGGAGATGGTCAGAGACTGCAGAGATGATACAAGAGATGGTCAGAGGCTGCAGACATGGTACAATAGATCAGTGGCGGCTGGTGCGCACAATTCTTGGGGGGGGGGGGGGGGGGTGCAAACAAACTGAAAAAATTATAAAAAAAAGAAAACCATCAATTGCAGCCACTGTGCCCTCATATGCAGCCACTGTGCCATCAAATACAGCCACTGTGCCCTCAAATGCAGCCACTGTGCCATCAAATGCAGCCACTGTGCCATCAAATGCAGCCACTGTGCCCATCAAATGGATGCCACCCCCTTTGTGGCAGACAGCATCTGTTTGATTGGGGGGAGGATATGTGCTAGGGGGCTGTGGGAGGGGAGAAGGTATGTGCTGGGGGGGTGGATTTCATATCCAAGCCCCCTTGTAGCACAATTCCTAAAGTCCCCACTAGCACACAGTGGGGCCACTAGGGTTGGTGTCACCTGGTGCGGTAGAACATGGTGTCACCCCCCTGCACTTAGCAGGCTAGTGTGTTGGTGTGGCTCTCCCTCCTTAACCTGTCACAATGGATGGCGCAGGGATGGGATTGAGGGGGGGGGGATAGAGCTGGAATGGGATCGGGGTAATGGATGGAACCAGAATGGGATAGGTGGATGGATAGAGCTAGGATGGGATAGGGGTGATAGATGGAGCCGGGATGGGATCGGGGGGATGGAGGGAGCCAGGATGGGATCGGGGGGATGGAGGAAGTCGGGATGGGATCGGGGGATGGAGGGAGCCGGGATGGGATCAGGGGAATGGATGGAGCCGGGATGAGATCGGGGGGAATGGATGGAGCTAGGATGGAATGGGGGGTGGATGGAGCCGGGATGGTATCGGTGGAATGGGTGGAGCCGGGATGGGATTGGGGGAATGGATGGAGCCGGGATTGGATTGGGGTGGATGAGCCGGGATGGGATGAGGATAGGGTGGATGGAGCTGGGATTGTATGGGGGGATGGTATGGGAATTCGGATTGGATCGGGGGGATGGATGGAGCCGGGATGGGATTGGGGAGGGGTGGATGGAGCTGGGATAGTATGGGGGGGGGTGGATGCAGCTGGAATTGGATCAAGGGGATAAATGGAGCTGGGATTGGATCGGGGGGGATGGAGGGAGCCGGGATGGGATTGGGATGGGGTGGATGGACCCGGGATGGTATGGGGGGATGAATGGAGCTGGTATGGGATCGGGGGGATGGATGGAGCTGGGATGGGATTGGGGTGCGGTCGATGGTGCCAGGATGGTATGGAGGGATGGATGGAGCTGGGATTGGATCGGGGGGGGGATGGATGGAGCCGGGATAGGATTGGAGTGGGATGCATGGAGCCGGAAAGGGATTGGGGTGGGGTAAATGGAGCCGGGATGGTATGGGGGGGATGGATGGAGCTGAGATTGGATTGGGGGGATGGATGGAGCTGGGGTGGGGTTGATGGAGCCAGGATGGTATGGGGGATGGATGGAGCTGGGATTGGATCGGGGGGATGGCCCCTGTGGGGGGCGAGGCCTAAGGCGACCGCCTAATTTGCTAATTAGAGAGCAGCCTCTGAGCATGGCGAGATGGCAATAATTCACACAGTTGGGTGTGTAGCACCTTCTGCTACTAGTGTTAGTGTAGGTAAGTTTATTTTGGTGTGAGTCTGTAATTAGGTCGGGTTACTGCCGGTCAGGCTGGAAGGCTCTGCAGACCAGTCCTCTATCGTCTGGGGGTTCTGGAGGTCCCTGGAAACTTCTAGAAGCAGATCTAAAAAGGCTGGGTCTAAATGTTCATGGGGGTTTGGGCCAATCCCCAAGCAGGACACCTTGGCAGTGTGGTTGAACCAGCCCATAAATATGGTGGAGTCTGAGCAGCAGGGAGTCGGGTGGAAGATAGAGTGCTGAGGTGGCTGTCGGTGGCCTAGGAGGGGTCCCCTAGGTCTAGGGGGGGACTCTGCCTTCAAGCTGGCTTGGAAGAATCCATTTAGTGTCCAGTTTGAGAAAGAATCTTGTCTAGGAGCCAGGTAGGTAGGTCCAGGTAGGTAGGTCGGTGTGAGTCAGGTAGGTAGGTCGGTGTGTGTCAGGTAGGTAGGTCAGTTTAGTGGTCAGCATTGATGGGCACTGGTAAGCCAGGTAGCAACCAGCAAGTGAGCTTACCCCCCCCCCCCCCTCCTGGTTGCCAGCCTTGGACTTTGGGCTGAAGCCCCTGGTCTTTTTGCCACCTAGCAACGCCCCTGCATGACATCATTTTAAAATAGAACAGAAAATCCTCACAAAAATGTTAGCTACTAGGCTTACTGCTATACTCCATTTATTGATCTCCTCAGACCAAATGGGCATTATAGCCAAATAGCGCCACTGATATCAATCTTAGAAGGGTCTTGCTTTTCTTAGTCCTGGAAAAGGCCTTTGACTTGGTAGATTGTGCTCTTCCCATGACTTATGATAGGCAACCATCAGAATGATGGGTTATTAGGAATGTGTGGGATGCACGAAAAAACAGACAAGCTTCAGCACTACCAGCAAGTGTTGAAGCTTTGCCCATCAGAATGAGCTGGCTTTTGGGCATAGTGAGGGGGAAGGAGCACTGCTGATGTCATCAAGAGAGATGATATCCTTAGTGTACCCCCAGAATTCAGCATGGTGCACTTATTTAAAGTGTCACTAAACCCACATCATAAAAAACACTATAAAATCAATAAATGCTATATTACATGCTGTTCATACTCACTCAGTCACTATGAGATTAGTTTTCTGTATTTTGCAAAACACCTGGTTGATCCTGCTGCTCTCTAGCTCCCCCTTCTGTCCATGTCCCCAATTCAGCTAGAGATTTTGCAGAGCTGTGGTGGCAACTCTGCACATGCTCAGTTTTCAGTGAGTTTCTATGCTGAGCATTTCCTCCCTCTATCACACCTAAAGCAGCCCATGTGACTATAGAGTCACACATGTAGGTGTATACACAGTGATAAATGACAGCCCACTCCCTCCCTCCACCTTCATGTCCACTAACCAGCTAAACACACTGGAGGCGGGATATTACATGTAGATTAATGGAGGCTTCACCTCTCTCATATTCTAAGACACAGGCTGCAGGGGCGTGACACAGCCTGAGACTGACAGAAATCCGCCCACACTTGCCAAAAAAATAATACAGATTTAAATATATATATTTATATTTGTATGACAATTTAAAAGAGTTTATTAATTTTAATTATTTACTTTTACCTTGTATTCCAAAGGCTGTTTTTTTCTTTTTCTTTTTTTGAACATGTGACCAGCAGCAGAGGACTAGAAGCTTCTCCTGCTTATTATTTCCTGCAGACAGGCTGGGAAAGAGCTGGGTCACATGACAGCTGTATATCAATTAGGATAAAGGTACTTAGAAGTTTTTTTTTTTTTAATAAAAAGTGTGTGTGTTTAGTATCACTTTAATTAGATGACACACCAATGTTGATGGAGAAGGGAAGAAAAAAGAAAAAGGGCGGGCAAAATTTAAGCAGAATAAACTTTAGTTTTAAATAATCTCTGAAGAAAATAAAAAATCCTGGACGGTCGCACTCCATTTCACACTATGCGTTGGTGCTTAATCATGATTAAGCACCAACGCATAGTGTGAAACGCGTTAGCTGTTTTTCCCTGTCCTCCTTGTGTATGAAGTGACTGTATTGGATTTTATAATATTTTTCAATAAAGATGCCTTCAGCAGAGTGCGGCCGTCCAGGAGTTTTTCTTTTCATCTACATTTTGTGCGGAGCCAGCACCTGTGATTTCCTAATAGGGCGGGTGCTTTCAAGAGGTCTGGAGGTTTTTGGAGCAGCAATCTCTTTCAATAATCTCTGGTGATCCTGCCCTGATGGTTCTTGTTTGGGCACTTCCTGTTCTAGGGTGACAACACACTGTTCCTGTCTCCTAACTTTAATCCTGTTCCTGTCACCTAGGCACTGACGGAAACTAATAGTGGCCATTGTAATGCACATTACGGAGGCGCCGTCCACTGTTGCCACCGACAGAAAATCTGCCCTGAGAAATGCCATGCAGCCACTGCTGGCGTGCATGTAGACAGGAAGTGGCTGTAATGAGGCTGCAAGAGTTCTGCAAAGCTGAGATGCAACAAAAGGGTAAAAAGTAGAAAAACATTTAATAAAAAAAAATGTAAAAAAGACAACTGATTATGATACACAATGCTTTAACAAATGAAATGTTATTATAGGATTTACGGCTCAGGCAAAGACACATAAGACCTACATCAATCCGGGGTACTTACTCAGGCAGCGGTGAACATATATATCCAGTTGGGTAATTGAAGCCTCGAACATTTGAGGAATTTACTGGGCATTTTTCATAATCAATACTTATACCTAAAAGGAATATAAATAAGGGCTTATTAAAGAAATTTTTTTTTAAATATTTTTACTTTCAACCTGCACTGATACATTTTGGCCATTAGAGGGCAGTACCAACTCATAGGAGGGTGGCAGTTGTAAAATAGTATTCATTCATGATAAAAAAATAGTAAAAAAGTAATTCATTCATGATGTGCAAGCTTAGGGGATCCTGCGCTCAGCAGTCAGTGGCTTGTCAAAGTCACTGTGCAGCTCAGTTTTAATGTTGAGCACATGCTTGGGTTGATGGCCCTCTCCTCCACTTCTGCGCTCGGTGGTGCAGGCTGTGCTCTCTCTCCCATTCATCCTTCCTGCTAGTGCAGCTCCTGAGCATCCGTGAACACCGCCACCTGCTTGTAATACAGGAGCACTGCACTGGCAAGAAGGAGGACGGGGAGAAAGAACACAGCCCGCACCGTCTCCCGACTCTCTCCTCCTCTCCTTGCTGCTCCCAGGGCTGGGCTGACAAGAGTAGTTATGCCCTTGTCATTACTCCTGTCAGCCTTGTAACAGAAGGAAGGCACCCCATTCCCTACAGGAAACAATTGCGCCCAGGGCAGCCACCCCTCCCTCCCGTCCACCCCTTGTACTGGCTCTGCCAGCATCATCTAGCTTGTTCCCCCTCAACCTGACTGTCCCTGTCCTGCCCATTTCATTCATTCAGTCAAGGAGGCTTAGCTTCACATGGTGTTACCCAGTGTGGTCTGCATACAAGTGAGGTCTACTAGGAATAAGGGGCACCACCACCCCTATCCAGCACCGCCGCACCTCCCTATCCATGCACCCGGCCCTTTTCAGGACACTAGGTGCATTAATTTCTATGTGTTTTTTGAAGCACCTGATTAGAGCCAGAGGCTCCAATAGGCTTCAAAATAGGGTGGGCTCGAGACGCCGAGCATTGCGTCTGGAGCACACCCAGGTGTGTTGCAACAGTGAATGAATATTCATTGTTGCAACACCGATCCTCCTCCCAGCCAATCCAGAAGCGGGTCTGATACCCGTCACCCGATTGGCTGAAAGGACAGGCGATCCTATTGGACGCATATTAGTAGGCGGAAGCGAGGAGAAGAATACACAGGAGCCGCTGCCCTATGCCCGCCACAGCCTGATGCCCGGCGCAGCCTGTTGTCTGCCGCTGCCCGATGTCCCTGCCTGATGTGCCCACCAATCCCCGATGTACCTGGCGCTGCCCGATGTGCCAACCAATCCCGATGTGCCTGCCGCTGCCTGATGTGCCCGCCGCCTAGATGGGGTAAGTGCCGGTGGACAGGCAGACAGCGAGGGGGGGTTGGGGGAGTTTGAGGTGCCGGCGGGGAGGGGGGTGGTTGTTTGCCACCCACCAAACAAAAAAACACCAGCCGCCACTGCTAGGAATACCCACTGCATCAACCAAGACATTTTGATATTTGCATAACGCCACCCAAGAGGAATTGTAGGATGTAAAAATCTGAAGTGGCAACAAATATGATATACAAATAATGTTTAGGATCTCTCCACAGAAATAGATAGTTCCATCATCCGAAAGGTTGGAGGAAATAGGGCAATGAAATCTCTGCACCTGAGTTCCCAGCTCCGCCCACCTGCTGCAGCCATCCAATAGGAGCTTTAGACTCATTTACAGAGGGGTGGATTCATAATTAGGTGCACAAGATGAAAAAGAAATAATAATGACAGAAACGCACTCACCATTAGTGGTGACGACTCCTCCGTCATATCTCCTAATGTGTACTAGATCCACAAACTCTCTGGATGAAATAAGCCCCATCCCAGTACTGTGTGTGATGGTGCGACAGATCACATTGTCCTACAAGAAGAAAACTTTATTAACACAAAACATCAATAACGGTGAAGAGCATATTGATTTGACTCCTACTAGTCCAACACAGTTAAAGGGTAACTCCAACTCAAGCACAAGGGAAGAGCCTGAAATGTAGTGTTTCTCATCCTTGTCTCAGTCCTGGCACCCTTTAACCACTCGCCTACTGGGCACTTACACCCCCTTCCTGCCCAGGCCATTTTTTCAGTTTTCAGCGCTGTCACATGACAATGACAATTGCGCGGTCATGCTACACTGCACCCAGATGACATTTTTATAATTTTCTTCACAGAAATAGAGCTTTCTTTTGGTGGTATTTTATTACTACTAAAAAAAAATTGAAAAAAAAAAAAATGTTACTTAGTTTCTGTCAGTACAATTTGTAATTAAGTAATTTTTCTCCTTCAATGATGTGCGCTGATGAGGCAGCACTGATGGGCACTGATAATCTGAACTGGTGGGCATTGATGAAGCGGCACTTATGGGCACTGATTAGGTGGCACTAATGAGGAGGCACTAATATGCCGCACTTATGGGCACTGATAGGTGGCACTGATGGCCACTGTTAGGTGTCACTGATGGGCACTAATAGGTGGCACTGATTGGCACTGGTGGGCACTGATAGGTGGCATGGATAGGCGGTACTGATGAGCACTGATGGGCACTGTTAGGTGTCACTGATGGGCACTAATAGGTGGCACTGATTGGCACTGATGGGCACTGATAGGCGGCACTGGTGGGCACTGATAGGCAGCACGGATAGACGGTACTGATGAGCACTGATGGCCATTGATGGGTGGCACTGATGGGCATTGATGGACAGCAGTGATGGGCATTGATGGGCAGCACTGATATGCGGGACTGACAGCCAGCACGAACTGGCATCACTAATGGGCACTGATTGGTGGCACTTGTGGGCAGTGGGGGGCACTGATTGCTGGCACTGGTGGGCACTTATCGCTGGCACTGATTTGTTGCACTGGTGTCACTATTGTAATCAGGGCACTGATGATCAGTGCCCCCTGATTACATGTGTAGAATTCTCCTGTGAGGAGATGCCGCTGATCGGCTTTCCTCGCCACACACTCTGTCAGTGTGAGCTGAGGAGTGTCGATTACCGGCATCTCTGTGTTTACATGTGACCAGCTGTGATTGGACACAGCCGGTCACATGGTTAAAGAGCCGCGGCTCTTTACAGATTTCGGGGTCGTGATAGCAGCGCTGCGAGCCCCCACGGGAGCGTGAAAGTGGCCGTTCTGGGACTCCGTCATATGATGGTGTCCCAGAACGAGAGCCGCACCGCCCCGCCCCACCGTCATTTGAAGGTGGGCGGGCGGCAACTAGTTAAGGGCCAATTCACAATACGTGTGGTGACTGGTATATTTTTTATTTTTTTTGCACTGTAAAAGACCAGTCACCACAAGGACACACAGAAAACAATAGTTTTTTGTGTCCTATTCACACTGGCACGCAGCCCAAACATGCTGCTGCACAGTGACATGAATGAAGTGTCACTTTTGTGCACTTCAAATAAAGTTTCTATAAAAAAGGTAGCTGTGTGATGCAGTGAATTTTACACCACAGCGCCCCCTACCGCAGTCAGAATGGACAGCTGCTGGAGAGGTAAATCACTGCAATTTACTTCTCCGGCAGCTGTCTGTTAAATGTGAACGGGCCCTGCAAAATCTCCAGGGTGAGTTACGTGTTTTTTTTTCCAGGACAAATTGGACCTTCATTTATGTGTGAATATAATGGATATCTCTTGATATTTTTTATTATCATCATATTTTTTATTTTTATTATTTTTATATTATTATATCATTTTTGTAAAGTTTAGCTATATACGGTATAGTTTTCTCATGCAGGTATTGTAGAAAACGATATCGCATTTTGGCCACTAGATGGAGCTGATGATACAGGAAATAAAGTATAACTAAAGGCAACATTTTTTTTTGTTTGTTTACAGTTTTGCATATAGTGGGGAGGGATTAGAACCCTATTAGGTTTTTATTACTGTTTGTGTCTCCGTGAGATTCACCCTCTTTATTTGTCCTGTTTTTACCATTATCATTGAAAGTAAAAGAAAATCCTAAATTTTGGGGTGTCCCCAGAAAAGTAATAGAGAGGAAATCTTCCAATGGGGACACTAGTTCTGGTGACCTGGGGGGGGGCCCCAAAGCAGCCTTACTCGGGAAACGCTTGGCCTGGCATAAAAAGGCCCTAGCCCCCATCTGCATAAGGGTCAAGTCTACAGCCGGTGCAGTTCTACTCCTTCTTCTGCCCTGTACCGGGCCTCCACATGCCGGTCATATATGTACTGGTGTAGGGTGATTGGCTTCCATACCCCAGCTGCATTACAGCACCTCCCAATCTGGCTTATATATGCATACCGCCCAACATTTTGAGATGGGAATGAGGGACACTAACAAAAGTAGGTAGGCAGAGGACACGCCCCTCTTAAAGGGGAATTAACAAACAAATGGTTAATTCAATCCACAAGGACTTTTTTTCCCCACTACTATTCCTTTATATTGGCTTCTAAAATGTACAAATGCAGCAATTTAGTAATTGGATGAAAGGTTTAGCACTGGGAAACACTTTTTGAAAGATAGAAAGTGCATTTTCTATACATCTATATAGATCAGACCAAAATTAGGGACAAATGAGGAGGAAAGAGGGACAGAGGGACATTGCTCCAAATCAGGGACAGTCCCTCGAAACCAGGGACAGTTGGGAGCTATGTATATGGGTGCTGCCTCATCCATGACTTCACTGTAGGAGGGCTCTAACTGAAAGAGGCCTAACACCTGATGACACTGTCTGCTATAACTAGACACTATTCTGGCATAGCTCCCAATAGGGATGGGCCCGGTGCTCGATGCGAACCCACGTTCGCATCGAGCACCGGGCGTTCGCTCGCTCGGCGAGCCCAGAACTATTTTGGCCGCTCGCATCACATTCGTGTGATGCGAGCGGCCCCGCAATGCATTGCGGCCGGCGCGGCCGGCGCAGTGCATTGCTGGCTGATGATTGGCCAAGCATGCACTGTGACCCCGCATGCTTGGCCAATCACAGCCCCGGAAACTCGAAGAGCCATAATTGGCTACAGGCAGGACGCCTGTAGCCAATTACAGCTCAGGGGCTGTAGTACACGCCCCCCCCTATAAAAGGCCGCCACGCCGTCTGCGCCGGTCACATGCTGTTCCGGCGCAGATAGAGCAGGCTAGATCTGTGACACTCTGCTGGATTTAGTTAGTTAGAGAGATTTACTTAGAGAGATTGAGTTAGATAGATTCATTCATTTAGATTGATTTAGAAAGAGGGGCTTGTAGTGTGTTCGTGGCAGGCAGGCAGAGCTCCTATATTTTGTTCCCAGAAGCACCTATAGGACTTGTAGTGTGTTCGTGGCAGGCAGGCAGAGCTCCTATATTTTGTTCCCAGAAGCACCTATAGGACTTGTAGTGTGTTCGTGGCAGGCAGGCAGAGCTCCTATATTTTGTTCCCAGAAGCACCTATAGGACTTGTAGTGTGTTCCTGGCAGGCAGGCAGAGCTCCTATATTTTGTTCCCAGAAGCACCTATAGGACTTGTAGTGTGTTCGTGGCAGGCAGGCAGAGCTCCTATATTTTGTTCCCAGAAGCACCTATAGGACTTGTAGTGTGTTCGTGGCAGGCAGGCAGAGCTCCTATATTTTGTTCCCAGAAGCACCTATAGGACTTGAAGTGTGTTAGTCCCATCACACAGAGATCATATATTTTGTTCCCAGAAGCACCTATAGGACTTGAAGTGTGTTAGTCCATCACACAGATATCATATATTTTGTTCCCAGAAGCACCTATAGGACTTGAAGTGTGTTAGTCCAATCACACAGAGATCATATATTTTGTTCCCAGAAGCACCTATAGGACTTGAAGTGTGTTAGTCCAATCACACAGAGATCATATATTTTGTTCCCAGAAGCACCTATAGGACTTGAAGTGTGTTAGTCCAATCACACAGAGATCATATATTTTGTTCCCAGAAGCACCTATAGGACTTGAAGTGTGTTAGTCCAATCACACAGAGATCATATATTTTGTTCCCAGAAGCACCTATAGGACTTGAAGTGTGTTAGTCCAATCACACAGAGATCATATATTTTGTTCCCAGAAGCACCTATAGGACTTGAAGTGTGTTAGTCCCAATCACACAGAGATCATATATTTTGTTCCCAGAAGCACCTATAGGACTTGAAGTGTGTTAGTCCCATCACACAGACCTATATTTTCTTCCCAGAAGCACCTATAGGACTTGAAGTGTGTTATTCCAATCACACAGAGATCATATATTTTGTTCCCAGAAGCACCTATAGGACTTGAAGTGTGTTAGTCCCATCACACAGACCTATATTTTTTTTTTCCCAGAAGCACCTATAGGACTTGAAGTGTGTTAGTCCCATCACACAGAGATCATATATTTTGTTCCCAGAAGCACCTATAGGACTTGAAGTGTGTTAGTCCCATCACACAGAGATCATATATTTTGATCCCAGAAGCACCCATAGGACTTGAAGTGTGTTAGTCCATCACACAGAGATCATATATTTTGTTCCCAGAAGCACCTATAGGACTTGAAGTGTGTTAGTCCCATCACACACAGACCTATATTTTCTTCCCAGAGGCACCTATAGGACTTGAAGTGTGTTAGTCCCATCACACAGAGATCATATATTTTGTTCCCAGAAGCACCTATAGGACTTGAAGTGTGTTAGTCCCATCACACAGAGCTCCTATATTTTCTTCTCAGCAGCACCCACAGGACTTCTAGTGTGTTAGTGGCATCACACAGAGCTCCTCTATTTTATTTGCAGAAGCACCCACAGGACTTCTAGTGTGTTAGTGGCATCACACAGAGCTCCTCTATTTTCTTTGCAGAAGCACCCATAGGACTTCTAGTGTGTTAGTGGCATCACACAGAGCTCCTATATTTTCTTCTCAGCAGAAGCACCCATAGGACTTCTAGTGTGTTAGTGGCATCACACAGAGCTCCTCTTTTTTCTTTGCAGAAGCACCCATAGGACTTCTAGTGTGTTAGTGGCATCACACAGAGCTCCTATATTTTCTTCTCAGCAGCACCCACAGGACTTCTAGTGTGTTAGTGGCATCACACAGAGCTCCTCTATTTTCTTTGCAGAAGCACCCACAGGACTTCTAGTGTGTTAGTGGCATCACACAGAGCTCCTCTATTTTCTTTGCAGAAGCACCCACAGGACTTCTAGTGTGTTAGTGGCATCACACAGAGCTCCTCTATTTTCTTTGCAGAAGCACCCATAGGACTTCTAGTGTGTTAGTGGCATCACACAGAGCTCCTATATTTTCTTCTCAGCAGCACCCACAGGACTTCTAGTGTGTTAGTGGCATCACACAGAGCTCCTCTATTTTCTTTGCAGAAGCACCCATAGGACTTCTAGTGTGTTAGTGGCATCACACAGAGCTCCTATATTTTCTTCTCAGCAGCACCCACAGGACTTCTAGTGTGTTAGTGGCATCACACAGAGCTCCTCTATTTTCTTTGCAGAAGCACCCATAGGACTTCTAGTGTGTTAGTGGCATCACACAGAGCTCCTCTATTTTCTTTGCAGAAGCACCCATAGGACTTCTAGTGTGTTAGTGGCATCACACAGAGCTCCTATATTTTCTTTCAGCAGCACCCACAGGACTTCTAGTGTGTTAGTGGCATCACACAGAGCTCCTATATATTCTTCTCAGCAGCACCCACAGGACTACCGACTACAATGGCTGGAAGACCGCCAAGGGGAGGCAGAGCGTGCAGAGCCAAGAACACAGGGCAGGCAGGCTCTGTTTCTAGTGGACGTGGCCGTGGACGTGGACGTGGTCGTGCATCGTCATCAGCACGTGGCCATGGGACACGCGCGTCTTTGTTTTCGGCAGCTGGACATGTGGAGCCGCATCATGCTGAAGGCTTGGTAGAATGGATGACCAAGCCCTCCTCATCCTCCTCATCCTCTCTCACCCAGGCTCAGGGTACTGGCAGAGCATCATCAGCCACCCCTTCCCTAGACCCACCATGTCCTCCTGAGGAGTCCCCCGAACTCTTTGAGCACAGTGTTGGGTACATGCTCCAGGAGGATGCACAACGATTCGAAGGCTCGGATGATGATACCCAGCTTGAGGAATCTGGCAGTACTGTTCCACCAGCTGCAGCTTACTGCCAGGTTTGCTCTAGTGGTGAAGAGGGAGGGGATGATGAGGTCACTGACTCCACGTGGGTGCCTGAAGGGAGAGAGGATGAGGAGGAGGACGAGGAGGAGGAGGATGCGGCGTCACATGTCCAACGAGGCAGGGTGCCCCCTGGAGGCCAGGTAGAGGCCAGCACAGCAACTGTACAACACCGCAGAGCTCCGCCTGTGCAGGGCGCTGCCTCTGCACGTTATCAGAAAAGTTCTTTGGTGTGGGCCTTTTTTGAGACGAGTGCAGCAGATCGCACCACTGCTATTTGCAATATTTGTCTCAAGCGTATCTCGCGTGGCCAAAACATCAGCCGCTTGGGCACCACAAGCATGACCAGACATATGGCGACCTGCCATGCAGCTCGTTGGCAGGCACACATAAAAGACCCACACCAAAGAACTAAGCGGACCTCTCCTTGCTCCTCCTCAGCTGGGATCTCCATCCCCACTACACCTTCAGTCCTCTCTGAAAGCTGCTCTGAGAGGACTGAAGGTGTAGAATTAGGTGTGTCACAACCAAGTACTTGCAGTACACCGACGTCCGATTGCAGCAGGCAAATTTCCCTGCCCCAGCTGCTGGACCGTAGAAAGAAGTACACTCCCAGCCATCCACATGCCCAGCGGTTGAATGCTAGCCTGGCTAAATTGCTAGCACTTCAACTGCTGCCTTTTCAGTTGGTAGACTCGGCCCCCTTCCGTGAGTTTGTTCAATGTGCGGTTCCTCAGTGGCAGGTTCCCAAACGCCACTTTTTCTCACGGAAGGCGATTCCGTCTCTCTACCGGCATGTGGAGGGCAATGTCCATGCCTCGCTGGACAGGGCGGTCAGCGGTAAGGTGCATATTACCGCTGACTCATGGTCCAGCAGGCATGGACAGGGACGGTACCTTTCTTTCACGGCCCATTGGGTCACTCTATTGGCAGCTGGGAGGGATGCAGGACAAGGTGCAGTAGTGTTGGAGGTTGTTCCGCCACCACGCCTCCAAAACGCTACTACTGCTACTGGTTGTGACACACCTCTCTCCTCCACCCCCTCCTCTTCTTCTTCCTCCAGTGCTCTGTCCTTGGAACCAGCGGTGCTCCGTAGGCGTACAAGGGGCTACGCAAGTACGCAGGCAAAAAGATGCCATGCCGTGCTTGCGCTGGTGTGTTTGGGGGACAGGAGCCACACTGGGCCAGAGGTTCTGGCAGCTCTGCAGGGGCAGGCCGAGAGGTGGTTGACGCCACGTCAGCTTAAGCCAGGAATGGTCGTTTCTGACAATGGCACCAACCTCCTCTCCGCCCTGCGACAGGGGCAGCTCACCCATGTGCCCTGCATGGCTCACGTCCTCAACCTGGTGGTGCAGCGGTTCTTGGGCAGGTTCCCAGGCTTACAGGATGTCCTGAGGCAGGCCAGGAAAGTCTGTGTGCATTTCCGCCGATCTTATAATGCCAGTGCTCGGCTGACTGAGCTGCAAAAGGAGCTGAACCTGCCCAAGAACCGCCTAATATGTGACATGCCCACCAGGTGGAACTCAACGTTGGCCATGCTGCAGCGACTGCACACGCAGCAGAGGGCCATCAATGAGTACCTTTGCGACTACGGCACCAGGACAGGGTCAGGGGAGCTTGGTTTTTTTTCCCCACGTCAGTGGAGCATGATCAGGGATGCATGCACTGTCCTCTCACCATTTGAGGAGGCCACGAGGATGGTGAGCAGTGACAGTGCATGCATCAGTGACACTGTCCCTCTTGTCCACCTGTTGGAGCATACGCTGCGTGGGATAATGGACAGGGCACTTGAGGCAGAACAGAGGCAGGAAGAGGAGGACTTCCTTGCCTCTCAAGGCCCCCTTTATCCGGACAGTGTTCCTCCTGTCCCACCCATCACACAGGAAGAGGATGAGGAGGAGGAGGAGGAGGAGGAGGAGGAGGATTGTGTGAGCATGGAGGTGGAGCCTGGCACTCAGCATCAGCAGCAGCAGTCTTTTAGGGATGATGTACAGTCCCAACAAACCAGTGGACTTGTACGTGGCTGGGAGGAGGTGGCTGGCGATCATGTCATCCTCAGTGACCCAGAAGACTCCGGACCGAATGCCTCAGCTAACCTACGCTGCATGGCCTCCCTGATCCTGCAAAGCCTGCGGAAGGATCCTCGTGTTCTTCGGATCAAGGAGAGGGACCATTACTGGCTGGCCACTCTCCTTGATCCGCGGTACAAGGGTAAGGTTGCGGACCTTATCTTGCCGTCGCAGAGGGAGCAGAGGATGAGACATCTCAGGGAGGCCTTGCAGAAAGGTCTGTGCAACGCGTTCCCAGAAACTGGGAGGCTACAAACTCCTGGTCCTGGGCGACGAGTAGCTGAGGCTTCGGTCAGTAGCAGAAGGAGCGGTGGGGAAGGTGGACGTCTGACCGATGCGTTCAGACAATTTTTTAGTCCGCAGCCCCAAGGTATGATCGGTTCCAGCAACCATCGCCAGCGTCTGATATACATGGTGCAGGAATACCTTGGGGCAAGGTCAGACTTGGACACCTTTCCCACCGAAAATCCTCTGGCTTACTGGGTCCTGAGGATGGATCACTGGCCAGAGCTTGCACAGTATGCAATTGAGCTACTGGCCTGTCCTGCCTCCAGCGTTCTGTCCGAACGCACATTCAGTGCTGCTGGAGGATTTGTGACTGATCATAGGGTGCGCCTGTCCACCGCCTCGGTTGATCGACTGACCTTCATCAAAATGAATCAGTCTTGGATCACCACCAGCTACCAGGCACCTGAGGCGGATATAACCGAATAATTTTTAATGTCACATCACATCCCTTCAAGACTGCCTATGCTGATGCTGAGTGACTGTCCTCTTATGTTCACTGACTATCCTCTTCCTCCTCCTCAATGATCCATGCCACCACACCAGTGCCTAAGGCACAATTTTTCAGCCCCTGTTTAACAGGGGCGTGTACATACAATTTTTATAAAAAAATGCTTCGCAACACTGTGCTCCAAGTACAGTATCTGTGAGGGGTTGCAGTGTTGTGGCACCAGCACCAGTGCCTAAGGCACAACAATTTTTCAGCCCCTGTTTTAACAGGGGCGTGTACTTACAATTTTTTAAAAAAATGCTTCGCAACACGTGTGACTGCTGTGCTCCAAGTACAGTATCTGTGAGGGGTTGCAGTGTTGTGGCACCAGCACCAGTGCCTAAGGCACAATTTTTCAGCCCCTGTTTAACAGGGGCGTGTACTTACAATTTTTATAAAAAAATGCTTCGCAACAATGTGCTCCAAGTACAGTATCTGTGAGGGGTTGCAGTGTTGTGGCACCAGCACCAGTGCCTAAGGCACAATTTTTCAGCCCCTGTTTAACAGGGGCGTGTACTTACAATTTTTTAAAAAAATGCTACTCAACACGTGTGACTGCTGTGCTCCAAGTACAGTATCTGTGAGGGGTTGCAGTGTTGTGGCACCAGCACCAGTGCCTAAGGCACAATTTTTCAGCCCCTGTTTAACAGGGGCGGGTAATTACAAATCTTGATCTAATAGTTCACAGCAGGGCCCATTCCTGCGCCCACCAAGAGTAACTATGAGGGCCTACAGTCTTGTGGCAACACCGTCCACCACCACCGCCAAAGGCCCAATTTTTCTGCCCTGTTCATCAGGTGCTTGCAATTACAAATCTTGATCTAATAACTCACAGCAGGGCCCATTCCTGCGCCCACCAAGAGTAACTGTGAGAGCTTACAGTCTTGTGGCAACACCGTCCACCACCACCACCACCCCCCAATTTTTCTGCCCTGTTCAACAGGTGCATGCAATTACAAATCTTGATCTATTAACTCACAGCAGGGCCCATTCCTGTGCCCACCAGTCTTGTGGCTACACCAACATCTAATAGGGCAAATTTCTGCAGAGTATATACGCCAGGCCCCTACTTTCATACATCCAACTTACAAACGACTCCTACTTGCAAATGGAAAGAGAAAACAGGAAGTGAGAGGAAATCTACCCCTAGGAAGGGAAATTCTATCCTGTTAGATTTAATTTGGGAAAAAGGTATCTCCTCTCTACTGATACTTTATCACCAATCCTTGTTTCAATTAAAACCCCACTTTTTCCAAAAACATTTGTCATTGGGACGGAAAGTGAGGTGACATGTTCTGAACAGATGTGCAAAGACAGCAAATGTTACAGGGGTGATAACCCCTCCCTATGTTCTCCAAAAAGCTTAAAAATAGATTTTTTTGGGATGGAGCTACACTTCATAATGTACCTGTTCAGATTCTACTTAAGAACAAACCTAAAGCCGCAAGTGGTTTTAAATGGCTTCTTTTTTTCCTTTAAAAATGTCATTTTGTGCAAGGACAGTTCTAAACACGGGAAACACATGCCACTTCACAGGCATACTTTAGACACCCCCCAGGTACCATATTTAAAGGAAAATTTCACTTTTTTTTTTTCACTTTATGCATCATTAAAATGACTGCTCCCGAAAAAACGTTAGTTTTTAAAAGTTCTTTTTGCATTGATATATGTCCCCTGGGGCAGGACCCGGGTCCCCAAACCTGTTTTATGACATTAACATGCATATTGGCCGTTGTAATTAGCACTTTTGATTTCGAACGTTCGCGTCCATTATAACGTATAGGGTTCGAAAATTCGCGCGAACTTTCGGTCGGTTCGAAGGTTCTGGTGCGAACCGAACCCGGGGGTGTTCGGCTCATCCCTAGCTCCCAACTGTCTCTGATTTCGAGGGACTGTCCCTGATTTGGAGCAATGTCCCTCTGCCCCTCATTCCTCCTCATTTGTCCCTCATTTTGGTCTGATCCATATAGTTGTATATAAAATGCACTTTTTATTTTTCAAAAAGTGTTTCCCAGTGCTAAATCTTTCATCCGATTTCTAAATGGCTGTTTTTGTACATTTTAAAAGCCAATATAAAGGAATAGTAGTGGTAAAAAAAAAAAAGCACTTGTGGATTTGTGCACTTGTGGACCTTTTTTTGGGTTAATTCTCCTTTAAGGGGGTGTGGCAGGGGGGCATGTCCTATGCCTACATAGTTTGTTAGTAGGTGTCCCTCATTCCTATCTAAAAATGTTGGGAGGTATGTTCTGGCACAGAGCCACCCAGTGGCAGACTAGCTAACTGCAGCTGCCTACAACAAGTCATATAAGGTATGACTTCATAAAGATAAATTAAATGATTTGCAATTTTTTTTTGTATTTTTTTTAGTATAGCCAAACCCCTAGTGAAATCTATCACACGTATAATAGAAGGTGGAGAACCTGGTCAATGTGCTCTAGAATGGAATAATGTTTCAAGGATTTGTCCCACTTGTTCCTGTGTTCATCAATATACAGAAATGGAATGACTTTCTCCGGAACTTCTTTGATAATCCCTTCTCCACGGTATCTGAATAGGGGGATGAAAAAAGGACACATATGAATTATAATGAACCTGTAACCGACACATCAACCTACGACACCCTATATAGTTCTTCTTTGGTCAAGTTTTTTTAAATCAACCGCACTGTCACTGTACTAATGACACTGGCTGAGAAGGGGTTAACATCTAGGGGCGATTAAGGGGTTAAATGTGTGCCTAACTATGTGTAATGTGTGTATTATGTGCTGCTTTCTGCTACAGATCTCCATGTTTCTTATCTCTGCTTTGCAGCGATAAGAAACAGAGAGATTGTTCCCTCTGGACACAGCTGATCAGCGGATCCTGGCCGTGAATCACTGGCCCGGATCTGCTGACAGACTCCCGCTGTGTACAATCACAGTGGGTGTCGATGGGGGGGGGGGGGGACGTGCCCTAAAACCGAAGGCAGGCAGCAACTTACGGGTACGCCACTTTGCCTACACCGGGTGCCCATCCACAGTACATTGTGGGCGGGGCGGTCCACAATTGGTTAATAAGGAATTCCTGTCCCGCGTAATGATTTGCAGTACAGAACAGTGGCGGTGCGTCCATTAAGGGCGCACGGGTGCCGCCCCCTCTCTCCAGCCACCCCCACTATGGCTAATGGATAGATTCATGCATAGCATGAATCTATCCATGGCCGCCGATGCCACCCCCTATATAGGCGTCCGGACCCTTTTCAGACGCCGGGCGCCTGAATTCCAGTGGCAGGGGTGTATAAGCTCTAATAGGCTTCAAAAAAAGTGAATTCGGTGCGCAAAGCATTGCACTCGGAATCCACCCAGGTGTGTTAGAAAAGTGAATGAATATTTGCTTTTCTAACACTGAACTGCCTCTCCACCAATCAGGAAGCGCGGGTCTGTTACCCTTCACCAGATTGGCTGAAAGGAGAGACGCTACGATTGGACGCCTATCAGGAGGAGGGGAGGAGACACATAGGGGGAAACCGCTGAAAGGTCCCCCAGCTTGCCGCCATCACCCGCTGCCTGACCCGACACTGAGAAAGGGTAAGTGCCAGGCAGACGGCGAGCGGGCGGCACAGTGGCAACTTTTGATGGGCACAGTGGCACTATTTGATGGGCACAGTCGCTGCAATTTATGGGCACAGTGGCTGCGTTTAAAGGGCACAGTGGCTGCGTTTGATGGGCACAGTGGCTGCATTTGATGGGCACAGTGGCTGCATTTGATGGGCACAGTGGCTGCATTTGATGGCACAGTGGCTGCATTTGATGGCACAGTGGCTGCGTTTGATGGGCACAGTGACTGCGTTTGATGGGCACAGTGGCTGCGTATGATGGGCACAGTGGCTGTGTTTGATGGGCACAGTGGCTGCATTTGATGGCACAGTGGCTGCATTTGATGGGCACAGTGGCTGCGTATGATGGGCACAGTGGCTGCGTATGATGGCACAGTGAGGCTGCAATTGATGTTTTTTTTTTCCAGAATTTTTCAGTTTGTTTGCTCCCCCCCAAAAAGTTTGAGCACCAGCCGCTGGTACAGAATCCCACTCCTTGGACCTCCTCCACTCTGATTGTCATTACTTACATATTTCCTGAGTATTCAGTGGACGGTTTCCATGAAATAATGATATCGTTCTAGGAGGAACAATAGATCACATTAGACATTATTTTCTGCGAAAATTATGTATTTTACTCATTGGGATGATCTGAACTCACTGTAGATTTGGCCACTTTCCAGCCCGAGGTATCCTCATGATAGGATAAAATTTTCTGGGAGATCTCATCCGCTATCTTCTTATAATCCATCCTGGAATCTTAAAAATGTAGGGAACTTTAAATATAACATATAATAGACGATTAAAGAACACAATATAAACCAACTAAAGTAATCTGGGCAAAATTACAAAAACACTACATTTAACCACTTGCCCTACGGAAGGTTTACCCCACTTCCTGACCAGGCCATTTTTTGCAATATGGCACTGCGTTACTTTACCTGACAATTAGGGTTGTCCTGATACCACTTTTTTAAGATCGAGTATGTAGCGCCATAAACCCTGTGGGGCGGCTATGTATTTTCTGGGCTTACCAATTACCTCCTCCTTGTAGCTCGTCGTTCGTTGCCTAGGGGTTCCCAGGGTTAGTACCCAGCAATTTCAGAAGCTGACACTCGAATGTGCTTTTGAGGATTTTATTTGCATAAAATAACATTCAAATATAACACGGTCTCTTAGTTGGGAATAGAGGGCATGGGTGATAAAGCTCAGGCACTTCAGAACTGCCGACATCAAATTAATGTCTCTTAGATAGCCCAGAGAGTAGCCACTCGCAACTGGGCGCTTCACTGTTGGATAAACCCCTGTCTGTAGATTTAGCAGCCAACGAGTGATTCAAAAGATTTGCAAAGTCTCTGCCACAGACTATGTTGTAACTGAAAGATGAGTTAGGAATTTTTCCTATGATACCTGAATCTTCCAGCCGCTTCGGCGATACCATAAGAAATGCAGGTTCACTAGTGTCCATACAATCTCAGCTCCCAGGCTCTTACCGAGCAGCCAGCTTCATGGCCCTCCTCTGAAGAGTCTTCCCCTGGTCGCTTGTACGAGTTGCTGTGCCTCTCTAATCCTGAGAGAACACCGGGACACTTCAGAATCCTCCTTCAGTTACTGGGCCTCGAACTAGCCAGTTCTGAGGCTTGGGAAGGGACGGATCCCCACCCCAGACCATGAGGGCCTCTGGGGCTGGTCAGGGTGACCAGTCTTACGGGGGCAGCAGACACTCCTGGGTCCGGGACCCCTCACGGGGTTGGTCCGGACCGGAACCAGGAATCAAAGAGCAAGCTGAACCCTAAACACGTGACTTCAGCATCTTAAATACCCCTTCCCGGAATACACAGCGGGGCCAGACGCGCCCACTGATTGGCTCCGAGAAGATTGGTACCCAATGCGACCAACCAGACTGCGTTCTCAGCCTGTCACAGGTGCTTCACTGCACCTATGACCAGGCAGAACTCCAGTACAGCCCAGTCAAGCTGATGCCAAAGTAAATGACCTAAACAATTAAGCCCCAGAACTCAGCTACAGTTCTGGAAAAACTAAATTTACACATATAGCGCATACTTTAGAAAAGTGTCAGCGCTACAAGTACAAGTACCGATACGTTTTTTCAAGTACTCGCCGATACCGATTGCCGATACTTTTTTTTTAATGTTATGTGACAGTTTTCAAAGCACAATATAGATTAGGTGGCACTGATATGCAACACTGATGAACACTGATAGGATTAGGTGGCACTGATATGCAGCACTGATAGATGGCAGGCACTGACAGATGGCACTGACGGTGGGCACTGACAGATGGCACTGATGGCTAGCACTGACAGATGGAACTGACAGCTGGCACTGATAGGTGGCACTGACAGGTGGCTGCCACTGATAGATGGCTGGCACTGATAGATGGCATTGACAGGTGACGCTGGCACTGATAGATGGCCATGACAGGTGGCACTGACAGATGGCTGGCACTGATAGGCGGCACTTATGGGCATTGGGCACCGATAGGTTGCATTTATGGGCACTGATGGGCAGGCACTGTCATGCCATGAGGAAAGGCTGCTGCGACGCCCATCTTGGTACTCCTTGCACTCGGCCACATTAAAAGCAGCAGCGGCCATCTTGTTACACTCAGCCCAAACGATATAGTCTGGGTAGAGAGAGAGATATCAATGCTCCAGGTAGGTCAAGCAACAGTGGAAAACCTTCTCATCCAGCTTGGAAGCCCAGGTGCCGGCAATGCATATAGCAATCAAAAACAGGAAAAGGATCTGGACAGCCGCACTCCAAAAAACTTTTTTTGCCTTTTATTCAAAAATTCTTGTGTCATAGCTATGACTAAGCACTACATTGAAGTGTGAAACACGTTAGCTCCTGTCTGTTCCTGCTGTGGCTTATATTTTTGTTCACAAGAACTTTTGAATAAAAAACAAAAAACGTTTTTTTGAGTGCGGCTGTCCAGATCCTCTTCCTGTTTTTGATATATAGGCTGGGTGTATAAATATGTCTTCTGCTGGCTTACTGCAGCCGAGTGCAGGGTGTGCCAAGATGGGCGTCGGGGTGTCCAACTGTTGACATCAACACAGGGCGTCCCTTCCGTTCCGCCCGCTGACTTCCGGTTGCGCCGAGTCGCTTAATCCTCTCTCCCAGGTAACGGATTTGGCATCGGGAGCATTTGTGCGAGTACAAGTACTCACACAAATGCACAGTATGCTAGTATCGGTATCGGGACAACCCTACTGACAATTGCGCGGTCGTGCAACGTTGTACCCAATTAAAGTTTATGTCCTTTTTTTCCACAAATAGAGATTTCTTTTGGTGGTATTTGATCACTTAAAAATTCCACCCCCAACTGCCCATCATTTATAAATCCGCCCACAACATGTACAAATCCGCCCCTCACCGACATGAACTCGCCACGGGAGCGCGGGGCACAATCTGACAGAAAAATGTATTCTGTCGGCTATTGTGCGTAGGGGCCGTCTCGCCGTCACAACAGCATGCATGGTGCATGCATGGCGCATGCGCCGCTCGTCCCGGTCACTTCTCGATAGCGGGCACTTCTTGACAGGACACCGGGAACCGCAGCACAAGGATTACTCTGCCGGGACTATTTGATGATTTTCAGGCACAGGTGAATTAATTCTTGTGCTGCGGTTCCTGGCAATTACATGCCCTGGCGGATTGATAGAGATGTGGAGGTCTGGAGCGCGACATAAAGATTGCTGCTGCCAGGTAAGCATTAACCGCTGGCCAACCGGCCCATAGCCGAATGACGGCTACAGGGCGGTTGCATAACTCTGGGAGGGCATACAGCGGCGTCCTCCCAGAATCCCGCTCTCGCGCGCACCCGAGAGCATCCATGACCATCATGGATCATGGTAAATGGCCGCTGATAGTGGCCGTTTACCACGTGATCGCTCCGTCAAATGACGGACAATCACTTGTAAACAAACCGGCGTCATGTCATGATGCCGGTTCCTCTCTCCCCTCTGTGTACTGATCGGTACAGTGTGAGAGCAGAGGGGAGGGATTGGTGGCAGCAGTGCTGTGGGCTGGCACTGTAGTGCCCACAGCGCTGCTCTGTGACACAGAGCCACATCCATCCATCCATGCTCAGCCATAACCTGCAATACTCTGCAATACCCTACAAAACCTTGCCATACCCTGCAATACCCAGCCATGCTCTGCAATACCCAGCCATGCTCTGCAATACCCAGCCATGCTCTGCAATACCCAGCCATACTCTGCAATACCCAGCCTTACTCTGCAATACTCAGTGATACTCTGCCATACCCAGTCATACTCGGCGATACCCAGCCATACCCAGCCATGCTCAGCCATACCCAGCCATGCTCAGCCGTACTCGGCCTCTGTATGTGGCCAGGCTGTGGAAGTCTCACACATGTGGTATCGCCGTTGTCAGGAGGAGTAGGAGAATCTATTTTGGGGTGTAATTTTTGGTATGTACATGCCATGTGTTAGAAATATCGTATAAATGGACAACTTTGTGTTAAAAAAAAAAATGCGTTTTAACCACTTCCCACCCGCCGGCCGTCATATGACATCCTTGACTTTGTGCGGGGGTGCAGCTACAGGCATCATTCAGATATCAGATTTTTCAGTCAGCGATTCCCTACACCATAAGAACAATCATAGCGGCTGTTCCACTGCTTGATCGTTCTTACGGGAGGCGAGAGGGGACTCTTAAACAACCATTTATCATTTTCCTTCCACTTCACAATTATGTGCCACTTTGTGTTGGTCTATTACACAAAAGCCCAATAAAATACATTTAAGTTTTTGATTGTAACATGACAAAATGTGGAACATTTCAAGGGGTATGAATACTTTTTCAAGGCACTGTAGTGCTGTCTCATAGGCAAGTTGGGAATTTTCTGTTTCAATGAAAAACATTTGACCAGCGCAGGAAATAGCCTAATAACAATTGTCTTTTTGACCCCATTTACACAGAACTAATGTACGCACACTGGGCGTACTGCTATACAATTTTTTTTTTTAACATAAGTATAACCCTAGGTAAAATAATTTGATGCCCTTATCATAGGAATATATTAATTTTGGAAATTGGAGCACTTTTCCATGTGCGACAATCTTCGTTAGTTCCCCCCAATCTTCCGCTTTTAAAAAGCAGAAAAGTAAGGCCCCTTTCACACTGGGGCGAGAAGCCGCGGTGACGGTAAAGCAGCGCTATATTTAGTGCTGCTTTACCGTCATTTTAACCGCAGTATTCGGCCGCTCGCGGTGCGGTTTACCCCCGCGAGCGGCCGAAAAAGGGTTAAAGACCCCCGCAGAGCGCCGCCGTAGCAGCGCTTTGCGGCGGTATTGCCGCGCTTTTTTTACCGCGGTATCCCATTCAAATCAATGGGAAGGAGCGGTATAGGAGCGGTAACAATATAGATGCTGCTAGCAGGACTTTTTTTTTGCCATCCTGCTAGCGCACCGCTCCAGTGTGAAAGCCTGCCGGCTTTCACACTAGAGTGAATGGGGCCGGATTTTTTCAGGCAGTATACAGGCGCCCCAGTGTGAAAGGGGCCTAAGTGGAAAAAGAGCATAGTAAGCTTCTAGTGAGTGTCAACGACTGATAGGCAGCACACTGTTGTGTGCCTGATGTCTATCTATGGGCTCTATGGGTTCACAGGCCAGTTGTATTGACTGATAAGGGTATCTCATGGTAAATACATCTGGAGGGGGCGGGGCTACAAGAATAGTTTTACAATGCAGTATTTGGGAGGACTGAAACGCATTCTTCTGAAGAAGAAAAAAAGAAGTAAAAAAAAAAAAAATACATACCGTATATACTCGAGTATAAGCCGAGTTTTTCAGCACATTTTTTGTGCTGAAAATGCCCCCCTCGGCTTATACTCGAGTCAAGCACTTTTCTGCAGCAGAGAATGACATTTTCTAACCCGACTTTGGGGCCTCGTATCTCAGGGCCACTTAGTGCTAGGAGCCCCCAAATTGGTGTGCAAACCCAGTGTAACTAGCACTACAACATATCAAAAGTCGGTTCGGAAAATGTCATTCTCTTCTGCAGAAAAGTGCTTGACATTTTCCGAACCAAATTTTTCGGCCCCGTATCTAGGGGCCACTTAGAGCTAGGAACCCTATCTGGATATGCTGTAGTGCTAGTTCCACTGGGTTTGCTCATCAAATTTGGGGTTCCTAGCACCAAGTGGCCCCGAGATACGGGGCCCCAAAGTCGGTCAACTGTGTCCATCTGCAGCAATGTCATTTCGGGACCCTTTGGACCCCAAATTTGGCTGCAGCTAGGGGGTATCTAGGAACCCTTAACTACCAAGTTTGAAGTTCGGGGGACCTATTACTGCAAATTGGCACAGTGAGGCTGAAAATGGGCATTGTTGACCCTCTTTTCCACTTACAGTAGCTATGCATTTTTCACCCTAGGCTTATATTTGAGTCAATACTTTTTCCCAGTTTTTTTGTGGTAAAATTAGGTGCCTCAGCTTGTATTCAGGTCAGCTTATACTCGAGTATATACGGTAACCCAACTTTTCGTAAAATATAACAGATAATAATATGTAGCGGTGACACCTTTGTAAGGTGTCCGCTATGTGTAAATTTTTTTAAAGTAGAATTTTATTTATTTTCACACACAACAAACAATACAGAAAACAAACTGTATATGGAGCGAACATCGCTCAAACCATTGCATTATCTAGTAAACTATGATGTGTAAATTTAGTTTGTTTTTCTCTCAGGACAGTAATTGGGTTCTGAGAGCTAATTGGGTAGGTTTAACTTTGGCATCAGTTTGGCTGGGCTGTGTTGGGGTTCTGCCTGATCATGTGTACAGTAAGGCACACATGACGGGTTTAGAACCAGGTCTGGTTGGACGTTTGGGTACCGGCATTCCTCAGAGCTAATCACTGGGTGCGTTTGGCCCCGCTGAGGAGTCTGGGGAGGGTACTTAAGATGCTGGAGTCACGTGTTTGGGGTTCGTCCGGCCATAGCTGCCCGTTCCTGGATCTGGACCGGGGTAGCCCTGCGAGGGGTCCCGGTCACGGGAGCGTGTGCCGCCCCGTAACATGGTTGGTTTGACAAGCCCCACAGACCCGCTTGGTCTGGGGCAAGGATCCATCTGTTCCCAAGTCTCTGAACCGGCTGGTCCGAGGCGCAGTAACTGAGGGAGGATTCAAGGCGTCCGGGTGCGCTCTCAACTTGGAGGGGCACCGCAGCTCGTGTAAGCGACCGGGGGGGAGGACTCTTCGGAGGAGGGCCAACAAGCTGGCATCCCAAGAAGTGCCTGGTTGCTGGGTTGTCAAGGACACTAGAGAATCCACGCTTCCCCAATACTGCCAAGGAGACGGATAACGTTCCAGGTACTGAGGAAAGGTTCCTGTTTGCTTCTGAATACTACTTTATTTCAACGTCAGAGACTTTGCAAGTTCCGAATTCAAGTGCTGACTGCCATAATCTCTGGCTAGAGATTTGTTCAGCTTTGAGGCGCCCAGCTGCGAGTGGCTACTCTCTGGGTTGGCAAATAGAGACTTTCATTTACCTAGCAGTTCAAGGTGCCTGAGTTTTCTTCACCCTTACCCTGTGTTCCCACATGAGACTGTGTCTGTTGGATGTTACCCCTGCAAATAAAAACCTTTCTAAAGGACTTTTATGGTGTCAGCGTGCAAAGTCGTTGGGTACTAACTCTGGGAACCCCTAGACCTGGAAGAACAAGCCAAGCGGAGGTAACCGGTAAGCCCAAAAGTCAAGGCCGCCCCATCGAGGGTTATGGCTGCTACAATTACATCAAGTAAAAGCAAACATGTTACGTTTTAAAATTGCGCACACCCTACAACGGTGATAATGTAAATTTTACTATCCATAGGCGACGCTTTAAAATTCTTTACATGTTACTACTTTAGAGTAGTCAGGTAGGAGGTCTGTTGCTGGAATTACTGCCCATGATCTGACATTCACGGCAATACCTCACATGTGTGAGACAATCACTGTTTGCGCGCGGAACAGATGCTCACGTTCCCCCTTGCCCGCTAGCACGGGGGGGACGGGGACTTTTACATAGGCATGTGACAGGTACTCTTTATGGAGGGATCTGGGGTTTATAAGACCCCAAATCCCTCCTCTGCTCTTGAAAGCGTTCAAAACACCAATATGGCGCAGGTGACATCCAGGTAAACCGGAAGTAATGTCAAGTCATCGCTTCTGGGTTACCGGACCCGACCAAAGCTGATCCTGGCTTTGTACGGGTCTCCGACTAGGCAAATGTGACGGCTAGTAGCTCCGGTCTCCTGGTGGGATGGGAGAAATTGCTGACACATACAAGTTTGGAAGTCATTTGGAGAGGAATCTTATGCTTAATGCTTTTATAGTTGGGCGCGCCGGAAGCACCTAAAATATGTGAGTACCCTGGATGTTCTGTTTTCTAAATAAAATTTTTAAAATTTTTAAACTAGCGATAATGAACTAGCCTCCAGCCTCTTTCTTGTTTTAAATTGAGGACGGCTTCTCTGGATTTTCCTGTAGGATCCTGCTGAGCCAGTTTGACTTGGAGCTCAGGAGTGGTTCAACTGCTTATGTGGACCAAACTTAAGTGTGCGGTCACACTGTTGGAGGTGATCGCATTCACACGGGGGGGGGGGGGGGGGGAGTTGGGTTTTGCACGTGTGTGAGGTCACCCCCTTCTGATCAGGATTATCATCACTAGAGTCACCTTTTGGACATTGTAAAGGAATAATACCCCAATTTGCACTTTTGTCTCTGTAGATTAATGTAAATTGGGAGAAAAAATCTCTTTTTTTTTTTTTTTGGACACTTGATATTAAGGAATAATACTACATTTTTTTCACTGTGAGCTTGCTTGTTACACAAATTTTTTTTTTTTTTTTATTCATAGTTACATTTTTTAGCATTATTGATTTTCATTGTTTATTGCACTATTTATGCATTTGTAAGGTTCAGTATCACACAGCGCTGCATTTTTTGTTTTTTTTTGTATATATGTTTTTACAGATTATGGGCTCTTTCACACGGACGGTCTGTATGTCCGTTTTTCATTCTTCCGTTTATGGATGAAAAACGGACATACATGTATCCCTATGGGCTAGCGGGTGTCAGCGGATGAGCATCCGCTGACACCCGCTCTCGTCCGTGTCCGCTATTCTCCGTTTCTGCAGACGGAGGAAAACCCAATTTTTTCATTCGTCTGCAAAGCGGATCGGATGACGATGGACTCTACGGTCTGTCATCACCCGATCTCCCATAGGGGAGAGCGGCGCTCTGACAGGTCCGTCCCTGCGCCGTGTGCAGAGACGGACCTGTCATCTTCCTGCTCAGCGGAGATCACTCCGGCGATCCCCGCTGAGCAAGCGGATATCCACGGGGCGGATCAGCACTGATCCGCCCCGTGTGAAAGAGCCCTAAGGGATTGTGATCAATGCCTAGCAGCTGTGAATTTGCACTTTGTTTCAGAAGAATTGTTATACCACACCTGACGCTAGGTTGTAACCTCAGGTTATGCTGGCCATACACGGGTCGAATTTCGAAAAAACTTTCTTTTGAAAATCAGAAAATTTGTGCGTTTTGTGATTCGATGGTGCCACCATTGATTTCGAAATTCGACCAACCAAACCTTCAATTTCACCTCATGTTCCTACAGAAAAGAATTTTCGTGTCTGGGAATCTTCTTTTCTTTCCGGGAATCTCCTTTTCTTTCCTTGAATTTTCTTTTCTTGCACATGCGCATCTCTTTTTCGATTACATTTCTCGCACGATTCTCCCATCATTAGTTCGAAAATCGTTTGTTTTTTTTAAAAAATTCCAACATGTCGGATTTTTAAAATCCGATGGCCGCACGAAAATTGGCCGTTCCTGCAGCCCACTAAAGGCGCAAAATTCGTACGAAAATTCTTAGATAAGATTTTCGAAAGAAAGTTCTTTCGAAATTCGACCCGTGTATGGCCAGCTTTACTTTATACCTGACGCTGATTGCAGTCTCAGGTTGCTCTAGAGTAGCTCGCAAGATTTATATATATTTGTGGATCGTAACCACTTCCGGAGCACGCGCACGCTGCCATAACCCCGGTATCCCCGTGGTCGGCCGGCGGTCCGGTACAAGATAAAAGAGGTCTCTGTGGCTGATCCGCCGCAAGATCACTCTTATCAGCGGCGGGAGAGGCGCCCCCACCTGTCTCCATGACACTGCAGGGCGGAAGCGACGTCAAAACGTCACTTCCGCCCATAGCTCTTAAAGGGCTATTTTTTTTTTTTTTTAAATGACAATTGTTTTTTTTTTTAAATTGCATTTTAGTGTAAATATGAGATGTGAGGTCTCTTTGACCCCCAGATCTCATATTTAAGAGGTCCTGTCATGCTTTTTTTTCTATTACAAAGGATGTTTACATTCCTTGTAATAGGAATAAAAGTGACACAATTTATTTTTTTAAAACAGTGTAAAAATAAAAAGGTAAAATAAATAAGAAAAAAAAATAAAATACATTTTTAAACGCGCCCTGTCCCGCCGGGCTTGCGTGCAGAAGCGAACGCATACGTGAGTAGCGCCCACATATGAAAACGGTGTTCAAACCACACATGTGAGGTATCGCCGCGATTGGTAGAGCAAGAGCAATAATTCTAGTCCTAGAACGCAAAACATGCAACCTGTAGAATTTTTTAAATGTCGCCTATGGAGATTTTTAAGAGTAAAAGTTTGTCGCCATTCCACGAGCGGGCGCAATTTTGAAGCGTGACATGTTGGGTATCAATTTACTCGGCGTAACATTATCTTTCACAATATAAAAAAAAAATTGGGCTAACTTTACTGTTGTCTTATTTTTTAATTCAAAAAAGTGTATTTTTTATTTATTTTTTAAAGTGTGCTTGTAAGACCGCTGCACAAATACGGTGTGACAGAAAGTATTGCAACGACCACCATTTTATTCTCTATGGTGTTAGAAAAAAATGTGTAATGTTTGGGGGTAATTTTCTAGCAAAAAAAAAAAATGTTTTCAACTTGTAAACAACACATGTAAAAAAGAGGCTCGGTCTTAAAGCGGTTAATTTTGTTTGGAGCACCATTTGATCTACTCTGTACACGCTATAACCAATTTCTGTACAGGCCACACAGTTTGTTTTTTTTCTAATAAAGTTTTTGGTACAAGAAAATATGATCTACCAGAAAGATCTATTGAAAATAATAATTTAATCAATCTGTATCATGATCAGTTGTCTGACACACATGCAGATATTTGTTCGATCGGCCACAAATGATCGACAAAAATCCACCACAGCTGACTGATTTGCCAGGGTCAAAATCAATCAAAATGGAGGGTTTGCGGTTTACAATTCTTTTATTCATTTTTTTTTTTTTTTTTTTTTAAATCGCATTGAATAATTAAATATTAATGATGGCCATACACATATGCGATCATACTGTAGATCAATTTTACTGTCCAGGAGACAAATACGACTGGAAGATTGGGCAGGCACCAATGCACCAATTAAAATATTTTTATAATCGGACGATATACTCAAAATTTATTGAAAAACAGGTTTGAAATAGCATATTCGACCCAGTCTAATCCCATATGTTGTGCTGTAATCTACAACAAAAAAAACTTTATTAAAAAGGTATCTATATAATAATGGATATGTACACTAGTACTTTTTTGGTACAAATTAAGCAATAGGCATTTTAAACTGCAAATCTTAAATCGATAGTTCTATGTACAAATAAATATTTTATATGTATGAATAAAAAATAAAATCTTGCTAGCATTTGTTAAATGCTGTTTACTTAACATTGCTTTCAAATTTTGTATTTTTTTTTTTTCAATCATATATCAAACCTCCTAACTCTGCAAATTAATACAATTGTTCAAACAACCAGAATAGAAAAAAAAAAGATAATTTGATGCAACATACACTTATTGCTATATATATATATATATATATATATAGTGTGTGTGTGTGTGTGTATATATATATATATATATATATATATATGGTATATAATTTTTTTTTTTTTTAAGTATTAAGTATTATCTACTATCTTCTTTCCTACAATTCGATTTTCTAGCCAGACTGATCAGAGTAATTTCGATGAAGTTGATCGGTGTTGCTCAAAATCGATGATTGCCTTGGCCAAGTCTTACCTTAGTGTCTGGGATCCTGCAGAGAAGCAGCAGCAGCGACTGTCACTCTGATCACGTCTTCTGTACTGTGCACAGGGACTGACTCTGCTGGTGACATAACCTACTGGAGGAGAGCTGTCAGGAAGTGGAGGTGTTGATAGCTGCAGTTGGAAGCACAACTGCTCTCTGAGAGGCCATATACAGTAATTGCCAGTGTCATCCAGGTTCCCATCTTTTTTTAATTGCCTTTTTTTTCAGGCAATATTAAAAATAACCTAATCCCCTATGGTAGCCATACACGCTTTGATAAATCAGCAATTCCTTTTCTGATCGATAGGAAGAAATGGATCTATACATTTTAAAATTCTGATCTATTTTTTTTAAATATGCTATGTTATTTTTATATTTCAAATTATATATCTTTATATGGTTTTAAATTTTTTTTATTTTTAACACACATAATTATTTTTAATATGTTTTTATTTTCAAATATATATATATATTTTTTTAATTCTTTATTTAAGGAATGCGGATCAAACAGTAATGTAATGGATCAGACATAACAAACAACATTGTCCATAAGTATGCTTAAACAATAGTATATTAATCAAGTCGGTGAATAATGCTGGGGTATTCATCAATGTTAAATTACATCGTAAAAGATCAATAGGGTATTTGTATTCATATGACTCTATGATATGTATAATTGTGCAATTCAACCAGGACAATATAGGCGACATCCTATCTGGCACAAATTCTCACTTTAAAGGTCCTGTGTAAGCCATTCCGTGGCTCTCTAGGGTAAAGGGGGAGCCCCTTGGTAGGTAGGGAGGGTTTTGTCTCCTTTGAACAGATTCTAAGTTATATTACTTTAGTGGGCTGATCCAAAACAGCATATTGCTTATCAGAAGTGGCTCTCTGTCCTAGTTCCCTAGGAGTGGTGCCAATAGGTTCCCACAATCCGAGGGGATTTTTTTTTTCATTTTTAGGAGAGAAGAAAGAAGTGAGTGGATGACACCAACCATGTCAATGGTGGGAAAGCTATGAAAGGAATAAAAGGGGGAGCAGGGGTAGGATAATAGGTGGGAAGGGGAGTGAGTGTGGCGTACTGGCAAGGCCGGCGATTCAAATATATTTTTAAAAATATTTGTAATTTGTAATATTTAATTATTTTATTTTAAATTTTACCACTTTTTTCAAAGTGTCACGCTATATGTAAATTTAGTTTTTGCCCAGAACTGTAGTTGAGTTTTGGGGTTAATTATTCTAGGTTATAATTTAGCATCAGTTTGGCTGGGCTGTATTGAGGTTCTGCCTGGTCATAGGTGAGGTGAGCACCTGTGAGAACGCAATCTGGTTGGACGCATTGGGTACCAATCTTTCCCCGGAGCCAATCCGTGGGCGCGTCTTGCCTCGCTGTGTATTCCGGGGGGGGGTGGTACTTAAGGTGCTGAAGTCACATGTTCGGGGTTCCGTTCCCTGTGCTGGTTATCACCAGCCCCACAAGGGGTCTCGGTCCAGGAGTGTCTGCTGACTCCATGGTCCTGGTTCTCTTGACCAGCCCCCAGAGGCCCTCATGGTCTGGGGTGGGGATCCATCCGTTTCCGAGCCTCAGAACTGGCTAGTTCGAGGCGCAGTAACTGAAGGAGGATTCTGAAGTGTTCCGGTGCCGTTTTAGGATTGAAGAGGCACGGCAACTCGACAAGCGACCAGGGGAGGACTCTTCGGAGGAAGGCCACGCACGAGGCTGGCTGCTCGGTAAGAGCCTGGGAGCTGAGATGTATGGACACTAGTTGAATCCGCATTTCTTACGGTATCGCCGGATCTTCTTACGGTATCGCCGGATCGGCTGAAAGATACTGGTACCATAGGAAAAGTTCCTGACCCATCCTTCAGTTGCAACCAAGTTCCTGTGAGAGACTTTGGCGTGTTCATTCTGAAGTTTCCTAACCAGGTCTGTGGCAGAGTCTTTGCTGAACTAAAATCACTTGTTGGCTGCTAAATCTACAAACAAGGATTTATCCAACAGTGAGCTATCCAGTTGCGAGCGGCTACTCCCAGGATCATCTAAAGAGAGGGACATTTATTCAAGTGTCAGCAAGTTCCAAGTGCCTGAGCTTCTATACCCTTACCCTCTATTCCCAACTGAGAGACTGTGTTTTTGTTCAAAAGGACTTTGAGTGTCAGTCTCCACAGTTACTGGGTACTAACCCTGGGAACCCCTAGGCGAGAACGACCAGCTACAAGGCGGAGGAGGTAATCGGTAAGCCAAGAAAAACATAGCCGCCCCCAGGGGTTATGGCGCTACATATTAATCATTTAAAAATAAATAAAAAATTCTGATCATTCTTACTGATCTCTTATCTCTTTTTCAAAATTTCAAAATTTTAATATATTTTTCAATACGATTTATTTGTAATATTTAATATTTTTTATATTTAAATATACATTTTTTTATTTTTTTTTTATTTTTACTATATATATAATTATTTGTAAGAAGGCTGTCCACAAGGTTTAGGAGTGTCTATGGGAATGTTTGACCATTCTTCCAGAAGTGCATTTGTGAGGTCAGGCAACTGATGTTGGACGAGAAGGCCTGGCTCGCAGTTTCCACTCCAATTCATCCCAAAGGTGTTCTATCGGGTTGAGGTCAGGACTCTGTGCAGGCCAGTCAAGTTCCTCCACCTCAAACTTGCTTATCCATGTCTTTATGGACCTTGCTTTGTGTACTGGTGTGTGGTCACGTTGGAACAGGGAGGGGCCATCCCCAAACTGTTCCCACAAAGTTGGGATTATGGAATTGTCCAAAATGTCTTGGTCAATTGGTTCTTAATATGCTATTTCAAACTTGAAGCTGTTATAGCTGCAAAGGGTGGGCCAAATAAATATTGAACCCTACAGACTAAGACTGGGATGCCATTAAAGCGGGATTCCACCCTAAAGTGGAACTTCCGCTTTTCGGAACCCTCCCCCCCTCCGGTGTCACATTTGCACCTTTCAGGGGGGAGGGGGGTGCAGATACCTGTCTAAGACAGGTATCTGCACCCACTTCCGGGCATAAACTCCCACGGGAGTTTCCGCCACTTCCTGTCCTGGCGCGCTTAATAAATGGACACTTACCTGTCACAGGTTCCAGCGATGTGGGCAGCAGAGGCCGATCAATCGATCAGCTCTCTGCTGCTGCCGGCACCATTCTCAGTGAGGGAATCAGGAAGTGGCTTCACTTCCCGGTTCCCTACTGCACATGCGCGAGTCGAGCAGCGCAATGAGAATCATCAGTGCTGTCTGCCGGGACACGTGTGTGTCGCCGGCAGCAGCAGAGAGCCGATCGATTGATCGGCCTCTGCTGCCCACATCGCTGGAACCTGTGACAGGTAAGTGTCCATTTATTAAAAGTCAGCAGCTGCAGTATTTGTAGCTGCTGGCTTTTAATTTTTTTTTTTTCAGGTACCGTCCCTCTTTAAAGTTCATGTGTGTAAAGGTAGGTGTCCCAATACTTTTGGTTATATAGTGTATCTTAATTTAAAAAGGTAAAAATGATATAACATACAGTGCCTTGCAAAAGTATTCCCCCCCCCCCCCCCGGCATTTTCATGTTTTGTTGCCTCACAACCTGGAATTAACATGGATTGTGTGAGGATTTGCATCATTTAATTTACAGAACATGCCCACAACTTTGAAGATTTTTTTTTTTTTTATTGTGAAGCAAACAACAAATAGGACAAAATAACATAAAAAGTCAATGTGCATAACTATTCACCCCCCTAAAGTCAATACTTTGTAGAAACACCTTTTGCGGCTATCACAGCCCCAAGTCGCTTTGGATAAGTCTCTATGAGTCTTGCCACATCTTACCACTGGGATTTTTGCCCATTTCTCCTTGCAAAACTGCTCCAGCTCCTTCAAGTTGGATGGATTTGCTCTTGTGAACAGCAATCTTTAAGTCTGACCACAGATTTTCTATTGGATTGAGGTCTGTGCTTTGACTAGGTCATTCCAACACATTTACATGTTTCCCCTTAAACCACTCAAGTGTTGCTTTAGCCGTGTGTTTGGGGTCATTGTCCTGCTGGAAGGTGAACCTCCATCCTAGCCTCAAATCACACACAGAGTGGTACAGGTTTTTCTCAAGAATATCCCTGTATTTAGCACCATCCATCTTTCCATCAACTCTGACCAGTTTCCCAGTCCCGACTGCTGAAAAACATCCCCACAGCATGATGCTGCCACCACCATGTTTCACTTGGTGGCCAAAAAGTTCAATTTTAGTCTCATCAGACCAGAGCACCTTCCTCCATACAATTTGGAGTCTCTCACATGCCTTTTCCCAAACTCAAAACGTGCCATTTTGTTTTTTGCTTAAAGTAATGACTTTCTTCTGGCCACTCTGCCATAAAGCCCAACTCTATGGAGCGTACGGCTTATTGTCATCCTATGTACAGATACTCCAGTCTCTGCTGTGGAACTCCGCAGCTCCTCCAGGGTTACCTTAGGTCTCTGTGCTGCCTCTCTGATTAATGCCCTCCTTGCCCGGTCCGTGAGTTTTGGTGTGCGGCCGTCTCTTGGCAGGTTTGCTGTTGTGCCATTTGCCTTTATGATAGATTTGATGGTGTTCCTAGGCAGTGGCGGCTGGTGCTCAAAATTTTTGGGGGGGCGCAAAACAACAGCCTCACTGTGCCATCAAACGCTGCCACTGTGCCCATTAAATGCTGCCACTGTGCCCATCAAACGCTGCCACTGTGCCCATCAAACGCTGCCACTGTGCCCCTCAAACGCTGCCAGAGTGCCCCTTTAAGTGCTGCCAGAGTGCCCCTTTAAGTGCTGCCAGAGTGCCCCTCCAAGTGCTGCCAGAGTGCCCCTCTAAGTGCTGCCAGAGTGCCCCTCCAAGTGCTGCCAGAGTGCCCCTCCAAGTGCTGCCAGAGTGCCCCATTTAAGTGCTGCCAGAGTGCCCCATTTAAGTGCTGCCAGAGTGCCCCATTTAAGTGCTGCCAGAGTGCCCCATTTAAGTGCTGCCAGAGTGCCCCATTTAAGTGCTGCCAGAGTGCCCCATTTAAGTGCTGCCAGAGTGCCCCATTTAAGTGCTGCCAGAGTGCCCCATTTAAGTTCTGCCAGAGTGCCCCTTTAAGTTCTGCCAGAGTGCCCCTTTAAGTGCCCCTCCAAGTGCTGCCACTGTGCCCCCTGCCTGCCCTCTGCACTTACCTTGTCTCGATGTGCAGCTGGTGACGGCGTCAGGCGGCGAGCGGTGTCTCATCGTCCGAGATCTTCTTCTCCCGCGCTCCTCCTGTCTTCTGCTATCTTCCGTTCCGTCCGAGGTCTTCTTCTCCCGCGCCTGTCTTTTGCTATGATTGGACGCCTAGCGTCCAATCACAGCGCCTGTGACTTCAGCCAATCAGGTTACAGGTAACAGACCTGGCAACCTGATTGGCTGAGAGGCGGGTCTGTGTTAGGGAAGCGATGTATTCGCTTCTCTAACACAATACTGTGTAATCAGCGAACGCACAGCAGTGCGCCCGCTGTTTACACTTAGGGAAGCCTATTAGAGCACACCGCTCTAATAAGGTCCCCTATTAGAGCTTACAGCTCTAATAGGGGCGCTTCCAGCAACACCCCCCCACTGTAATTCAGATGCCCGGCGCCCGATCAGGGCCGGACACCTGAATAGGGGGCGGCAGCGGTGACAATAGATAGATTCATGCAATGCATGAATCTATCTATTGGTGATAGAGCGGTGCATACTGCACTGTGCCCGGCGCCCTTTTTTAAAGGGACATGTTGTTTAAATAATATTTTTTTTTTTTTGAACTTTTTTTTTTTTTTATATTTTTTTTTTTAACTGCAAGGAGGGGGGGGGGGGGGGGGGGGCGGCGCCCGGGCGCCCCCTATGGACGGGCCGCCACTGCTCCTAGGGATCATCAAAGATCTTGGGCCTTTCAATTGTATGTAGATGTAATGACAGATCATGTGACACTTAGATTGCACACAGGTGGACATCATTTCACTAATTATGTGACTTCTGAAGGTAATTGGTGGCACCAGAGATTTTTATGGGCTTCATAACAAAGGGGTTGAATACATACGCACATGCCAATTATCAGTTTTTTTTATTTCTGAAAAATAAATTTATGTATATATTTTTCTAATTTTACTTCACCAACTTAGACTACTGTGTTCTGATCCATCACATATAATTCAGATTAAAAAAAACATTGAACTAAAGGCTGTAATGTAACAAAATAGGTAAAAAGCCAAGGGGGGTGAATACTTTTGCAAGGCACTGTATCTGAGTACTCCAGCCAGAGCTGAATTTTCATGAAACACCATTTTACCAAAAAGCTTCACAAACCTCTTACTGGAAGAAGCATTATAGAAAACACCCTCCAGGGTGAAATAATAGGGCATGGGAAGTAGATTTTTTTTTTTTAAACTCCCTGGAGGCATACCTCCCAACTTTCTGAGATGGGAACGAGGGACACCTATTAGAAAATGTATAAAGGCATAGAACGCCCCCCCCCCCCCCCATCATGCCCCCTTAAAGGATAATTATACACAAAAATGATTGGTTAACCACTTAAGGACCGCCTCCTGCACATATATGTTGGCAGAATGGCACGGCTGGGCACAAGCATGTACAGGTACGTTGCTCTTTAAAAGCCCAGCTGTGGGGCGCGCTCGCGACCCGGTCCTGAGCTCCATGACCTTGGCGGCGGGACCCGATTGCCGCTGGTGTCCCACGATCGGGTCACAGAGCTGAAGAACGGGGAGAGGTAAGTGTAAACAAACATCTCCCCTTGCTTTCTAGTGAGGCCGTCACTGATCGTCTGTTCCCTGTCATCGGGAAAGACGATCAGTGATGTCACACTCCTAGCCACGCCCCCCCTACAGTAAAAAAAAAACACATAACCCCTACACTGCCCCCTAGTGGTTAACCCCTTCACTGCCAGTGACATTTTTACAGTAATCAATGCATTTTTAATCGCACTGATCGCTGTATTAATGCCAATGGTCCCAAAAATGTGTCAAAATTGTCCGACGTGTCCGCCATAATGTCGCAGTCACAATATAAATCGCTGATCGCCGCCATCACTAGTAAAAAAAAAAAATTATTAATAAAAATGCCATAAAACTATCCCCTATTTTGTAGAAGCTATAACTTTTGCGCAAACCAATCAATAAATGCTTATTGCGATTTTTTGGGGGGATTTTTTTTACCAAAAATATGTAGAAGAATACGTATCGGCCTAAACTGAGGAAAAAAGTTTTTTTTATATATTTTTTTGGGGATATTTATTATAGCAAAAAGTAAAAAATATTGCATTTTTTTCTAAATTGTCGCTCTATTTTTGTTTATAGCGCAAAAAATAAAAACCGCAGAGGTGATAAAATACCACCAAAGGAAAGCTCTATTTGTGGAAAAAAAAGGACGCCAATTTTGTTTGGGAGTCACGTCGCACGACCGCGCAATTGTCAGTTAAAGCGACGCAGTGCCGCATCGCAAAAAGGGGCCTGGTCCTTTGGCTGCAAATTGGTCCGGGGCTTAAGTGGTTAAATGGACAATTCCTTTTTTTTTTTTTTTACCACTACTATTCCTTTATACTGGTTTGTATTTGGAATTTATAAATGCAGCAATTTAGAAATTGGATGAAAGGTTTAATACTGGGAAACACTTTTTGAAAGATAAATAGTCCATTTTATATACAACTATATAGATCAGACCAAAGTGAGGGACAATAAAGGAGGAAAGAGGGACTTTTTTTCCAAATCAGGGACAGTCCCTCGAAATCAGGGACAGTTGGGAGCTATGCTGGAGGTCACCCCCAAATATTGTGCGACTGCCAAGTTACCAAGGTGACTTGACAGGTCTGTGAAGATACAACCTTGCAACACATAAATACTGTGAATGCGGCCAAAGGTGCAGCACTCCCTTCCAAGGCTTTAAAACAGAACCTATAAAACATAAGCAGGAACATTTACAATTCCATAAAGTGAAACATTAGCTGCATCATGCGTTTTCTTTAAAAAAAAAAACTGATATGGTTCCCTCATAAACCTCACTCTATTAAGAAGCCCAACCCTGATGTTATCTGACTCTATGAGATGCACTTAAAATAGAAGTAAACCCTTAAGGCCCCTTTTACACTTATACGACTTGTCCCACGATTTGGGACTGCAAAGTAGCATGACAAGTCGTCCCCCATGATTTCCCATGACAGCCATTCTTATTAGTACGACTTCAAGTCGTTCCGACTTCAAAGTAGTCCCTGCACTACTTTGGTGCGATTTTGATGCCACTTACACAGGCATTTCTTTAAAATCGCCGCAAAATCGCGCAACTTTGAAGTCGCACAAGTGTGAAAGGGGCATAAATGGGAGAAATTTTGTTTGCTAAAAAAGCATAAAAATGGAATTTTGACTTACCTGTAAATTCCATATCTGTAAATTCCATACAGCACAGAACAAAGGCTGGATATTTATAGACCCTGGGGAAGAGGCTGCTACCTTCAGGGGTTTAGACACTGGCAAAGCTTTGCTGGGCATGTCCCCTGGGAGTCCTGTAACCCTACTCCACTCCGTTAGATCTCTGTGTTTTGGCTAGCGGTGCAGAGTAAGGGTACATTCACACATGTGAATACTGTATATCCAACAAAGATTACATGCGAGAACGGGGATTTCCGGCAATTAGCTGCAGAGGCAGTCCCATTGAAAGCAATAGGAGGCTGCCAGCTCCAGCAGGTAAACGTGGCCGCATGCATGTAATTGCTCATGCAGCAATTACCTGCAAGTGATCAGCCCTAAATGCAGACTGTCCTGTACTCCAAGATATGGAAATCACAGGCAAGCCAAAATTCTTTTTATCCCAATTATACAATACAGGACATAGACTGGATATTCAAAGAGCCTTGGACGTTCCCATACAAAGAAAAAGAAGGTTGGGCAACAATAAGGCAAACAGAACTGTGCCAACAGGCACAATAACAAGGATCAATTAGACCCAATACAGAATGTTGCTGCAAGAACCCTTTGTCAAAATTTCATCCACAGTAGATATCCATCTGGTAGAACTTGGAGAAGGTGTGAACAGAAGATCAGGTGGTGACCTCTCATAGCTGGGCCACAGAGGCTTGGTGTCAGAATAGGGTGCCCACGTGTCCCAGATTTCCCAGGACCATCCCGCAATTGGCATGTCTGTCCTGGGTCCCGGGCACCTTCATTCCGGGACAATACAGTGTCCCTGAATGAAACAGAGGACCCAGCCACCCTACCAGAAACATTGCCAAACTGGTTGCTAGGGCCGCCTGGTGTCTAGCAACCAGTTCGTCACACAGACTCAAGTGAGGCCGAGCGAGGTCTGCGCCTAGTGCTGCTTGACTCCAGTCTCCACCCACCCCCTCCTTCTCTGGTCTGACTCCGGCGCCCGGCGGCATGCAGAGGGAAGGAGTGACTTGCAGCAGGGACTGGCTGTGCTAGTCTTCACTGCTGCTGCACTGCTCAGATCGTCTGCCTGACTTTTCTCCTCCTCCTGCCCGACTGAGGGACCTAACCTAACCCACTGGTATAGTAATGAAGCAAGTGACACTCATCACCAGAGGGGATAGTAATGAAGCAGGTGACACAGGGAACTGAGGGAATGGTAACGAAGGTGACAGCTGAAACTGGGGGACAGTAATGAAGGTGACACAGAGAAGTGAGGGGACAGTAATGAAGGTGACACAGGGAACTGAGGGAATCATAATGAAGCCTTCATTACTATTCCCTCAGTACCCTGTGTCACCTTCATTACTGTCCCCTCAGTTCCCTGTATCACCTTTATTAATGGCCCCTCAGTTCTCTGTGTTACCTTCATTACTGTCCCCCAGTTTCCTGTGTCAACTCAGGGAGCTTCGCCCTCAGCCACATGTGCGTGTGAGAACTCTGCGGCGGGAATGTTTGTCTAAAAATAAATGTGTGTCAGAGAGAGAGGTTAGCGCAGAGCATCCGCAGAGAGCCTCATCTGCACGTTTCCCTCAATACATCACATGACTCCCAGATGCCACACATCATGATCCAGGGGTGTTGTTGGTGGTGTGTCCCTGAATGGCAGTTTGGAAAAGTGGTCACCCTACGTCAGAACGACCGGGAAACAAACACTGATTGGGAGCACGTAAAAGTGCTTGAGGTTGTTTATTCTGTAAAGTGTTAGCTCTGGGGTGTGTCCAGAATGAGGCCTACGTATTCTAGGTGAAGGTAAGCGTGGAGAGCACAGTTCCCAGTTTCTTGAGTTTTAATCGAGAAGCGAACACTATTCAGGAAGGATGCAATGAGTGAGGCTACAATATTGGTCCAGTACAGAGGGAACCTGTCTATGTTGCTGACCCCTATTTAGGATCCAGGCTTCACCTATCACAGTTGGCATCTTGGCTCGTTAGGGATGGACCACCATAGAATGATTTCTCTGGAAGGGAGAAGAGGTTCATCACCTAAGAAAACCATCAAAAAACTGAGGTCCCTCAGAGTGCATTAGGGGTTATTAGGGTATGCTCAGGGGGACAGCAAAGTTTTGCCAAGGTCAAATCTTATCAAGATAGCAGTATTTCATAAAATACGCTTTCCCTTTTTCATTCTTTTTTCCCCATCTCAGTGCTGATGATCTCCTTTGGTCTCTTTCAGCCGTTTCCTGTCTACATCCTCTCTAGGGTGGCCACCTTTTCTTCAAGTCAAACCTGAACACTTCAGCGTCGCACAGCAATTTGTTTTCATAGTGCATAGATGTTGCTATTAAATAACATTTCTAGGCATTTGAAGTTAATCACCACAGTCCCCCTTTACATCAGAGTCCACAGAGTTCCCCCTTTACATCAGAGTCCACAGAGTTCCCCCTTTACATCAGAGTCCACAGAGTTCCCCCTTTGAACTCGCAGGGTTCCCCTTTCACTGTAAGGGGGTACTCTGTAGACTCTGATGTAAGGGAGAACTCTGGGGACTCTGATATAAGGGATGCTCTGGTGTACAAAGAGGATTTTGATGTAAGGGGGAGCTCTGATGTAATGAGTGCTCTGCGAACCCTGATTTACCTTAGCATACTCACTTAGAGGCAGGCGAGAGATGGGGGAAGACTTATTCCAGTCTGAATAATGTGTCCCGGTCTCAGACAGTCTAAAACCCGGACGCATGATTCCAAACCCGAACTGTCCGGGTGAATCCCGAACAGGTGGCAACCCTAATCCCCTCACTCCAGTGTCAGCTGCAGATTGTTTTTCTGGGTTGGCTTCCTGACGACAGTGGAGGGCAATGCCTGCACAATGTGTGTCAGCATGGCCACTTATAGTACTTCATTTTCCCATCGCACACGTTCCTGGAAGCGCTCTCGGATTTGGGTGCTGCAGCAACAACCAGCTGGATACTGGTTCAAATCACGGTGAAGATATTTGCCAGCACACCATGGATGGCACTATCCTTATGTTGTGATCATGCAATAAATCACCAGCATGGCCACTTATAGTCTCCACCAGGGGGTGCATTCGACTGGGTAACAATGCAGAAGCACATTTGGGAGACAAGGACAGTGTTGTCACCCTATAACAGGAAGTACCTGAGCAAGAACTTTCATAGCAAGATCAGCAGGAATTATTTTAACTAAAGCTGCAGAGTGAAAATGATTGAAAACAAATGAACAAATTACATAACATGTCAAATATTAAATAGGACTTTAGTTATTGGATTTAGATTTACTTCAACTCTAAATTTAATTTTCAGACCATCCTGTAAGAAATGAATTAATGGGTAAGACTGGCTTCATTCCTACACCATATTCTCATTATGTATCAAACCAATGCTAGAATATCTGCCCTATCTCTGACACTGTGTCCCACAGACCCTCTACCCTGTGATCCAGCGCTGGTCCGATTCTACAGCGCTTGGAAAAAGTATTCATACTCCATTAAATTTTCACATTTTGTCTTGTTAGAACCAAAAATGTATTTTATTGGCCTTTAATTTGATTTTATTTAAGGGTAAAAATACTACTCACATTTTATGTGATAGACCAACATTGAAAGGAAGGAAAATGATAAATGGTTTTTAATTCTTTTTACAAATAAATATGTGAAAAAAGTTGCGTGTATTTGTATTCAGCCCCCTTTACTCTGATACTCCAAACTAAAATCTAGTGGAAGCAAATGCCTTCAGAAGTCACCAAATTAGTAAAATAAATATCAGTATAAATACAGCTGTTCTGTGAAGCCCTCAGAGCTTTGTAATGCCGCGTACACACGACCGGACTTTCCGGCAGACTAGGCCCCACGGTCTTCCCGACGGACTTTCAGCAGAGTTCCGACGGACTTTCTGAATGAACGGACTTGGACACACACCAATGGACTGAACGTGATGACATAAACGGGACTAAAAAAGGAAATTCAATAGCCAGTAGCCAATAGCTTCCCTTGCGTCATATTTGGTCCGTCGGACCAGCACACAGACGAACGGTTTTCCCGATTTGAGTCAGTCGGAATTGAGTCCGTCGGATAGATTTGAAACATGTTCTATTTCTTGGTCCGTTGGATTTTTTTCCCAAAAAACAAACGGATTAGCCCACACACGATTGGATTGTCCGACGGACTAATCCCGTCGGATCTAGTCTGCCAGAAAGTCTGGTCGTGTGTACACGGCATTAGAGAACCTTAGTGAATAAACAGCATCACGAAGGCCAAGGAACACAACAGACAAGTCAGGGATAATGTTGTGGAGAAGTTTAAAGCAGGGTTAGTTTATGAAAAAATATCCCAAGCTTTGAACACCTAATGGAGCTCTGTTCAATCCATCATCAGAAAATGGAAAGAGTATGGCACAACTACAAACCTACCAAGACATGGCCGTCAATCTAAACTGACAGGCCGGGCAAGGATTAATCAGAGAAGCAGCCAAGAGGCCCATGGTAACTCTGGAGGAGCTGCAGAGATCCACAGCTCAGGTGGGAGAATCTGTGCACAGGACAACTATTAGTCGTGCTCTCCACAAATCTGGACTTTATGGAAGAGTGGCAAGAAGTGGTCTGAAGTGGTCTGTATAATCCCCTGAAGAAGCCATTGATGGCGAAACATGTAGGGACATGACCTTTCACCAGTGACCACCTTATGGATATGGATACTTTGGCCAGTACAGTTTTGTAAATATACTCTGTTTCTACTTCTATGAACCACTTTGTATTGTCTTCATGTAATAAAATGTATATATTTTTTAAATATGTTAGTATATATCTCTCTGTATATGTGGCGCCGCTATAATCCCAAAATCCTCTCTTTACCATCGTTAGCTCCTAAATATGTTTTGCATCCATACATTTAGCTGCTTCCCTGGAGTTCAGCTTTAAGCCATTAATCAGCCAAGTGATTTGTAATGCAGATCTTTTTTTCCTTCCTAGAGAGAAACATCAAAGGCCAGCTGACTCACCTTTCACGAGCTGGCCCTGCAGGCACTAACCAGGAAAGTAATAAGTAATTATGTAGATACCGTCCACCAGAAGCTAGACTGCGGGCCAATCCAATTTTTCCTGAGTTACGTTCTATCTCAGATTCCGAACACTGGCAGTCTGGGAATTAATAAATATACTGGTCTAATAATAGGCTCCATACACCTGACGAAGTCATTAGAAGAGCTGTCAGATGAATATTTATGGTCACAGTCATTCTCATTCAGATACCTTCTGCCAAGGCAATGCTTCAGATTAGTTTGCTAGGAAGATTGCCAAAGTATTCAACTTCCATGTGATTAGAATTATAGCAATACATAGATTCTGAGGGCTCATATCAGTTTTTATACCAGTTTATTAAATGCTAGAATCTCTACTCAGATGCCAACAGCGAGATCTATATGGGAACTTACTTTTTCTTATATGCTGAGAGGATATCCTTTGATCCCCACAAGCGACATCACCATTAATAATAACCTAATGCAAGTGTTAGACATGTGCATTAGTTTTTCGTCCCAATGCATTTTCGTCCGAATTTCAGGTATTTTCGTTATCGTTTTAACAAACGATAACGAAAGTGCAGAATCCGAAAAACGAAAGATCCGTCATAAACAAATGCTTTATTTTCGTTTTCGTTGTGACAACAGTTCGATATACCGTAGATAGGAGATTCGACATGACGCTGACAATAACATTCTGTGTCTATCAAACCTGTGGTCAAATGTGCCTAACCTTAACTCTATTAGTTCAAGATTATTCTACATAGAGAGAAAAGATTTGACATAGAGAGAAAAAGATTCGACATAGAGAGAAAAGATTCGACATAGAGAGAAAAGATTCGACATAGAGAGAAAAGATTCGACAGAGAGAAAAAGATTCGACATAGAGAGAAAAAGATTCGACATAGAGAGAGAAAAGATCGCTGCTGGAATTGGGTGGGGGAAGTAAAATAAAAATAATGATGATGATGAATGTTATTGGCTGATTGTAACCAAAGAGGAGGAGCAGTAAAATGATAAGAACTCTAGCAATACATAGATTCCGAGGGCCCATATCAGTTTTTATACCAGTTTATTAAATGCTAGAATGTCTACTCAGATGCCAACAGCGAGATCTAAATGGGAACTTACTTTTTCTTATATGCTGGGAGGATATCCTTTGATCCCCACAAGCCACATCACCATTAATAATAACCTAATGCAAGTGTATATCATTTATCATGTGTAACTGATTCCACCACCAGCAGCGAGTCTGTGACCTTGTCTGTAGAATGTCATTCATCTAGGTCCTGATACAGATAGTAGTGGTCACATTCAACTTTAAAGTCGCAGACTTTCACCACTCATCCAAGTGGCTTCCTCAGTTCTCATAATTGTCAGGAATGTACCCAGCCATTTGTAATCCAGTCATCCTTGGAATGTGTCAAGGCAGATGTTGATTGTTCCAAGAACATGATGGCAGGTGTGAAAGTTTGTGAAACCTCCTTGTTCCAAATACAAGGTCTAACCACTATGAGTAAGCACTAGTTGTGGTGCGAAACGCGTCAGCTCTGTACCCCCCTTTTTTGCCGTGTATGGATTGTAGTGTTTTTTGCTTTTAAATAAACCCTTTGGATTTTATTTTCTCGGTGTACGGCTGTCCGGAGTTCTTCCTTTTTGATTTCTAATCATTGTGCTATTAGCCAGCACCTGGGGCTCCCACACAGGAGCAGGAGCATTCGCTTGGGAAGGAGAGTCTTGGAGCGGTGGTTGTTTGTTTCTTAAGAACATGATGGCAGGTGTGAAAGTTTGTGAAACCTCCCTGTTCCAAATACAAGGTCTAACCACTATGACACAATGAGGTCTGGGGCAGATTGTGATTGTCTGAGTTAACCACTTCAGCCCCGGAATAATTTACCCCCTTCCTTACCAGAGCACTTTTTTTGCGATTCGGCACTGCGTCGCTTTAACTGACAATTGCGCGGTCGTGCGACGCTGCACCCAAACAAAATCGACGTCCTTTTTTTCCCACAAATAGAGCTATTTTTTGGTGATATTTGATCACCTCTGGGGTTTTTATTTTTTGCTAAACAAATTTAAAAAAAGACAGAAAATTTTGAAAAAAATTTAAGTTGTTTCTGTTATAAAATGGTGTAAATAAGTAAATTTTCTCCTTCACTGATGGGCACTAATAGTTGGCACTGATAGGCAAGTATATAAAGCATTTATTTTTTGCTCTATAAACAAAAGAGCGTCAATTTTGAAGAAAACACAATATTTTTTACTTTTTGCTATAATAAATATCCCATTTAAAAAAAAAAAAAAACGAGTTTAGGCCGATACATATTTTTGGTAAAAAAATAAAAATCGCAATAAGCGTATATTGATTGGTTTGTGCAAAAGTTATAGCGTCTACAAAATAGGGGATAGATTTATTGCATTTTTTTTTTTTTACTAGTAATGGCGGCGATCTGCGATTTTTTTCATGACTGTGACATTGCGGCAGACACTTCTGACACATTTTTGGGACCATTCACATTTACACAGCGATTGCTGCTATAAAATTGCACTGATTACTGATTACTTTGTAAATGTGACTGGCAGGGAAGGGGGTTAACACTAGGGGACACTGCAGGGGTTAATATGTTCCCTGGGAGTGATTCTAACTGTGGGGGGAGGGGATTCACAAGGGGAGGAGACCGATCGGTGTTCCTCTGTACTGAGAACACACCATCGGTCTCCTCTCCACTGACAGGACGTGGATCTGTGTGTTTACACACACAGATCCACAGTCCTGCTGTGTTCCCAGACATTGCGGCCGCCGGGCATGTGCACCGGGTCCCGCGCGCCCCCTAGACGGCCGAGAATGGGAGGACGTCATATGACGCCCAACCAGGATGGGAGATCCACCTTGTGGGCGTCATTTGACAATAGGCGGGTATTAAAGTGGTTAAAGGAATCTTGTCCTTAAAAGTGGAAGTCTACTCACCAGCACTGAGATGTCGTGGGGCTCCTGGCCGGCCACTGACATCTTCGGCCACAGCCTTCCTGATCTTTGGTTTAATTGGCCGAGCTCAGATGACATCACTCTTGTGCATGCAGAGGAATGAATTCATCTCGGCAGTGCCAAAACTGTACACCAAGTTGCCATGCGCGGGGCAGACAGGCAGGTAAGAAGCTTTAATACAGAAGCGACATAGTATTATTCTGCATTAAAAATCCTGCCTGTTCTCCAATTTAATTTTGTTTCATAAATTTCCATAGAAAGTCTGCCTGAATACTGACCTGCAGAATGTTCCCATCTATGTCGCCTTATGCCCCGTACACGCGGTCGGGAATTCCGACGGAAAATGTCCTATCGGACCATGTTGTTGGAAAATCCGACCGTATGTGGGCTCCATCAGACTTTTTCCGTTGGAATTTCCGACAGGAAAAAAATTGAGATCCTGTTCTCAAATTTTCCGACAACAAAATCCGATCAGACTTTTTCCGATCGTGTGTAGAGAATTCCGACGGACAAAGTGTCACGCATGCTCAGATCACATTAGGAGACCAAACCTATTGGCTAATAGCCTCTATGTAGTTCCGTCATACGCAACGAACGTCACCACGTTCAGAATGATCGGATTTTTCGACAACTTTGTCCGACCGTGTGTATGCAACACCAGTGTCGGACAAATTCCGTCGGAAAAAGTCTGACGGATTTTGTGGTCGGAATTTCCCACCGTGTGTACGGGGCATTAGTCTTTCTATAGTGCGGACATGATGGGGCAGATTTATGCCATTTATTACAGGAAGGTCCAAGGATATTAAAATGTTTACAATAACAGATTTCTGAACACCGGTGGCGGTGCCACAGGATCTCTGAGTGAAGCTGCATTATCCGCAAATACTGTAAACTGATGGAAAAGCCATTATATGGAGTATACTTTAGGTATGTTGTTTAACCTGTTCTCAGCAAAGAACACTTCAGGCTTCTATTCAAGCAAACAGCTAGATACAGAATTGCTACAGTGCCTTGAAAAGGTATTCATACCCCTTGAAAATTTTCCAAATTTTGTCATGTTACAAACAAAAACGTAATATTTTTGGGGGGGATTTTATGTGATAGACCAACACAAAGTGGCACATAATTGGGAAGTGGAAGGAAAATGATAAATGGTTTTCCAAATTTTTTACAAATCAATATCTGAAAAGTGTGGCGTCCATTTGTATTCAGCCCCCTTTACTCTGATACTCCTAACTAAAATCTCATGAAACCAATTGCCTTCAGAATTCACCCGAGTGTAATTTAATCTCAGAATAAATACAGTTGTTCTGTGAAGCCCTCAGAGGTTTGTTAGAGAACCATAGTGAACAAACAGCATCATGAAGGCCAAGGAACACAAAAGACAAGTCAGGGATAAAGTTGTGGAGAAGTTCAAAGCAGGGTTAGGTTATGAAAAAATATCCCAACTGCAAACCTACCAAGACATGGCCATCCACCTAAACTGACAGGCCGGGCAAGGAGAGCATTAATCATGGAAGCAGCCAAGAGGTCCATGGTAACTCTGGAGGAGCTGCAGAGATCCACAGCTCAGGTGGGAGAATCTGACAACTATTGGGACAACTATTAGTCCTGCACTCCACAAATCTGGCCTTTATAGAAGAGTGGCAAGAAGAACTTTTTGGCCTAAAAGCAAAAAGTGTGGCGGAAAACTAACACTGCACATCAACCTGAACACACCATCCCCACCGTGAAACATGGTGAAACATGGTGGTGGCAGCATCATATTGTGGGGATGCTTTTCTTCAGCAGGGACAGGGAAGATGGTCAGAGTTGATGGGAAGATGGATGGAGCCAAATACAGGGCAATCTTAGAAGAAAACCTGTTAGAGTCTGCAAAAGACTTGGCGGAGGTTCACCTTTCAGCAGGACAACGACCCTAAACATACAGCCAGGGCTACAATGGAATGGTTTAGAACAAAGCATATTCATGTGTAAAGCTGGCCATACATGGGTCGAATTTCGAAAGATCTTTCTTTTGAAAATCAGAAAATTCGTGCATTTTGTGATCTGATGGTGCCACCATTGATTTCGAAATTCGACCAACCAAACCTTCAATTTCACCTCATGTTCCTACAGAAAAGAATTTTCTTGTCTGGGAATCTTCTTTTCTTTCCGGGAATCTTCTTTTCTTGCACATGCGCATTTCTTTTTCGATTACATTTCTCGCACGATTCTCCCATCATTGGTTCGAAAATCGTTTGTTTTTTAAAAAAATTTCCAACATGTCGGATTTTTTAAATTCGATGGCCGCACGAAAATCTGCCGTTGCTGCAGTCGACTAATGGTGCGAAATTCATACGAAAATTCTTAGATAAGATTTTCGAAAGAAAGTTCAAAAGCCGCGCCTCCTCGTCCGTGATAGGCGGAACACTCTATTTCCCAGCAGTCAGTGTTCCGCCTATCACGGACATCCTCTCATCCTCGTGGTATGAGGATGAGCGGATGTCCATGATAGGCGGAACACTGACTGCTGGGAAATTGAGTGTTCCGCCTATCACAGACAAGGAGGAGGCGCGGCTTTTTAATACTAGAATGGCCGCCGTATGTTTTTACACGCTGATCAGTGCAAATGCGAGGGGCACAGAGGCTGAAGATGGACACAGAGGCTGCAGAGGGACACAGAGGCTGCAGAGGGAAACCGAGGCTGCAGAAGGACACCGAGGCTACAGAACGGCACACGGGGGCATGCACAGGACACAGGTAGGCTGCAATGGACACATGGAGGTACACAGATCTGCACAGGTAGGCATGCACAGGACACAGGGATGTATGCAGCTGCAGATGGGCATTGTTGACCCTCTTTTCCACTTACAGTAGCTGCTGCATTTCTCACCCTCGGCTTATACACAGGTCAATACGTTTTCCCAGTTTTTTTTGTGGTAAATTAGGGGCCTCGGCTTATATTCGGGTCGACCTATACTCGAGTATATATGGTACGTTTTTGGTTGTAAAATGACAAAATGTGGAAAATTTCAAGGGGTATGAATAAGGCACTGTGTATATATATATATATATATATATATATATATATATATCTATATACACCCTGGAACAGTACTAGTGCAGGTTTGCCCTGCACTTTTATACTGCAAGGCGGCCAACACAGTTCAATGCAGGAGGGCTTTGTACAACAAGCTCATAGCTTAAAACAAAACATCTGCTCCTCCAAACCACTAACTAATCTCAAGTCAGTCTCTAACATGGTGTCCCCTAATTGGATCCTCAAAACAAGCTGGCAGCACATGTACTTTCTGCCAGCAGTCAGATTTGCAACCCAGCAGAAGGCTCTCACAGCAGACAGAGCAAAATTTTACCAAAAAAAATTGGTATCCCTTTAAAGTGGAACTGAACTTAAAAAGTGAACATGTGCTATGTTACAGTTACAGGCAATCTCTAGAAATGTTAATTGTGCCTAAGCAATATCCCAAACGATTTACTTCCTGCCTTGAAATTCTCCTGAAAAACAACAGTGCATTTTCCTTTTCTGTCTGTATATCTCCAGTGTGAGCTCATCTAAGGCACTGCAGTTTTAGGAGATTTGAATTGAGATATGGTGATGTCACTACTGTGCAGATCACTGTTCTCCTTGCTGGAGAGGGAGCTATACCTAAAAGGATCTGCAGTGCAAAGATCTCCCTGTTTCTGTTTAATTCATTCTGTGAATATGTGCTTTCTGCACCCCTCCTGATGCTTGTTAAAGCATTTGTTAATCCAAAAAAAAAAAAAAAAAAAAAGGATCCTGATCCTTTAAAGCATGTTATATGACGCAGTGCTTGTCCCGTGTCATTTGGCCCCCTGTAACACCTAAAAAAACCTGGCTGATCCTGCCAGTTTATCCCTACCCCTCTGTAAACTGACCACGGTGTATCATGGCTTCTGAGACCAGACACTGTGGTCAGTTTACGTGCCTCCATCATCAACCTGCTATCAGCTCTCCTCTCTGCCCCTGTGTCCCCCATCTCCCCTCCCCTCTCTGTCTGTCTGTGTGTGACCCGCCCGTCCCCGCGCCTCCTATTGCAGTGTCCCCCTCTGTGAATAATTTCTAAAATATAAATGCTGTAAATACCTAATTTAAGAGCCCAGATTGTGATCACATGACCAGCCAGCTCTCTCCTCCTCCTCTCCAGACTGACATCAGCTGAGGAATCTCAGCCCCGCCCACTGCATCTCTCAGAGGAGGAAAGGAGAAAGCTGGCCAGTCATGTGATCGCAATTTCGGCAGTGAAATTAGGTATTTACAGCATTTATTTTTATAAATCACACACAGAAGGGGACACTACAATAGGAGGCAGTGCTGGTGGTGTATATAGGTTTGAGTGGCTTAACAACCACTTTAAATATTACCCTGGTCATCAGACCATCAATCATTGGGCTTGAATAGCTCTGATGCAAGAATGCTAAACCTCTACCAATATGGCCACCCCCACACAAAGACACAGCGCAGAATTAGGCATGCCAAGTGAGGGGAAAAACTCAGCATCACTAGTTCTTAGTGCTTTGTCTTCTGCTTGCTTTTTTTGACAGACCTTCCACAGTACAGGTCCACTTTTAGGCATCTCCATGTAATGATTCCTAGATGAGAAGGAGCAGTTTTCGGTTTGAGTATGGAATGCCTGAAGCTGTTCTTTAAAACCAGTCAAGCACCCCATCTCTACCCCCGCAAAACCCCCAAAGAATAATAATAATCTGGTATATTTTTTAATAGAAAGGTCAAAAAGATTTTAATATGTACAAATAAGAAAAATGGCTTTACAGGTTCTGTTTCAGCATCACATTTTTCTGTAATTTAAACAAAATACAGGTAGGGAGACAGTGACACTTTGCTCATACAGCTCAGAGTGACAGTGCTTGCTAATGGTCCTCCTCAGCATGTTATACTTATCGGCTGGGCTGTTAGTAGACATTTTCGCTCTGCCCTAAATGGATGGTGACAATGACCTCTATAAAATAAATTTCTGCTTTCTCCAGACAGGGCAAGGCAACGGTTTCTCTTAACAGCTGCCTACCTGTTGCACATACTCACCTGGCCTTTGCTTCCTTGCTGCTGGGAGTGAAGAGAAAAACCCTGTACTTCTAGGTATGGGAAGCATGCGATACACCCCCCTTCTTTCCATGTGATAGTGCTGGTGCTTGTCCAACTCCCACACCTAGTGCTGCAACAAGGGTGGGGATAGAGTCCTCAACCCTTTGTAAACTTCAAGTTGTGGTTTGGATTACAGATGGCTATCCCTCCTCACCTCTACTGTCTGAATACACATCACAAATTTCCCAGCACACTTACCAGCCAGCCTGCAAACAAACCAAACTGACCCTGTCTAACAATTCATGTTAAAACAGGTATTGTTGCACAAATTTGTAAATATATGTAAAACATATATGTATGCCCACATCAAGGCTTCTCTGTATACTGCAGTCCCAACGTCTCTGTGCCTTTATTGAGGACTAGGCGCCCTCCAGGCAAACCTTGACCTTTATCCACTGCTATATATACTCCAATTTGGAGACTCTCAAAAAAAATATTCAGAAGTCTTAACGTGGGCACATATATTTGAAAATGTGTGCAACGTAACCCTCTGATTTAACATGAACTGTTAAAACCAAATTGGCCCTGTCTAACATTTCATGTTAAAACAGAAGGTTTTGTTGCACTCATTTGCAAATATATGTGAAAGTCTACAGAGGGGTATGTTGTAGGCTACAGATTGAGCAGGAAGTGGCTGTAAGGCCTCAGTCTACATCCAGACTTTACAGAGTGTCACATGGTACAAAACCTCAACTAAACCCAGAATATCAGAGGATTTGCAGACAACAGAGCAACATGGTACAGAGGCTTAACTCACTCACTGAGGATACGTTCGTGGCCGCTGGTTTTATTGCTGGGTATACATCAAGTCTTCAGGAACGCTCGGCTTGCTAGCCACTGGAGGTGTCGGGAGGACTTAAAGGCCCAGGTTGGGTATGAGCCACAACCTGTGACAGCTTGTATAGCTGGTAAGCCTTCAATTTATGTGGTGGTGGATTCACGGTGTCCTTTGAATATTGAAGAACCCTCACAGAGACTTTTATATATTTTAATTTAAGATTGTATTTAAGTTTTACACGTTTTTAATTTTTTTGTTGTATTTGTTGGCTCACTCATCATTATTGTAATATTAAAGTGGGGTGCCCCCTAAAAAATTTTTTTTAAAAGTCAGCAGCTACAAACTTTTAATAATTGGACACTTACCTGTCCCAGGGTCCAGCGATGCGGGGAACGAAGCCCCCCCTCGTTCCCTGCTCCGCTCGCGGCGCCGGCATTCTTACTGTGGGCACCCGACTGTGGCTTCACAGCCGGGCACCCACTGCGCATGCTTGAGTGGCGTCGCACGACGTGATACGACGCTCAGTCATCTGGGACACGTGACAGGTGTCCCAGATGACTGTGCGGCGCCGAGGGGAAGTGATGTCAGTGCCCGGGCACTGAAGGTGGCAGACTACAAGGGACCCCCTAGTAACAGGCATTTAGAGGTGAGTAAAAAAAAAAAAAAAATGTTTCCAATTTTTTTTTTAAGCAATTTTTATTTATGTTTACTTGTTCACTAGATCACATTTTTGCCTATTTCATTCACTATCAGCGCAGCTTCTTTTTTGGTTTCTGATTTGTTTGGTGTGTATTTCACTTTTGAGTTGCAGCTTTTTTTTGTTGTTTTACCAGCGCAGTTTTTTTCCTTTAACATATATGTATGCCCACATCATGGCTTAATGTGAATTGTTAGACAGGGTCCATACAGTTAAACAGTTCACGTTAAATCAGAGGGTTTTCGTTGCACACATTTGCAACTATATGTGGAAGCCACAGTGCGCACGTCAATGTTCCTCTGTATATTGCGGTCCTAACTCTTTAGTTTTGAGAGTCTCCAAATTGGAGTATATATAACAATGGATAAATCAAGGGTAGGTTTGCCTGGAGGGAGCCCACTTCCCCATAAAGGCACAGGGATGTTAGGACCGCAGTATACAGAGAACCCTCTGATTTAACATGAACTGTTAGGCAGGGCCAATTTAGTTTGCTTGCAGGCTGGCTGGGAAATGTGTTTGTTTGTGATGTGCTTTGCCCTTCCATGTGTGCCTTACTGCAAAGGCTAGTAATAAATTGGAGTGGTTGCCATCATTTTTTTTATACAGACTGTCTTAAAGTAGCAGTAAGGAAGACTGGCTGAACTTATCATTAGGCAAGCAAAGGAAAGGTGAGCAGGTGCGGCTAGGGAGGTCATCAGTTAAGTGACCTTCATAGGGAAAGAACAGGTTCGCTTTAAGTGGTTAACCTGGTTTAAAATACTTTAGCAGGTTGTTCAGCTTTGCTGAGGATTTCGGCCTTTGACCTTTGGCGTTCTTCGCTTTCTCCTGCAATTTCATGGCAGGAATTTTGGGAGTGAGTTCTTTGTGCTTCCAGTCAGCCATTAGTTCTTTCTGTAGTTCCTCTGGAAGCTGAGAAAACACATTCATATCTACACTTCTAGGAAAAAAGGAAACTCTGCTGCCGTCACCGGATTCCACACAGTCCATGTCTGCTTCACAGGGCTGACTCGTTTGGTTGCTGCATGAAACGTATGAAGAGGAACTGGCACAAGTGGCGTTATGCCCACTGTTTCCATTCTCATTGTCTGTACATAAGCTGTGCTTTATGTAAAGTGGTGGGTCACCGGAGTCCATCGTGTTATGTAGACCTTGCACTGGCAGTTCAGATACAGAAGAACTTGCAGCTGTACAAGAACTCTGTGGAGGCCTAGAGCTGGCTTTCATAAAGAAACTCTGTATTCCTTTAGGACACGGTGATGGTCTTGTGGTCCTGCTGATTTTGGGCCCTGCTCTAGTTTGTGGGCTGGAGAGGATCTCCTTCCTGATGTCCTCAGGAAGCTGACTGAACACGTCCATGTCTATGTGGTCAGGGAGAGATAGCGAAGAAGAGTGATCCGTTTCCACCGAACAGAAGTTTGAAAGATCTGTGTCTTTGGGATCCTCCTCTGCCTTTGCTTCAGGGTCCTTATTTAGAAAAAGAGAAAATAAAAAAATAATACCATATTGAGTTTGGTTTCTGGTTTTGAAACATAAATGTGGTAAATTTTGGGATTGCCAGATTACCAAACATGCCATACCATGTACTATGTTTAATGGGACCCCTGGAATTACAAAATAGGGGTATTAGAAAAATTAGATATGACACTGGGGTCCCTGCTTAAAAAAAAGCTACGCTTTCACAATAAACTGATCTAGTGCGTACTGTCCCTTCTGGGAACGGAGAACTTGAAATATAAAGTAAAGCCCGGTACACACTACCAGTTTTTTTTGGTTCAACCCAGCGGGCTGAACCAAAAAAAACAACCGGAAAAGCTCATGTACTAACAATCTGATGTTAGTACAGCGATCTCCCCGCTGAGCTATTGTGTTCTGACGGGGAGGTCTGCTCCCCCCGCCAGAACACTCCAGTCAGTGCTCTCAGCCATTGGCTGAGATCGCTGATCGGATGCCGATCAGTAGACCTTTATAGGCCACGCCCCTTCAACAGAAGCTGGATGTTCGGTCGGCTTCTATTGGATCAGCTGCATACACAGGCCGAATGTCCGCCTGATATTTAGCCCGTGTGTACGGCCCTTAAGGCCTGCTAGCCACTCAGTTCGAAAAGAGAGCTTTAGTATAATAATGCTTTTTTTGGTAAAAGATAAGAGATCCGGGACATCCAGATCGCTCTTCTTTTAATAACTAAAGCATTGCGAAGGATTGATTTCAGACTCCAGCTCTGAGTTTTTTACGGTTACAAGGTGTACAGGAACCTGAGATGTTGAGGCTGTTGTAGGATCCGGATCTGAACTTGCGACCCGTGTGGTGTCTGCCTGTAGCTCTTCTCGCTGTGCCACCTGGAATGCTGGACAACTCCTTATCTGATATCTTAGGACAGTCTCGCCTCTTGTTTCTCGTGAACCTTGAACTCTTTGCTCCTCTAATGAACTTCCCGATTGAAGCCATTTCTCTGAACTTCCTGTTTGCCAGATTGTGCCCTCTCCAGCCGATATCTTTTTCCTTTGCGTACGTGCAGTTGTCCTTACCTTTACTACCACTCGTTACTGACCTTTGGCTTGTTTCTTGACTAAACTTCTGCTTGATCCCAACCTGCAATCACTTGTTGCTCAACTTTGGTTTGTGTTCTAACTACACTTCTGCTTGATCCCAACCTGCAATCACTTGTTACTGAACTTTGGTTTGTGTTCTGACTACACTTCTGCTTGATCCCAACCTGCAATCACTTGTTACTGAACTTTGGTTTGTGTTCTGACTACACTTCTGCTTGATCCCAACCTGCAATCACTTGTTACTGAACTTTGGTTTGTGTTCTGACTACACTTCTGCTTGATCTCTATCTGCTACTGGACCAGGGCTTGCTCACCTCCTGGTGGAGCGAACCTGAGGACTGCGACCTGGTACTAACATGCAGCAAAATCCATCTCCACCATCAGGAGCTCTGGTTAAGATTGGTTAGTACTTAGACCACGCAACTCAGGTGAGTTGGGAGCCTATCTACTGCTATAGCATCTGGTCTCTGAGCCTGACAACTGACCGTGACAGACTGACATCCCTGGTGTGTATATTGGCATGGAGGTACAGATACTTCTGAGATACTTCTATGCCCGATAACCACTTAGTCATCATGGCACCCAGTCTACAGCGTTTGTCCTCTTACCTTTATGATCTGACTGGCCTCTGTTGATGGTGCTTTCTTTTGAGTTAGGTAAAATCCAATTGAGTTTCGGGATGAGTTTGAAGACTGAGCAGGCTTGAGGTTGGAAAAGCAGACATTTAGAAGGGTGAGGTGAAAGGGTGACTTAACATCAATCATCTTCTCAAAAAGCTTCATAAGTAGTTCCATCAGAACAGAGAAAGAACTCTCTACGCAAAGGAAAAAAAAAAAAACATAAACCAAAACTTCAAGCTAAAAAATTAAAGATGGACAAGAAGAGGATAGAAGAGGAACTTCAGTGTTCCCTGTCCAGCAATCCATTCATTTCAAGACTTCCTCATACAGATCCTGCAGCAGCCTCAGAAGAAACCCAACTAGAAATGTTTGGGAACCCACTGACATACAGGCCTGAGCACTGTGTGAGGGAATAGGACTTGACACATGAACGAGTTGAAGGACTGAGGCCACTGTAACCCCCTAATATTTTTGCGCCCCCCCCCCCCCTAAATATTTGCTGGGTATAGCCCTAGCACACAACATATGGAATATTGACTAATGAAATCTAAGGGCCCTTTCACATGAGTGCCTTCCGCTCCGATCAGCATGGAACGTCCTCAGTGATCCCCTGCTGATCAGAGCAGAGTGGGGCAGATGACAGGTCGATGTCCGCTCAGTTTATGCAGAGCAGACACAGACGAAACCCGCTCTGCTCTATGGGCATCCAGGAGTAAAGGGACTCCACTGTCTGTTTACACCCGGATGCCTCTGATTCAGTCTGCCCAAATGTAAGAGGACACAATCCTCCATTTTTTTTAGCAGGCCTGGTCGGACCCAGAGGTAGGCGGGTATAAATGGATACAAGTCAGTTTACACCTTCCGCAAAAATCAAGAAAAAAAACAACAACAATTGACTTTGAGGGTCGTGACTCAGTGACCAGGGGTCACATAGAGCCCAAATTTAGGGGAAAGGTAGCTGAAGGTTTACCCCTAAATTTGGGGCTCTTATCACCTATGGTCCTGGAGATACGGGGGTCCTTGTGCAGCCTGTCAGAAGCTACATACGGAGCGGCCAGTTTAAATACAAGCTGGCAAACTGTTTGCAGCAGACTGAGATGATGAGCTCACCGTGCCTCTCCTCACTTCTTGTCAGAGGCCCTGAGCTCAATGTACAGCTTGCAGCCTGCAGAGTTGGACAGGCAGCACCGCTTGTCAAACTTGCTCACAGTAGCAGCATAGTGCAACAATGTAAAACTGATATTCAGCAATGTAAAAAAAAAAAAGAAAAAAAGGAGGCTGCCGTAGCACCTCATGAACGCCTGTCAGCTGCTGCTATACCACTCATTAAAAAGCAATACACAACAGCTCACTTTTCAGAGGGCAGTAAGCATTACTGCAAATGTGAAAGAAACTTGAAACACATCATCCATTTCACACTCCCCACCAACCAGGTCACTCCCCAGCCACTTCCCATGTTAGCACCTCCCTTCAACTTATATCACAGGTGACCATTTCCCAACCTGCAGATGACAGACCCCACTCCAAAAGATATCACTCCCTGTTACTCTCCCCACCTGCTGATTGATATCCCTCCATGACCACCTCACACCCTCCTGCTGACAGACCTCTCTCCTCAGCCTGTCCCCACACACCTTCTCCCCTGCTGACCTGTGGATGGGGGAATCACTCCTGCAGTGTTATTTTGTTCTGCCAGTGGGGAGCCTTTCCTACCCACAGAATACAATGATCAGTGTTGCTAACTATAGCTGGCAGCACTGACTGGACGAATCTACACTGCCAGCTATTTTATTCTAACAGCCAGCACTCTCAGCTCTCAGAATATCTGAACAGTGGCAGTATCTGATTGGATGCAGTTGCTGCTTGCCCATCGGTTTTCTGCCCTGATATCTCCCGATTTGCAGATCTCGGTATTTTGGGCGGGATGGTGCCAACAGGGCAACACACAGCTCAAATTTTGACTGGTTCACGAGGAACCTGCCGAAGTCTGTCCCATGTATGCAGGGCAGCCATCAGAAATTGTGGGGCCCCTTATACAGCTTTAGGCCTGCCCCCCCCCCCGAGCCTGACCACCAACATTCCCCAGGGTCCCGCCCACTGGCCGTCCCACCGAATCTGCCCACTAGCCATCTCACCAAGTCCTTCAGTGCCTCAGCCCCTCTCACACCTGTACGCTCTCAGCCCCTCTCACACCTGTACTCTCTCAGCCCCTCGCACACCTGTACTCTCTCAGCCCCTCGCACACCTGTACTCTCTCAGCCCCCTCGCACACCTGTACTCTCTCAGCCCCTCGCACACCTGTACTCTCTCAGCCCCTCGCACACCTGTACTCTCTCAGCCCCTCGCACACCTGTACTCTCTCAGCCCCTCGCACACCTGTACTCTCTCAGCCCCCCCACACCTGTACGCTCCTAGCACCACTCAGATCTGTACGCTCTCAGCCCCCCCATACCTGTACGCTCTCAGCACCACTCATGTGTGTATATGACAAGCACGTACATACACACAGGCATGTACACACACAGAGACATGTACACACACACACACACACACACACACACACACACACACACACATGTACACACACACACACACACACACACAGGCATGTACACACACACACACACACACACACAGGCATGTACACACACACACAGGCATGTACACACACACACACACACAGGCATGTACACACAGGCATGTACACGCAAACACAGGCAGGCATATACACACACAGAGGCATGTACACACACACACACACACACACACACACACACAGACATGTACACAGTCACACACACAGCCGCCCTTACTTATAAGGTGGTCCTAGTCCCAGCTCTTGATTCCATATGCAGAGGGGTGCACATGAAGGAAATGGCCATAGGTGGCAGCAAACAGCCCAATGTCAGCTCATGACAGAGCAACAGCTTTCCGACTCACCACACATACAGGAGCTCCTCTGTACCCGCCCCCGTCTTCTCATATCCCGGCCAGTCGGCCGGGCCCGTCCAGACGCTGGGGCCCCTTACATGTGTATGGGCTGTACCCCCCTGATGGCGGCCCTGCATGTATGGCCAGCTTTACTGTCTACAGTTTCTCCAGACAGGAAGTAAAAAAAAAAAAAAAAAACTGCAACAAGGACACAGACATAAATTCAGAAACATTTCGGTTTCTGTGCTCGTTTTCCCTCATTTGAAGAGAGCCTTGGGATTATGACTTTCCTGGAAATCATTGAAGTCTAATCCAGGACACACAGCAAGTCAATCTGCGCGTCTCTCTAGTCCCAAATTCCATTGAAAAACTCCCAAAGCCAAACACTGCAGAATCTGCTGACCGAGCATTGGACACATTTCACCCAGGGGGTTGGCTCACCGCTGCTCAGATTCTGAACCACGTTCTTGGGGATAGGACACTGGCGACTTTCCCGATTGAAATATCTACTGGTCGGTGAGAACTGTCGTAGGGTGAGGCGCAGGGTATGAGAACTCCTTCCATCTGTATACAGTCTAGGGAGATGAAAGTTAACAATTATCGACCCTACAAAAGGCATCGCACTGTAAAATGTGAAACGTTGAATGTCATATACACAGAGAGCTATTCCAGAAAACCTTAAGTTCTGCCGAAGTCAGACTTTTTCAGCCAGGGTTCTGTGGAACACTAGAGTTCCTAAAAAGGTTGCCTGGGGTTCATTGAGCAATGAGCAGCTCCTGCTTCACAGATACGTAACCACTGACACCCGGGATCTGTGAGGAGCATTCTTCCCACTGACCACCATTGCAATAATCACCAATGTAAGGTGGTCCTTCTCCCACTGACCATCCATCTATAGCAGGGATATGCAATTAGCGGACCTCCAGCTGTTGCAAAACTACAAGTCCCATCATGCTCTGCCTCTGTGTGTCATGCTTGTGGCTGTCAGAGTCTTGCTATGCATCATGGGACTTGTAGTTCTGCAACAGCTGGAGGTCCGCTAATTGCATATCCCTGATCTAAAGGGTCTCTTTTCTACTGACCACCAATGTAAGAGAACTCTACACTGACCCTCAATATTGGGGGCACATTCACACAGGCCACCAATGTGAAGGAAAACAATTTTAACGGTCTACATTTCTTTTCTTGCAATTATTTTTTGTTTCATTATGAACCGCTTCAGCACCGGAAGATTTGGCTACTGAATGACCAGGCCATTTTTCGCAATACGGCACTGCGTCGCTTTAAACTGACAATTGCGCGGTCGTGTGACATTGTACCCAAACAAAATTTACGTCCTTTTTTTCCCCCATAAATAGAGCTTTTTTTTTTGGTGGTATTTGCTCACCTCTGCGTTTTTTTTTTTTTTTTGCTCTATAAACAAAAAAAGAGCAACAATTTTGAAAAAAAAAAAAAAAAAAAAAAAAAATTTTGTACTTTTTAATATCCCCATTATTTTTTTTTTTAACCATCTCAATACCGGCCATTTTCACCCCCTTCCTGCCCAAGCCATTTTTCAGCTTTCAGCGCTGTCGCACTTTGAATGACAATTGCGCGGTCATACAACACTGTACCTAAATGAAATTTTTATAATTTTGTCCCCACAAATAGAGATGTCTTTTGGTGGTATTTGATCACCTCTGCGGTTTTTATTTTTTGCGCTATAAACAAAAGAAGAGTGACAAGTTTGAAAAAAAAACAATATTTTTTTACGTTAATATCCATTTTTTTTCCTCAGTTTAGGCCGATGTGCATTCTTCTACATATTTTTGGTAAAAAAAAATTGCAATAAGCGTATATTATTTGGTTTGCGCAAAAGTTATAGCGCCTACAAAATAGGGGATAGATTTATTGCATTTTTATTATTATTTTTTTTATTTTTTTTTTTTACTAGTAATGGCGGTGATCTGAGATTTTTATTGTGACTGCGACATTGCGGCAGGCATATCGGACACTTTTGACACATTTTTGGGACCATTCACATTTATACAGCGATCTGTGCTATAAAAAAAGCATTGATTACTGTATAAATGTGACTGTCAGGGAAGGGGTTAACCACTAGGGGGCACTGAAGGGGTTAATATGTTCCCTGGGAGTGATTCTAACTGTAGGGGGAGGAGATTGACAAGGGGAGGAGACCGATCGGTGTTCCTCTGTACTGAGAACACACCATCGGTCTCCTCTCCTCTGACAGGACCTGGATCTGTGTGTTTACATACACAGATCCACGGTCCAGCTGTGTTACCGGCAATCGCGGGTGCCCGGCGGACATCGCTGCCGCCGGGCACGCGCATCGAGTTCCCAGTAATACGGCGGGCGCGCACCCGCGCCGCCGAAAAGGCGGGGGCGTCATATGAAGGCAAGGCAATAGAAGGCAAGGCAATGGAAGGCAATGGAAGGCAATAGAAGGCAATAGAAGGCAAGGCAATAGAAGGCAAGACAATGGAAGGCAAGGCAATAGAAGGCAATAGAAGGCAATAGAAGGCAAGGCAATAGAAGGCAAGGCAATGGAAGGCAAGGCAATAGAAGGCAAGGCAATGGAAGGCAAGGAAAGGCAATGGAAGGCAAGGAAAGGCAATGGAAGGAAAGGCAATGGAAGGAAAGGCAATGGAAGGAAAGGCAATGGAAGGAAAGGCAATGGAAGGCAAGGCAATAGAAGGCAAGGCAATGGAAGGCAAGGCAATGGAAGGAAAGGCAATGGAAGGCAAGGCAATAGAAGGCAAGGCAATGGAAGGCAAGGCAATGGAAGGCAATAGAAGGCAAGGCAATGGAAGGCAAGGCAATAGAAGGCAAGGCAAGGCAATGGAAGGCAAGGCAATGGAAGGCAAGGAAAGGCAATGGAAGGAAAGGCAATGGAAGGCAAGGCAATAGAAGGCAAGGCAATGGAAGGCAAGGCAATGGAAGGCAATAGAAGGCAAGGCAATGGAAGGCAAGGCAATGGAAGGCAATAGAAGGCAAGGCAATGGAAGGCAAGGCAATAGAAGGCAATAGAAGGCAAGGCAATGGAAGGCAATAGAAGGCAAGGCAATGGAAGGCAAGGCAATGGAAGGCAATAGAAGGCAAGGCAATGGAAGGCAATAGAAGGCAAGGCAATGGAAGGCAAGGCAATAGAAGGCAAGGCAATAGAAGGCAATAGAAGGCAATAGAAGGCAATAGAAGGCTGGCTCACGAAGCAATCACTTGCGCGGCAATAATGTGCAAGTGGTCGGCCCTGGTGTACCGAGTCCATGGGCAATCACTTGCAGGTGTGAACATGGCCTTAGGTTTCACATCTACTTTAACCTGAATGAAAATTTTACGCTTACCTATTTAAAAGGCTCCGGAGTAGTTCCTCGATCTTTAGTTTTACTTCCGATACTGTGGAACATTTTTTAAATGAATCTTCTTCACTGAGAGACTGTTATGATGAAAAAAAAAAAAAGCTGCATTATACAGGAATGGTGACCTAAATAAAGTCTGTACAAAAGAAAATCTAACAATAAGAAAAATAATAGGATAAAACAAATGACAAAGTAACTGACAAAAAAATAATATATATATAAATATACACTATATTGTCAAAAGTATTGTGACGCCTCCCTTTACACACACATGAACCAGTCTTAGTCCGTTGGGTTCAATATTGAGTTGGCCCACCATTTGCAGCTATAACAGCTTCAACTCTTCTGGGAAGGCTGTCCACAAGGTTTAGGAGGGTGTCTATGGGAATGTTTGACCATTCTTCCAGAAGAGCATTTGTGAGGTCAGGCACTGATGCAGACAAGAAGGCCTGGCTCGCAGTCTCCGCTCTAATTTATCCCAAAGGTGTTCCATTGGGTTGAGGTCAGGACTCTGTGCAGGCAAGTCATGTTCCTTCACCCCAAACTCTCTCATCCATGTCTTTATGGAACTTACTTTGTGCACTGGTGCGCAGTCATGTTGGAACAGGAAGGGGCCATCCCCAAACTGTTCCCACAAAGTTGGGAACATGAAATTGTCCAAAATATCTTGGTATGCCGACACCTTACAAGTTCCCTTCACTGAAACTAAGGGGTTGAAAAACAACCCCACACCATAATCCCCCCCCTCCACCAAATGATTTGGACCAGTGCACAAAGCAATGTGGGGGTGGAGCAACTTGACTGGCCTGCAGAGTCCTGACCGTAACCCAATAGAACACCTATGGGATGAATTAGAGGGGAGACTGTGAGCCAGGCCTTCTCGTCCAACATCAGTGCCTGACCTCACAAATGCGCTTCTGGAAGAATGGTCAAACATTCCCATAGACACACTGCTAAACCTTGTGGACAGCCTTCCCAGAAGAGTTGAAGCTGTTATATCTGCAAAGGGTGGGCCAACTCAATATTAAACCCTACGGACTAAGATGCCATTAAAATTCATGTGTGTTTAAAGGCAGGTGTCCCAATACTTTTGGCAATATATCGTATATGTAATTTATTTGCTTCCAATAGGCTGAGAAGGGAGTAAAGAATACATTCTAAAAACTGATGGGAACAAATGGAGCACTTGGACAATCGTAAAGAGGCTGCAATTTAAAATAAATAAATAAATAAATAACAAAATGTCATACTTACCCGATCCGTTTTTTTTTTAAACCTTCAACCTTTACAACCACTTTAAATTTGCCCATACAGGGGATTTTCACAAGGTTTGGGGCCCATTTCCTAATTGTGCATTGTTTGCTGCATACCAACATGCCTGCCGGAGGTGCTCTATGTGTGGTGCCATTCACTGTGAATGACACCCAATACACTTCATAGTAGAGCCTAATGCACGACACATGGCATATATAGTGCATTGTGGTGGGCAGCATTTTTTAAATTTATTTTTAAAAAGGGTCATGTTCTTTTTTTTTTTTTTCCTTCTCTTGTGGTGAGTTGGCAGACTATTCATCATGAATGGGTTGCCATTAAGTGATATTTAACCTTCAATTTTTAAGCACTTTCAGCAGCGGATAAAAAATCACTTAGGCTGGTTTCACACCGGGGCGGTGCGGGCGGCGGCGGTAAAGCAGCGCTATATGTAGCGCTGCTTTACCGTCGTTTTAGCAGCGGTATTTGGTCGCTAGCGGTGCGGTTTAAACCCCCGCTAGCAGCCAAAAAAGGGTTAAAACCGCCCGCAAAGCACCGCTGCAGCGGCGCTTTGCCGGGGGTATAGCCGCGCTGCCCCATTGATTTCAATGGGTAGGAGCGGTATAGGAGTGGTGAATACACCGCTCCTTCACCGCTCCAAAGATGTTGCTAGCAGGACTTTTTTTTACCGTCCTGCTAGCGCACCGCGCTCCAGTGTGAAAGCCCTCCGGCTTTCACACTGGAGTTAACTAAAAGTTAGTTACTTAGAACCCCCTACACATATAATTATGTATGTGTATGTATGTATGTATGTATGTATGTATGTATATATATATATATTATATTTATTATTTATATTTATTATAATACATATATTATATTTATAATTATATTATATTATTCTTTTTTAGCAGAGACCCTAGGGAATAAAATGGTGATCATTGCAATATTTTATGTCACATGGTATTTGTGCAGAGGTCTTTCAAACACATTTTTTTGGGGGGAAAAATACACTTTCCTTAAATAAAAAAAAAACAAAGCAGTAATGTTAGCCCAATTTTGTATAATGTGAAAGATCATGTAACGAAGAGTAAATAAATATGCCACATGTCAGCTTTGAATTTGCGCACACTTGTGGAATGGCGACAAACTACGGTACCTAAAAAGCTCCATAGGCGACGCTTTAAAAAAATAATTTAACAGTTACCAGGTTAGAGTTACAGAAGAGGTCTTGCACTAGAATTATTGCTCTCACTCTGACGACATGTGTGATTTGAACAACGTTTACATTTGCGGGCACGACTTGCGTATATTTTTTCTTTGCTGAGTGAGCACACAGGGGCGCTTAGAAAAAAAAAAAAAAAAAAAACTATCATTTATTTTATTGTTATTTGTTTAACACTGTCACTTTAAAAAATAAATGTAATGTAAACATCCCTTGTGACAGTAATAGGTGGTGACAGGTACTCTTTATGGAGGGGGTCGGGGGTCTAAAAGACGCCAAATCCCTCCTTTGCACTTAAAAGTATTCAGATCGTTAAAATCTACGATTTTGAATACTGTCATTTTTTTTTAAATTGGTGCCATTGGCAGCCGAGTAAACCGGAAGTGACGTGGGATTTCCGGGATTTCACATCGGAGGCCCGATCGAAGCCAAATTCGGCTTCGTACATTTCTCAACCCAGCTGATGGCTCGGGTCTCCCGGTGGGACGGGAGGCCCAGGAAGAGCAGTGATAGGGGGGGGGGGGCATCCCTTCCCGCTCCTTTAGGATAATAGCTTTTAGCCACTTCAGTTGTTATCACTAAAGAGCCAACCGCAGGCTCTACAAAACGGTACCGGGGTGATGCCATCCCAGTATAACCCCTTCAAGCCTAAAAGCAAAATTTGCGTACAGTCGGCGTGAAGGGGTTAACTTTGAGCCTAGGTTCACATGTGTGTGAACACAGACATCGCATGTGATTCGCACCCGCACTGTGGGGCCGATCGCATTCGATGTCTGTGCAATGCGAGTTCAGCCACACAGTTCACAGTTCTGGGAGTGTCATTAACATTGTATTGACACCCACATCGGTTGGCAGAGGGCAGTGTGATCTGCCTGTGGGAGAGATGCGATGCCGGAACTGGGGCTGGAATCGCGCTGGTTCACGCATCACACAAGTGTGAACCTAGGCTTAATCTCTATGTTCCAGTATAAGCTGGTGCCATAATTGCTGCCCCTAGGTTTTCTCAGGGTGGCTCCTTTCTCTTGTAGCATTTTCCCTACACTGTGTGTATCAATAGAAACACACAGCCCCATAGCCTAGGTTGGAAAAGCACTCCCTTGGAGAAGGGGTCCATCACCTAAGGACACAATAGCGAAAAACTGGACTGGAGTGGGCAAGGTTCTACTGGTACACTGGGGGGAAGCAGTTTCCAGCGAAGCTTTTGCCAGCGTCACCTGAAGGTAGCGGCATAATAACCCATAGTCCTTTTCTGTTTTTTTTTTTTTTTTATACCAGGTCTGGATGGACCTGGAAGTAAACGGGTGTAAATGGAAACAAGCCTGTTTACATCCGCCTGCCCATAGGGCTCCATGGACCTTTCTGATCAGGTCCGCCTGAAAAACAGACAGGTGTGAGTAATACCCGTGTGAAAGAGGCCCAAGAATCACCTCCTGTGTTCTGTACTGTAGGAGTAAGATGATGATTTTTTTCAAACAGGATCCTACTGAGAGCACAGAATAAGTCTCCGCTACCTGAGGAGGACCAGATGGCGTGACCGGTGAATCATCTTCGCCTTGGCTGAGCTGTTGGATACGATGAGCCATGGAGGAGCCAAACTCCTTTTCCAGCGCAGTGATTGGACAGGACTGAAGGGCACATATGCTGGACAACCCCAGACTGTCAAGGCGCTGGGCAGTTTTGTAGCCAATACCTATGAGAAACGGGAAAATATTTATCTCTTTGGCACTGTTATACGTTACTCTAATGCACTCCGTAGTGAACAACAGATAAAACATTACAACATAAAGTACTTAGAGCTCACACTTGTAATGCCGGCATCGGGGAGAGAAGAGGGAGAGAACTGAGGGTTCAGGAGACTAAATTGCTGGACGGTGGGACAGGTGAGTGTTTATTAAAAGCCAGCAGCTACACTTTTCGCAGCTGCAGACTTTTAATGAACACATAAATGACAGGAACTCCACTTTAAAGGCTAAGTTCACCATTAAAGTGGTTTTTCCCCCCTAAGAAAAAAAAAAAAAAGGCTTAAAAATCCTAAAAAAAAGGTTATTGAAAGACATATATGTTTACTGTGTCATTTTTCTATCTCAATTTTCTATCTCAATAAAAATAAGATTGAATTAAAAATCCTAAAAAAAAAAAAAACAATTGAAAAAAAAATTTTTTCATACCTCTAAATGCCTGTTGCTATGGGGTCCCTCGTAGTCTGCCTCCTGCGTAGCCTCGGCTGGTGAAATCGCTTCTCCTCGGCGCAGGAAGGGCTCCTCAGTCACCTGGGACCCATCACGTGTCCCAGATGACTGTGCGGCCAATCACGGCGCCGCTCTCGCATGCGCAGTGGGTGCCCGGCTGTGAAGCCACAGCCGGGTGCTCATACCTCTAAATGCCTGTTGCTATGGGGTCCCTCGTAGTCTGCCTCCTGCGTAGCCTCGGCTGGTGACATCACTTCTCAGCGCCGGCGCCGCCGAGCGGATCGGGGGGCTAGCGGAGCTTCGACCCCCTGCATTGCTGGACCCTGGGACAGGTAAGTATCCGATTATTAAATGTCAGCAGCTGCAGTATTTGTAGCTGCTGACTTTTAAAGAGGGACGGTACCTGAAAAAAAAAAATTAAAAGCCAGCAGCTACAAATACTGCAGCTGTTGACTTTTAATAAATGGACACTCACCTGTCACAGGTTCCAGCGATGTGGGCAGCAGAGGCCGATCAATCGATCGGCTCTCTGCTGCTGCCGGCGCCATTCTCAGTGAGGGAATCAGGAAGTGGCTTCACTTCCTGGTTTCCTACTGCGCATGCGCGAGTCGCGCATCGCAATGAGAATCGTCAGCGCTGTCTGCCAGGACAGGAAGTGGCGTGAACTCCCGTGGGAGTTTATGCCCGGAAGTGGGTGAAGATACTTGTCTTAGACAGGTATCTGCACCCCCTCCCCCCTGAAAGGTGCCAAATGCGACACCGGAGGGGGGTAGGATTCCGAAAAGCGGAAGTTCCACTTTAGGGTGGAATCCCGCTTTAATTTTTTTATTTTAAGGGATACACCTCTTTAAGTAAAAAAATAATAAATGCACATAGTTTTGCAGGTAAAAAAAAAAAAAAAAATGTGCATTTATTATTATTATTTTTACACAAGAGCCTGCAAAGCAGTGCACCCGTGATCAGTGGAACGTGGGTGCAATGCCAGGCTCCTGCACACTCTCCCTCCCAGCTTTCTGCCTGTACCTCTGTAGGGTCTTTCAGTTAGAAAGCTGGAGGAAGATTCAATGGCCTATGAGCGTGCTGAGGAGCGCACTTGTAGCCCATTGAGAACTACAAGTATTCTGCCATGGTAAGACTTGCAGTTTATTCACCCACAGATCTCTGTGAATGAATGACGCAACTATTTGGGCGGAGCTCCGCACAGCCGCGCCAACTTAAAAATGTGACATCGGCTGCGGGGTAGAAAAAAAGCCCCGTCTGCTGTCACAAAAGGGGGGCTCTGGAGGTGATGGTGTTTGGACTCTAAATATGGGTGTAACATGTAACACCATGCTAAAGGTGAACCTATCACTGTATACGTGGATATCAATCCTGTGGTCATCCCTCATTGGTCTGAAAGACAACACTGTTCACTCACACATTACAGCCAATACAATTAGAGCAAGAACTCAGGAACTGAACATGTCAGGACAGAATATAGCAGTACAAAGAAAGTTCTTCCCGGTGTGGCCAACTCACCGGATTCCAGCCCTCTGTTTCCTGAGAGCCAAAGTCTGACTGCCTAATTCACCGGATTCCAGCCCTCTGTTTCCTGAGAGCCAAAGTCCAACTGCCTAACTCACCGGATTCGAGCCCTCTGTTTCCTGGGAGCCAAAGTCCAACTGCCTAACTCACCGGATTCGAGCCCTCTGTTTCCTGGGAGCCAAAGTCCGACTGCCTAACTCACCGGATTCCAGCCCTCTGTTTCCTGAGAGCCAAAGTCCGACTGGCTAACTCACCGGATTCCAGCCCTCCGTTTCCTGAGAGCCAAAGTCCGACTGCCTACTACTAACCATCTAAGCAGCTCCCACAAAATGCAAGGCATCGCTAGTGTGCAATGACCGCAGTGCGGAGGTATATGGCACAAACACTGGGCATTTCAGTACCTGGCTAGATTTATACAAACACCTCCGTTCTGAACGACCTGCCCCAATGCTTACACAGGACATACCTGGAATTCGCTGCACATGGTTTAGGCTGTTGATCAAGTGGCTGCCGCTTTCAGGAAGCAGAACAGTTTGTTGGTTTGGTTTAAAGGTCCCCGATACCAGTTTAGCCAGAACCTTATTACACGCTATCCCAGCGCAGCCAGTGAGACCCAATCTGCTGTGCACGGCTGCCCGGATATCAGCGGCGATCTGAGAGCCAGCAACCAATCGTCTGTGAGTCCAGTCACTGCCGTTAACCCCTGCAATCACAAACAATGGAAAAGTAGAGTACTAATGCGCTTATCTAAAAAGTGCTCGACTTTAAATATTAAAGGACTAGGAAATAAATATGTGTATATAAAGTGCAAAAGCAGCTAAACTTCTGTAGTGTTACCGGCACCAATGAATCTGTGTATAAATAATTAAGTAGCGCTAACGACTTAAATTAACCATAAAGTGCAAATGTGCCAACATAACACGAATTCCTCCTGAAATTATAACAACACATACAGTTAATAGGAAACGGTAAAGGAAATACTCAAACTGCGAAAAACTGCAAAGAACTAGTCAAGTGAATAAAGTGCCATATAGTCCAGTAAAATAAAGTGCATCAAAGTCCAGTGATTAAAGTGCATCACATCCTCCTATTAATCAGCTATTTCAAAGAAAAATATTCTCAGTAATTAAAGTGCTTTAGTTTGCAGTCTTTCAATTTAAAGTGCAATAATAGACCTTCAATAATTAAAGAGCCTAGAACATGCTGTTCCCTTCAGAGAGAGTGCATCCAAACAATATTTTCATAGTTCCAGGAGGTATTCAGCCCATTATGGGGCACTACCCCCCCCCCCCCCAAGAACACCAATGATGGGGCACTATTCCCTCCCCCCAGGAACACCAATGATGGGGCACTATTCCCTCCCCCCAGGAACACCAATGGTGGGGCACTATTCCCTCCCCCCAGGAACACCAATGGTGGGGCACACCCCCCCCCCCAGGAAAACCAAATGGTGGGGCACTACCCCCCCCCCCCCCCCAGGAACACCAATACACCAATGGTGGGGCACTACCCCCACCCCAGGAACACCAATGGTTACCCCCCCCCCCCCCAGGAACAGCAATGATGGGGCACTATCCCCCCCCCCAGGAACACCAATGGTGGGGCACTATTCCCCCCCCCCAGGAAAACCAATGGTGGGGCACTACCCCCCCCCCCCAGGAACACCAATGTTGGGGCACTACCCCCCCCCCCCAGGAACACCAATGGTGGGGCACTACCCCCACCCCAGGAACACCAATGGTTATCCCCCCCCCCCAGGAACAGCAATGATGGGGCACTATCCCCCCCCCCCAGGAACACCAATGGTGGGGCACTATTCCCTCCCCCCAGGAACACCAATGGTGGGGCACTATTCCCTCCCCCTAGGAACACCAATGGTGGGGCACTACCCCCCCCCCCCCCCCCCCAAGGAACACCATTGGTGGGGCACTATCCCCCCCCGCAGGAACACCAATGGTGGGGCACTATCCCCCCCCCAGGAACACCAATGGTTATCCCCCCCCCCCGAAACAGCAATGATGGGGCACTATTCCCCCCCCCAGGAACACCAATGGTGGGGCACTATTCCCTCCCCCCAGGAACACCAATGGTGGGGCACTATCCCCCCCCCCCCCAGGCACCAATGATGGGGCACTACCCCCCCCCCCCAGGAACACCAATGATGGGGCACTATCCCCCCCCCCCCAGGAACACCAATGGTGGGGCACTACCCCCCCCCCCCAGGAACACCAATGATGGGGCACTACCCCCCCCCCCCCCAGGCACCAATGATGGGGCACCCCCCCCCCCCAGGAACACCAATGGTGGGGCACTACCCCCACCCCAGGAACACCAATGGTTATCCCCCCCCCCCAGGAACAGCAATGATGGGGCACTATCCCCCCCCCCCCAGGAACACCAATGGTGGGGCACTATTCCCCCCCCCAGGAAAACCAATGGTGGGGCACTACCCCACCCCCCCCCCCGGAAAACCAATGGTGGGGCACTATCCCCCCCCAGGAACACCAATGGGGGCACTATCCCCCCCCCCCCCCAGGCACCTACCCACCCCCCCCCCAGGAACACAAATGATGGGGCCATATGATGGGGCACTATCCCCCCCCCAGGAACACCAATGATGGGGCACTATCCCCCCCCCCCAGGAACACCATTGATGGGGCACTATCCCCCCCCCAGGAACAGCAATGATGGGGCACTATACCCCCCCCCCCAGGAACACCAATGGTGGGGCACTATCCCTCCCCCCCCCCCCAGGAACACCAATGATGGGGCACCCCCCCCCCCCCAGGAACACCAATGGTGGGGCACTATTCCCCCCCCCCCAGGAACACCAATGATGGGGCACTATCCCTCCCCCCCCCCCCCCAGGAACACCAATGATGGGGCACTATTACCCCCCCCCCCCCCCCCAGGAACACCAATGGTGGGGCACTACCCCCCCCCCCCCCACCCACACCCCCCCCAGAACACCAATGGTGGGGCACTATCCCCGCCCCCCCCCCCCCCCGCACTATCCCCCCCCCCCCAGGAACACCAATGGTGGGGCACTATTCCCCCCCCCAGGAACACCAATGGTGGGGCACTATTCCCTCCCCCTAGGAACACCAATGGTGGGGCACTACCCCCCCCCCCGAACACCAATGGTGGGGCACTATCCCCCCCCCAGGAACACCAATGGTGGGGCACTATTCCCCCCCCCCCCCCCCCCCGAAACAGCAATGATGGGGCACTATTCCCCCCCCCAGGAACACCAATGGTGGGGCACTATCCCCCCCCCCAGGAACACCAATGGTTACCCCCCCAGGAACAGCAATGATGGGGCACTGTCCCCCCCCAGGAACAGCAATGTTGGGACACTATCCCCCCCCCCCCCCAGGAACAGCAATGATGAGGCACTATTCCCCCCCAGGAACAGCAATGATGGGGCACTATCCCCCCCCCCCCAGGAACAGCAATGATGAGGCACTATTCGCCCCCCAGGAATAGCAATGATGGGGCACTATTCCCCTCCCCCTCCCAGGAAAACTATTGATGGGGCACTACTATTCCGCCCACCCCCCAGAACACCAATGATGGGGCACCCCCCCCCCCCCAGGAATACTAGGATGGGGCACTTGTCATAAAAATGAATGTACTGTGTGTTTTACTGTTATGTTATATTACTGTTAGCTACCTTTCACAGTCAGTGGGCACACTGTGCAGCTCGCCAGCTCAGCTCCCCTCACGGCTGCTTCTCGCCTCTCTGTTCCCTGGAGGCAGCAGCGGGCGGGGCTGAGAAGATCAGTGGGGAGCTGACGTCAGAGGAGAGGCGAGGAGAGGCGCAGACGTGCGACGCGGATGTGCCTCGTAACATACAGTGGTGCCTTGTACACAGACAGGAGGACACAGGAGGAGGATTTATTTAACGGACGGACAGGGAGGAAGGTGCGGACCAACTAATCGATAATGAAAATCGTTGACAACGATTTTCATTATCGATAATATCGATTAATCGTTGCAGCCCTAATAACAACCATGTTATACTTACAGTGAGGGAAAAAAGTATTTGATCCCCTGCCGATTTGTACGTTTACCCACTGACAAAGAAACGATCAGTCTATAATTTTATTGGTTGGTTTATTTTAACAGTGAGAGACAGAATAACAAAAAAATTAAAATAAAAAAATTATAAATTGATTTGCATTTAGGGTGAACCACCCTAAAAAAAGAAATAGCATAAAAATGCTCCTAAAATGTAAAAAAAAAAAATAATAATAATAATAATAATAATAATAATAATAATAAAATTTTTTTTTTTTTTTCACTTACCTGAAATGCCTGTTGCTAGGCAGATCGTCCTTCAGGCTTCTCCTCCTCGCGTTGTCTTCTGGGGAAGGTGGCGCGGTGTGTTGCATTCGCAGTAGGAAACGGGCAGTAAAGCCGTAAGACTGCCTGTTTGCCTTACTTAGAATGGCGGCGCCGGGACCCAATGCAATGGACAGATCGGCCTCGGGCGGATGACATCGCGGGCGCCCTGGACAGGTAAGTGTGCTTATTAAAAGTCAGGAGCTACAGTGTTTGTAGCTGCTGACTTTAACATTTTTCTTTTTTCAGCTGGACCTCCTCTTTAATGAGTGAAAAAAGTATTTGACCCCTTCGCAAAACATGAATTGGTACTTGGTGGCAAAACCCTTGTTGGCAATCACAGAGGTCAGACGTTTCTTGTAGTTGACCACCAGGTTTGCACACATCTCAGGAGGGATTTTGCAGATCCTCTCCAAGTCATTAAAGAGGAAGTAAACCCTGATGGGTTTACTTCCTCTTTGTTTCCCCTCAAAGGTAAAGCATAATGGACTACTATGCATCGCATAGTAGTCCATTATGTGTCACTTACCTGACACCGGAGCCAGCGAAGTCACCGCTGTCCCCTTGTGTACGGAGCCTCCATCTTCTTGGTGGGTCTCGTGGCTCCGGCGCTGTCATTCGACGGTGCCGCGATGACGTCACTCCCGCGCATGCGCACGGGAGCCGCCACTCGCGGCATATCGCATGCGCCGTAGACAGCGGTGCCTGTCTTTTGGCAAATATCTCCTAAACCATGTAGGTTTAGGAGATATTCCTTGGACCTACAGGTAAGCCTTAATCTAGGCTTACCTGTAGGTCCAAGTGGTTTGTAAGGGTTTACAACCACTTTAAGGTTTTTAGGCTGACGTTTCAGCTCCCTCCACATATTTTCTTTGGGATTAAGGTCTGGAGACTGGCTAGGCCACTCCAGAACCTTAATGTGCCTCTTCTTGAGCCACTCCTTTGTTGCCTTGGCCATGTATTTTGGGTCATTGTCATGCCGTAATACCCATCCATGAACCATTTTCAATGCCCTGGCTGAGAGAAGGAGGTTCTCACCCAAGATTTGACGGTACATGGCCCCATCCATCATCCCCTTGATGTGGTGAAGTTGTCCTGTCCTCTTAGCAGAAAAACACAAAATTGTTAAAAACAATTGTGATACAACCTTTTAGTTTACAAATGTTACATGTGGATATGACATATACAAATGGAAAGGGAAAGGGGGAAAAAACCTCCCTCAACTGCCTAACATGTTTCGGGAAACTCAGACGATCCCTTCTTCAGAGGCATTTAGGTGGAGGTTGGATGTGGGAAGACAAGTCTAGGAAAAACGAAAAACAAAAAGCAACAAACATAAGCATTGGAAGGGAACCCAAGAGGGAGAGAAAGCCATTCCATGGACACCTAAACAGATGCACTTATACGTACCAATATCCAGGGGGATAAAAGATTAATACAGCGAAAGCCACTGTAAATTTCTTCGTGAGATGAGATTTGCCCAGGAGGCTCTAAAACCATGAAAGGCAGGCTTTACGCCTCTCAAAAGAAGAGGAAAGGGGGGGGGGGAAAGATTGGGGGAAGGAAAAAGGGGAGTATGAAAGGGGAGGGGTTGGTTGGCTCTCAAAATGGTGGTCTCCAAGGGTGAAGCCTACACAAGGATCAACCTGATGACCCGTCTCCACAAAGTGGAAAAAGGAGCCCAGAGATCAAGATGTCTGAAAATATAAAGAAAAAAAATATTATATAGGTTGTAAAATAGTCTAAATGAAATTTGTGGGTATATTTAATCTAATATTGAAAAGTAAAAAACTGTTTGTTATCAAATTACAAAAATCTAAAAATGAAATTTGTAAATATATTTAGTCCAATATTTGACCAGCACAAAACTGTTTGCTGCCAAAATGCCAAACAAAAAATATATACTGCTTATGAGAGTATAGATAAAATGTGGATGGATCCACATTGGTGAATCACATGCTAGGTTTAAATAGACCATCACAATTGAAAAAAATATGTATATAGAAAAAAAAAAAAAAGATTTCTGTTGCAACAACAATCATAGTGGCTGAAACAGCAAAAATTATGCATGACTTACAATGTTGATGAAGACTTCAAGGGTACTGCAATAGAACAAAACGCCTGTTTGCATCTCAGCAGGAGCAATCGCTGCTGACATGTAATGAGGCCAGGTATTTATGGACATGAAAAAGTCTACTGCGCATGTGCGTGCGGGATAAATAATGATAAAAAACAGCTGAGGCCGAGGCGTTCACCATGGAGTGCATCACGGCCTTGTCATGCCATGAAAAAAAGCCTGTAGCCAATGAGCGGACGGAGGTGGAGGTACATCACGGCCTTGTCATGCCATGAGAAAAGGCCTGTAGCCAATGAGCAGACGGAGGCGGGGACTGAGAAGGAAGAACGTCTTCTATAAGTCCAATCAATTGAGTCTATTGAGACTCAATGTGAAAAGGGCCGGCGTCTGGATAGCGTAGGAACGCAACGCAGAGCGCTGCGTTCCATAAGGGCAAAAGGCGGCGCATGCGCCATAGAAAAAATGTGGCGCATGCGCAGACGAAAAAATCCATCAACGCAGAGCAACAGGCGGGCCAAGGGCTGAGCACAGGGAGTAGATAGAAACAAAATTAGCTGGTTGTCATGGGGATATAGGGAATTCCAAAGGGAGACCGGAAAAAAGGAAATGTGATCCCCAGAGCTGGAACCGCACGGCACCCCACCAGACCGAGAAGACCCAATGCTTCAAGCTGGTGGGGTGTCATGCGGTAACAACTCACTGACGCGGGAGGGCGTTGGATCCAAAACAGGCAACCTCTGTGGGGGAGAATTGCCGGCGATGAGTCCAGGCCGAAAAAATAGAGGGGGCATCTCCATCTCCCTGACGGGACAGGAGGTGGTACCCCTCTTACCCGCGCCAGGCGAGACCACAACCCCAGAGACCAAAGAACCAAAAAGAGAGGGCCAATACGAATTGGTTTGCAGGATATACAAATAAATATAAATGAAAGTGGCAATGTAATGAAATAAATAGGTAAAAAGTGACAATCTATAAGCAAAACTCACTGCAATGGCAAATTCTCTCCATGCTTGGGTTCACGTTACAAAGACACAAAAAATAATAAAAATATGATGAAAATAACTAAAACCACACAAAAATATGTATGAATACAAGAAAAAAATGAAAAAAATGAAGAAAAAGAAAATATAAAATGACAAACAAAAACAAAACCAAACAATAACAAATAAACTGAAAAATAAATAATAAATAAAATAATCTGGAAAAAATATATACATATAAAAAAACATTGGACAATGAGCCAAAAACCAAAAAACCAAAGAATGGGCCACGATCCGATTAAGAAGGGAAGAGAAAAATGATCTATTCCTTTTCACAACCACCTGACACAAAACCCTCAAGAAAAGGACGAAAGGAAAGTTGGGTGTTGAGACCCGGAAAAGAAGTTGCATTGAGGTCTGCAATCCATCTGACCTCTCTCTGGAGTAGGGATTTGTTCCAGTCCCCCCCCCTGCTATCGGGGTGGATTCTGTCTAGGATGGTAAAAGATAAACGCGGAAAAATACCAGCATGTTGGTCTCTGACGTGTCGTCCCAGAGGGAGGTCAGGGTTAGCAGCCTTCATGCTGTTGATATGTCGTGCAGCTCGCTTATTAAATTCGTTTTTCGTCTTGCCGATGTAGAAACATTTACATTGGCAAGTAAGTAAATATATGACTCCAATTGTTTTACAATTAGAAAAATGTTTAGGGTTATATTTTTTACCGTTTGGAAGTATAAAATGGGATTTTGTGTTCATATATCTACATATGGAGCAACCTCCACAAGTGAAGGTGCCGAAACGTTTACAAACATCGGTTCTGAAGGGGCCACTATACTCACTTTTGACTAAATGGTCTCTAAGGGAGCGTGTCTGTCTGAAAGTAATAGATGGTTTAGAGGGAATGTACTTACTTAGATTAGAGTCTACATGCAAAAGATGCCAGTGTTTTTGTAAAATTTGTTTGATTTTTTTATGCTGTTTGTTGTAAGTAGTTATAAGACGAGTGGTATTTGGGGATTTATTCAGGGACCTGTCTGGAAAGAGAACCTCATGTCTGACAGAATCCCGCGCACGCCTGAATGCTCTTTTCAGACAGGTGCCTGAATATCCACGTTGTAAAAGCCGTTGTCTTAAAAGGTCTGCCTCACCCTTAAAGGCTGCTTCCGTGGAGCAATTACGTCGGAGTCTCAGGTATTGTCCATATGGTATGGATCGTACCAATGGCTCAGGATGAAAACTGGATGCGTGTAAAATAGTGTTTCCAGCAGTCTCTTTGCGATAGAGGCTGCTGGAAAGAAAACCTTCCGGAGATTTCATGATTTTTAAATCTAAGAACATGACCGAAAACGGGTCACAAGTCATGGTGAAAAACAAATTAAAAGTGTTCTTGTTCAGAATATTCATAAATGTTTGCAGATCCTCTATTGAACCGTTCCAAATCATTAAAATGTCATCTATGTACCTATACCAGGCTGCCACATGCCTGGTATAGGTAGAGATGGTTTCGTCCGATAGTATGAATTGTTCCCACTCCCCCAGATACAGGTTGGCGTACGATGGGGCACAGCATGTCCCCATCGCTACCCCCTGTATCTGGAGGTAGTGGGACCCATCGAACGAAAAGACATTATTTGACAAAATGAATTCCAAAGCTTCCAACAAAAAACTATTCAATTTCTTGTCATCTTTGTGGGTTTGTGATATGAAGCGTTTAATTACTGGAAGTCCAAGATTGTGGGGAATAGAACTATATAGAGCTTCCACATCTATAGTTACCAAGATAGAATTCGGCAAGGTATGCGGTTCATCCAGGTTTTGTAGAAGATGAATTGTATCCTTGGTGTAGGAAAAAAGGCCTGCAACATAAGGTCTTAAATGATTATCCACAAATTTGCTCAAATTCTCAGTGATTGAGCCATTGCCCGATACAATCGGGCGACCAGGGGGATATAGTTGATTTTTGTGTATTTTGGGTAAACAATACAGGGTCGGAATACGTGGGTAAGGTGTCCTAATATATTCCCATTCGTTTTTGGTGATTGCACCATCGCAAAATGCTTCATCAACCATAGTATAGAAGGAAAAATTGCTTTTCTCAATAATACTTTTAGAAATTTTTTTATACCAAAGGTTATTGGATAGAACTTTCTGGCACATACCTGCATATTGATCATTTGTCATAATTACGATGTTTCCCCCTTGTCGGAGGGCTTAATCGTAAGGGAATTTTCCTTTTTCAATGATTCTAAAGCTTTTAATTCGTTTTTTGTAAGATTGCTACAAGGATTAGATGTCTTCATCTTTTTAATTTCTGCTGTAGTTTGTGCCAGAAAGGCTACCAAATTAGGACTATTAGTGAATTGTGGAAATTTATCAGACTTCTTTTTGAATTGTTTTTTTGTATCTTTATGGTCCCTGTTCCTCGGAGACATGGGTATCCAACAAAAGTTGGATATCTACCATGTCAATAAGGTCACTGGGATCTTGTTCTTCCAATAAGGATAGAAGGTCATCAAGAGCTTCCTCAGATTTTTTAATGTTGGCTTCTGAAGCTGATTTTTCTTTTTCTTTTGAAAAAATACTTTTGTAATAGACTTTACGTGCAAACAAATGCAGATCCTTTATTAATACAAAGATATCTGCATTGTTGTCTGGGCAGAAGCTTAGACCTTTTTGTAAGAGACTTATTTCTGATTGGGTGAGTATATGATTGGAAAGATTGATAATGTTTAGCTTTGCATCGATTGAAAGGCCTGGGGATGCATTTAAGTATTCTGGGGGCTCTCCTCCATACGATGTACTAAAAAATCTTTGTCTGTTTGTCTGTTAGAGATAAGTTGGAAAGTAGTGTAGCATCCCCCTTTCCCTTTCCATTTGTATATGTCATATCCACATGTAACATTTGTAAACTAAAAGGTTGTATCACAATTGTTTTTAACAATTTTTTATGTACATGTATATCCTTTCATTGTTTACTTGTGTTTTTTCTCTGATATTTATTTATCTATATATATATATTTTTCTTAATAAATGATTTAAAATTACATTCTTTTCATTATCAACAATTATTTTGCTATGTTTCGCCTGAAAAGTCCCATTTGTACTGGAGGGTACTAGTGGTCCTCTATTTTTAGAGGTTCCATCTTCCAAATATTTACTCAGGGATGTTGGCAAACAATTTATCTTTAGGAGCTTAATGCCCCTTTAGCTTGGTTCAGCACTACTTCTTACATTTAACGAACCGGGTAGCAAATACCCATTCCCTCCCCCCGCTTGAACCAATTTACCGTGTCATGATTTTCTTATAAAACTTGTTCCTTGATATACTTTTCTTTTTTTCTTTATGAAAAAGATTTTGTTTTTTCCTTTTTATCATTTTGCTTTTTGTTGTTTTTTCCCCTGTGGTTTTGCACAACTGTAAAAGACTCTTTTTTCCTCTTTTACTGTATGGTATATCCTTTACCACGCTATTGAATGTTACATATGCACACATTTAGTATATGTGTTTATAATTTTGTTTCGTATTTGTATTTTTATATGTGGAAAATAAGTTTGGGACATTCGTTTGCTTGGCATATAAACTACAGCTTGGATACAATGTTTCAAGGGAAGGAATGGGACACCCTCATGGCGGGTTTTCTCCAGAGACTATGGTAAAAAATCCTCATCATATTCGGAAATATCTTCCTTGTTTTTTCAACTTTGGCAAAGTCGTTGACAAAAAAGTGGCATGTTTTTGGCATGCGGATAGTTTTGACAGATACATCCAAGAAGATATAAACCCCATGGGTCTAAGGATCCAAATTTTTCCAATTCTTGAGGACGTAGATGCCTCATTTAAAACTAAATGGGAAAATAATCTACAAGTATGCACCAAAACGATGATGACTTTGTTAAGTGAGGAATACAAGAAACGTATTTTATCGTTCGATCAGGAAATTGAAATTATTTATGCCAAATTATTACCATTCAAAGATTTGCCCATTTACAAAGAAAATGAGGAGAAAATAAAATTACAGCTAAATCAAAAGTCTCAGGAGAAATTAGCCATGAAGGATAAAAAGTTTTGGCGTGACAAAAGAGCCTTCCAAGAAGGCAAGGCCTATAAATGGAACCAGAACAATACGATACAACGAGCATATAAAAGTAATTATGCCAAAAATACCAAAGAATCTGGCTCCAATTCATCCCTTAACTCATCTGTCTCTTCTCTCCCCCAAAATAGACACAGGAATCGCAAATCACAAAAAAACAAAAGAATGTCATCTGGCGATGAACCGTATTTAAATAAAAAAAGAATTACTGAATCTTCAGAAACGGCATCTGGCTCACAACCCTTGGGTAAAGGTAACGCACGGGTGTTATCCAAACTGTTTCTCTTACAGGATCTTCTGGTGCAGGCTCCACTATAAATTCCCTTTCAGGTGATGCTACACTACTTTCCAACTTATCTCTAACAGACAAAGATTTTTTAGTACATCGTATGGAGGAGAGCCCCCAGAATACTTAAATGCATCCCCAGGCCTTTCAATCGATGCAAAGCTAAACATTATCAATCTTTCCAATCATATACTCACCCAATCAGAAATAAGTCTCTTACAAAAAGGTCTAAGCTTCTGCCCGGACAACAATGCAGATATCTTTGTATTAATAAAGGATCTGCATTTGTTTGCATGTAAAGTCTATTACAAAAGTATTTTTTCAAAAGAAAAAGAAAAATCAGCTTCAGAAGCCAACATTAAAAAATCTGAGGAAGCTCTTGATGACCTTCTATCCTTATTGGAAGAACAAGATCCCAGTGACCTTATTGACATGGTAGATATCCAACTTTTGTTGGATACCCATGTCTCCGAGGAACCGAGGGACCATAAAGATACAAAAAAACAATTCAAAAAGAAGTCTGATAAATTTCCACAATTCACTAATAGTCCTAATTTGGTAGCCTTTCTGGCACAAACTACAGCAGAAATTAAAAAGATGAAGACATCTAATCCTTGTAGCAATCTTACAAAAAACGAATTAAAAGCTTTAGAATCATTGAAAAAGGAAAATTCCCTTACGATTAAGCCCTCCGACAAGGGGGGAAACATCGTAATTATGACAAATGATCAATATGCAGGTATGTGCCAGAAAGTTCTATCCAATAACCTTTGGTATAAAAAAATTTCTAAAAGTATTATTGAGAAAAGCAATTTTTCCTTCTATACTATGGTTGATGAAGCATTTTGCAATGGTGCAATCACCAAAAACGAATGGGAATATATTAGGACACCTTACCCACGTATTCCGACCCTGTATTGTTTACCCAAAATACACAAAAATCAACTATATCCCCCTGGTCGCCCGATTGTATCGGGCAATGGCTCAATCACTGAGAATTTGAGCAAATTTGTGGATAATCATTTAAGACCTTATGTTGCAGGCCTTTTTTCCTACACCAAGGATACAATTCATCTTCTACAAAACCTGGATGAACTGCATACCTTGCCGAATTCTATCTTAGTAACTATAGATGTGGAAGCTCTATATAGTTCTATTCCCCACAATCTTGGACTTCCAGTAATTAAACGCTTCATATCACAAACCCACAAAGATGACAAGAAATTGAATAGTTTTTTGTTGGAAGCTTTGGAATTCATTTTGTCAAATAATGTCTTTTCGTTCGATGGGTCCCACTACCTCCAGATACAGGGGGTAGCGATGGGGACATGCTGTGCCCCATCGTACGCCAACCTGTATCTGGGGGAGTGGGAACAATTCATACTATCGGACGAAACCATCTCTACCTATACCAGGCATGTGGCAGCCTGGTATAGGTACATAGATGACATTTTAATGATTTGGAACGGTTCAATAGAGGATCTGCAAACATTTATGAATATTCTGAACAAGAACACTTTTAATTTGTTTTTCACCATGACTTGTGACCCGTTTTCGGTCATGTTCTTAGATTTAAAAATCATGAAATCTCCGTAAGGTTTTCTTTCCAGCAGCCTCTATCGCAAAGAGACTGCTGGAAACACTATTTTACACGCATCCAGTTTTCATCCTGAGCCATTGGTACGATCCATACCATATGGACAATACCTGAGACTCCGACGTAATTGCTCCACGGAAGCAGCCTTTAAGGGTGAGGCAGACCTTTTAAGACAACGGCTTTTACAACGTGGATATTCAGGCACCTGTCTGAAAAGAGCATTCAGGCGTGCGCGGGATTCTGTCAGACATGAGGTTCTCTTTCCAGACAGGTCCCTGAATAAATCCCCAAATACCACTCGTCTTATAACTACTTACAACAAACAGCATAAAAAAATCAAACAAATTTTACAAAAACACTGGCATCTTTTGCATGTAGACTCTAATCTAAGTAAGTACATTCCCTCTAAACCATCTATTACTTTCAGACGGACACGCTCCCTTAGAGACTATTTAGTCAAAAGTGAGTATAGTGGCCCCTTCAGAACCGATGTTTGTAAACGTTTCGGCACCTTCACTTGTGGAGGTTGCTCCATATGTAGATATATGAACACAAAATCCCATTTTATACTTCCAAACGGTAAAAAATATAACCCTAAACATTTTTCTAATTGTAAAACAATTGGAGTCATATATTTACTTACTTGCCAATGTAAATGTTTCTACATCGGCAAGACGAAAAACGAATTTAATAAGCGAGCTGCACGACATATCAACAGCATAAAGGCTGCTAACCCTGACCTCCCTCTGGGACGACACGTCAGAGACCAACATGCTGGTATTTTTCCGCGTTTATCTTTTACCATCCTAGACAGAATCCACCCCGATAGCAGGGGGGGGGACTGGAACAAATCCCTACTCCAGAGAGAGGTCAGATGGATTGCAGACCTCAATGCAACTTCTTTTCCGGGTCTCAACACCCAACTTTCCTTTCGTCCTTTTTTTGAGGGTTTTGTGTCAGGTGGTTGTGAAAAGGAATAGATCATTTTTCTCTTCCCTTCTTAATCGGATCGTGGCCCATTCTTTGGTTTTTTGTTTTTTTGGTTTTTGGCTCATTGTCCAATGTTTTTTTATATGTATATATTTTTTCCAGATTATTTTATTTATTATTTATTTTTCAGTTTATTTGTTACTGTTTGGTTTTGTTTTTGTTTGTCATTTTATATTTTCTTTTTCTTCATTTTTTTCATTTTTTCATTTTTTTCTTGTATTCATACATATTTTTGTGTGGTTTTAGTTATTTTCATCATATTTTTATTTATTTTTTGTGTCTTTGTAACGTGAACCCAAGCATGGAGAGAATTTGCCATTGCAGTGAGTTTTGCTTATAGATTGTCACTTTTTACCTATTTATTTCATTACATTGCCACTTTCATTTATATTTATTTGTATATCCTGCAAACCAATTCGTATTGGCCCTCTCTTTTTGGTTCTTTGGTCTCTGGGGTTGTGGTCTCTGGGGTTGTGGTCTCGCCTGGCGCGGGTAAGAGGGGTACCACCTCCTGTCCCGTCAGGGAGATGGAGATGCCCCCTCTATTTTTTCGGCCTGGACTCATCGCCGGCAATTCTCCCCCACAGAGGTTGCCTGTTTTGGATCCAACGCCCTCCCGCGTCAGTGAGTTGTTACCGCATGACACCCCACCAGCTTGAAGCATTGGGTCTTCTCGGTCTGGTGGGGTGCCGTGCGGTTCCAGCTCTGGGGATCACATTTCCTTTTTTCCGGTCTCCCTTTGGAATTCCCTATATCCCCATGACAACCAGCTAATTTTGTTTCTATCTACTCCCTGTGCTCAGCCCTTGGCCCGCCTGTTGCTCTGCGTTGATGGATTTTTTCTATGGCGCATGCGCCACATTTTTTCTATGGCGCATGCGCCGCCTTTTGCCCTTATGGAACGCAGCGATCTGCGTTGCGTTCCTACGCTATCCAGACGCCGGCCCTTTTCACATTGAGTCTCAATAGACTCAATTGATTGGACTTATAGAAGACGTTCTTCCTTCTCAGTCCCCGCCTCCGTCTGCTCATTGGCTACAGGCCTTTTCTCATGGCATGACAAGGCCGTGATGTACCTCCACCTCCGTCCGCTCATTGGCTACAGGCTTTTTTTCATGGCATGACAAGGCCGTGATGCAATCCATGGTGAACGCCTCGGCCTCAGCTGTTTTTTATCATTATTTATCCCGCACGCACATGCGCAGTAGACTTTTTCATGTCCATAAATACCTGGCCTCATTACATGTCAGCAGCGATTGCTCCTGCTGAGATGCAAACAGGCGTTTTGTTCTATTGCAGTACCCTTGAAGTCTTCATCAACATTGTAAGTCATGCATAATTTTTGCTGTTTCAGCCACTATGATTGTTGTTGCAACAGAAATCTTTTTTTTTTTTTTTTTTCTATATAAATATTTTTTTCAATTGTGATGGTCTATTTAAACCTAGCATGTGATTCACCAATGTGGATCCATCCACATTTTATCTATACTCTCATAAGCAGTATATATATTTTTTGTTTGGCATTTTGGCAGCAAACAGTTTTGTGCTGGTCAAATATTGGACTAAATATATTTACAAATTTCATTTTTAGATTTTTGTAATTTGATAACAAACTGTTTTTTACTTTTCAATATTAGATTAAATATACCCACAAATTTCATTTAGACTATTTTACAACCTATATAATATTTTTTTCTTTATATTTTCAGACATCTTGATCTCTGGGCTCCTTTTTCCACTTTGTGGAGACGGGTCATCAGGTTGATCCTTGTGTAGGCTTCACCCTTGGAGACCACCATTTTGAGAGCCAACCAACCCCTCCCCTTTCATACTCCCCTTTTTCCTTCCCCAATCTTTCCCCCCCCCCTTTCCTCTTCTTTTGAGAGGCGTAAAGCCTGCCTTTCATGGTTTTAGAGCCTCCTGGGCAAATCTCATCTCAGGAAGAAATTTACCGTGGCTTTCGCTGTATTAATCTTTTATCCCCCTGGATATTGGTACGTATAAGTGCATCTGTTTAGGTGTCCATGGAATGGCTTTCTCTCCCTCTTGGGTTCCCTTCCAATGCTTATGTTTGTTGCTTTTTGTTTTTCGTTTTTCCTAGACTTGTCTTTCCACATCCAACCTCCACCTAAATGCCTCTGAAGAAGGGATCGTCTGAGTTTCCCGAAACATGTTAGGCAGTTGAGGGAGGTTTTTTCCCCCTTTCCCTTTCCATTTGTATATGTCATATCCACATGTAACATTTGTAAACTAAAAGGTTGTATCACAATTGTTTTTAACAATTTTGTATGTACATATATATCCTTTCATTGTTTACTTGTGTTTTTTCTGATATTTATTTATCTATATATATATATATATTTTTCTTAATAAATGATTTAAAATTACATTCTTTTCATTATCAACAATTATTTTGCTATGTTTCGCCTGAAAAGTCCCATTTGTACTGGAGGGTACTAGTGGTCCTCTATTTTTAGAGGTTCCATCTTCCAAATATTTACTCAGGGATGTTGGCAAACAATGTATCTTTAGGAGCTTAATGCCCCTTTAGCTTGGTTCAGCACTACTTCTTACACCAAAAGCATAATGTTTCCACCTCCATGTTGACGGTGAGGATGTGTTCTTGGGGTCATAGGCAGCTTTCCTCCTCCTCCAAACACGGCGAGTTGAGTTGATGCCAAAGAGCTCGAGTCTCCCCTCACCACAACACTTTCACCCAGTTCTCCTCTGAATCATTTAGATGTTCATTAGCAAACTTCAGACGGGCCTGTACATCCTTTGCGGGCACTGCAGGATTTCAGTCCTTCATTACGTAGTGTGTTACCAATTGTTTCTTGGTGACTATGGTCCCAGCTGCCTTGAGACCATTGACAAGAATCTCCCGTGTAGTTCTGGGCTGATTCCTCATCGTTCTCATGATCATTGAAACTCCACGAGGTGAGATCTTGTATGGAGCCCCAGACCGAGGGAGATTGACAGTTATTTTGTGTTTCTTCCATTTGCAAATAATCGCACCAACAGTTATCACCCTCTCACTAAGCTGCTTGGCGATGGTCTTGTAGCCCATTCCAGCCTTGTGTAGGTCTACAATCTTGTCGCTGACATCCTTGGACAGCTCTTTGGTCTTGGCCATGGTGGAGAGATTGGAATCTGATTGATTAATTCTGTGGACAGGTGTCTTTTATACAGGTAACAAGCTGAGATTAGGAGAAGTCTCTTTAGGAGAGTCCTCCTAATCTCAGCTCATTACCTGTATAGAAGACACCTGGGAGCCAGAAATCTTGCTGATTGATAGAGGATCAAATACTTATTTCACTCATTAACCGCTTCCCGACCGCCTCATGTAGATATACGTCTACAGAATGGCACGGGCAGGCAAAAGCACGTACCTGTACATCCCCTTTAAATGCCGGCCAGCGGCGTGCTCGCGACCCGGTCGGGAGCTCCGTGACCCCGGCCGCGGGACCAGCGGACCCGATCGCCGCTGGTGTCCTGCGATTGGGTTACGGAGCTGAAGAACGGGGAGAGATATGTGTAAACAAACCTCTCCCCGCGCTTCCTACTCTGCCTGTCATTGATTGGCTGTTCCCGGTCATCGGGAAAGCCGATCAATGACGTCAGACGTCAGCCCCGCCCCCTAATGTAAAAAAAACACACACACGTCACAGCCCATAACCCCTCCCCTCCCCCTAGTGGTTAACTCTTTCACTACAACTGTCATTTATACAGGAATCAATGCATTTAAATAGCATTGATTGCTGTATAAATGACAATGGTCCCAAAAATGTCCGATGTGTCCGCCATAATGTCGCAGTCAGAAAAAAAAAATAATAAAAAAAAAAAAAAAATCGCTGATCGCCGCCATTACTAGTAAAAAAAAATATTAATAAAAATGCTATAAAACGATCCCCTATTTTGTAAACGCTATAACTTTTGCGCAAACCAATCAATAATCGCTAATTGCGATTTTTTTTACCAAAAATATGTAGAAGAATACGTATCGGCCTAAACTGAGGAAAAAAAATGTTTTTTTATATATTTTTTGTGGATATTTCTTATAGCAAAAAGCAAAAAATTTGCATTTTTTTTCAAAATTGTCGCTCTATTTTTGTTTATAGCGCAAAAAATAAAAACCGCAGGGGCGATCAAATACCACCAAAAGAAAGCTCTATTTGTGGGAAAAAAAGGACGCCAATTTTGTTTGGGAGCCACGTCGCACGACCGCGCAATTGTCAGTTAAATCGACGCAGTGCCGAATCGCAAAAAGGGGCCTGGTCCTTTGGCTGCCAATTGGTCCGGGGCTGAAGTGGTTAAAATGCCAATTTTTTTTTTTTATAATTTCTTTATTTTTCTCTTTTTCTTTTAAACAAAAACAAAATGAACAGTCTTTCCAATGCATACATAGAAATGTAATGTTAAAATGGCAATCAATTTTATAACTTTTTTGAAATGCGTTTTTTTTCTGGATATTTCTGTTGTTATTGCGTCTCTCACTGTTAAAATAAACCGACCATTAAAATTATAGACTGATCATTTCTTTGTCAGAGGGCAAACATGCAAAATCAGCAGGGGATCAAATACTTTTTTCCTTCACTGTACCTGCTCTGTGAAGTGGTTTTGCACAGAGAAACCCCGGCCTTCTTCTTCTCGGGACCTCAGCTGGCATTTCTGGCACTCATGTGGGCTTGATCCCATTGACACACACAGTGCAACTCAGCCTATTGCCCCCCCCCCCCCAGCTCACTGGCTGTGAATGACAGCAGAAGGAGCCAATGGCTCCCGCTGCGGCCTCTCTCTGTCCAGTGAGGAGAGAGCCCCTGCCCTCATGCACATCGCTGGATTGAGATCAGGCACAGGTAAGTATAAGGGGGGCTTATGTATTTATTTATTTTTATTTTTTCTTGGGAGCCTGTAAAGTATTGTACCTGTGATCAGCCGATCGAGGGTGCAATGTCAGGCTCTTGCAGACTGTCAGTACACCGTCTGCCTGTACCTCCAATATGGACAGGCAGTTACTCCAGGAAGCTCAATGGACGACAGTGCTCACCAGCGCCCTCCTCACAATTCACTGACAATTACAAGTCATCCACTGCAATGGCTGGTGGTACTTGTAGTTCATTACTTCACAGAACTCTGTGAATGAACGACACCCCCCCCCCCCCCCCGTAAATGCGAACGTAACATGTTCAGAAAAGTGAGCTTATCCTTTAAAGGTATAAAAACCTTCTGCCTTTAGAACCATTTTAATTGTATAACAATGCTCCAAATTTGTGCGATCGATTGATAGCACATACAGCTTTGTGTATAGTGTGCAATAATGTGATCAGAGGCAATTTTTGTAGCACAATCGCACCAGCACAAATCAAGCTTTGTGTACCGCTACACAATATCAACTGGGCAGAAGAAACACATAAAATATATATCTATATAGATTGAGAGATTATATATATATATATATATATATATAATCTCTCAATCTATATAGATATATATTTTATGTGATTCTTCTATATATATATATATAGATTGAGGTGTGTGTGATTCTGCACTTCCACCTGCAGGGGGCGCACGCCACTGGTGGGCCGCTTCTGCTGTGATTATTCACAGTAGAAGCCAATCTGCAGGTGGCGGGCAAAGGATGTCCGCCAGCACCCACGGATTGTCGGGCAGGAACACAGAATGGGGCTCTGCCTATGTAAACAAGGCAGTGCGAGTTCACTACCAATCCGCCCAGACTAGAATTGAGGATATCAATCGTCGATACCTCGACAACCTCGCCTACTAAACTTCTTCCTTTTAGTCAGAACCGCAACCCTCTCTGACGATGCAACAACAACTAACCCTAAAATGTCTATCACTAAATGTCAAAGGTTTAAACCTTCCAGAGAAGAGATCGCAAGTACTAACAGCCTTGACGAAACACAGAGCTCACTTCCTCCTTTTGCAAGAAACACATTTCCGGACAGACACTATACCCAAGCTAGCAAACCACATATATAATAGGTCACTACATTCCACCAATTCAGAAGCCAAAACTAAAGGGGTCTCGATCCTCATCGCCAAGCATGCTGACTTTCAACTGAAAGATTCCAAAATAGACCCGGAGGGAAGATATCTCTTCATCAAGGGCACATATGCGTCTAAACCAATTACGCTGGCCAACGTGTATTGTCCCAATGAACACCAGCTATCTTTCCTCAGGAACGTATGTGACCTATTATCCTCCTTCCAGGAGGGCATAGTGATACTGGGAGGAGACTTCAACATTCCAATGAATCCCCTTCTTGACACCTCCACAGGAACGTCTTCACTCCCATACCGTGCTCTTCGCCAAATTAAAATACAACTTCAAAACCTGACTTTACACGACTCCTGGCGTACCCTATTCCCAAATGTCAAGGACTATACCTTTTTCTCCCCACCACACCAAAAGTACTCCAGACTAGACTATTTTTTTCTATCCCAACATGACCTGGCCTACCTATCGCAAGCGTCAATTGAACCAATGTTCTTGTCTGATCACCATCCCATCACAATGACTCTCACCTTCGCGGATTCCACCCCAAAATGCAAATTATGGAGACTGAACCCCTCCCTTTTAAAAGACCCAGTAATATTACAACAAATTCGCTCTCGAATCCAACTATACTTTAAAGAAAATCTATCCCCTGACATTTCACCCATTACAGTTTGGGAAGCCCATAAGTGTGTCATCCGAGGAAAATTAATCTCCCTAGCAACCGCCTCTAAAAAGAAACACCAAGAACAGATTAAAACCCTTATTGAACTAATCCACAGACTCGAAAGGACTCACAAACATTCCACTTCCCTAACAACACTCCAAGACCTCACGCAAGCTCGCTCTACACTTTTAGATGAACTAGGGAAACGCACCAGGAGACGATACATCCTGGGCCAAAAGGTATTTTACGAACACGGCAACAAAAGCGGGAGACTCCTAGCTCGTACGATTCAGACGGCCAAATCTCATTCTACAATCCATCAGATACGAGACAACAAAGGTAACCTACTTTCTAGAAACATGGACATTGCCAAACAATTTGAATTGTTTTACTCTAAACTGTATAATTTGACACGAGACAACATAGGAACTCCCAAGACAGGCGACCGTCACGACAAAATTAAAGACTTCCTAGCCCAATACTGCCCTACACCAATTTCTCCTCAACAAGCGGAGGCCATGGAGAGCCCTCTCTCTTCAGAGGAACTCTCCTTGGCAATCAAACAAATGAAAGTGGGTAAAAGCCCAGGGCCGGATGGTCTTCCGCTTTTATACTACAAAACCTTTGCAGGAGAACTATCACCATCCCTATTACAGACATTCAACGCTCTAGCAAACCCCAACATTTCTACAGGCCGACTACTGGAAGCGCACATAACAGTCATCCCAAAAGACGGTAAGGACCCGACGCAAGTATCCAACTATAGGCCCATTTCCCTACTCAACGTAGATATTAAACTTTACGCAAAGATCCTCGCCAACAGACTGCTTCCTCTTATTCCTGGCCTCATTCTATCTGACCAAGTGGGCTTTATTCCAGGTAGGGAAGCCAGGGATAATACTATTCGCACACTGAATTTGCACCACTGGCTCACCTCATCACTATCCCAGGGATTTTTCCTATCCCTTGATGCTGAGAAGGCGTTCGACAGAGTGGCTTGGGACTATATGCAGGCAGTGCTAAAAGGAGTTGGACTCCTTCCCCGCATGTGTTCGCATATTGACGCCTTGTATACAAACCCCTCAGCCAAAGTAAAAGTTAATGGCCTTCTGTCGGACGCCTTCTCCATCAGCAACGGGACGAGGCAGGGCTGCCCCCTATCGCCCCTGATCTTTGTTCTAACACTTGAACCCCTGCTAAACAGATTAAGAGCCAACCCTGACATAAAAGGATGCTTTATAGATAATAGGGAATTTAAGGTAGCAGCGTTTGCTGACGATATTCTATTGTCATTGCAATCCCCACGCATAACCCTACCCAATTTACTCAGTGATATGAAACACTTTGGGGAATTATCAAACCTAAAAATCAACTACTCTAAATCATACGCCCTTAATGTCTCTCTACCATTACAAGAAGTTACCCATTGTCAGGAATCCTTCCCCTTTCGATGGAAAAAAGACAACATCACCTATCTAGGCATTCAAATTACCAGGAAAATAACAGATCTTTACAACCAAAACTTCTTACCTGCACTCACTAAAATCCAAACGGATCTAAAGGACTGGGCCAATCTAAATGTCTCTTGGTTTGGTAGGGCAGCTTTAATAAAGATGATTGTTCTCCCCCGACTCTTATACTTGATGCAGACAATCCCGATTCGCCTTCCTCCTTCCTTCTTTGCAACGTACAAAAAGGCATGTACTGTCTTTATTTGGAAAAACACGGCCCCACGCATCAAATATGCTCGCCTGAACTGGGCTAAAACAAAAGGAGGCATCGGACTCCCTGACCTCCCCAAATACCACTTAGCTTGCCACCTGACCAGGGTGGTGGACTGGCGGATCCACAAGACCGGGAAGGCCTGGGTTGCTCTGGAGAACCACTTCACAAACGGTCTGTTACACTCCCTTCCCTGGCTTACTCCAAGCCAGTGGAACCAACTAATTAAAACACACCCCCTTATCTTCCCCTCGCTATTGGCTTTTAACCAAGCAATACGCCTCTCCAAAGTATCCTCTCGCCCAGGTCCCCTGACCCCCTTGCGCAACAACCCAGACTTTCTTCCAGGAGAATCCCCCTCATTCTTAAAAAGGGAATGGCCACAAGAGGAGGTATTAGCTCACCACTTCTTCCACAAGGGACGACCACGTTCATATGAAGACCTAGTTAAACTCTCCCCAACCCAGACCTTCCCATTTTGGACTTATAGGCAACTAAGACATTTCCTCGCCGTGGAAGATCAATCCACTACGTGGTGTAGACAGCTTTCCCCATTTGAAGTCCTATGTACAAGTAACACATCCCTGAGGCACTTAATATCGTACATATATGCATTACTCCAAGACGAACCTGAACAGACTCGGACTGTACCCACACATAGCTCTTGGGAAAAAGACTTACATATCAATCTTACAAAAGAACAGTGGGAAGACATATATACTTACGCACATAAAGGTTCGATGAACGTAGCAGTCCAAGAAAATGGGTACAAAATCGTAACTAAATGGTACAGAACTCCTGCTAGGTTACACAAATTCTCGCCCACAATTCCCAACACCTGCTGGAGATGCAAGACAGAGGTAGGCTCCATGATCCACATTTGGTGGGAGTGCCCCTTAATACAACCCTTCTGGCAGGAAGTTCACTCCATTATATCACAAGTCACCACTTACACCCTAAACTATAACCCCGCACAATATCTCCTCCATCATACAACTCTCCCTAAACAGATCTATCACAAATCACTAGCCATGCATATGGTCAATGCAGCCAGATTGTGTGTTCCTACACACTGGCGATCACCAGATGTCCCCTCAATTCGGGAATGGTTGATTAGAGTTGCTAAGATAGAGGAGATGGAAGAGCTGATTTATACCGCACAAGAACGTCTACAAAAATTTTCAACCACTTGGGCCTGCTGGAAACACTTCCAAACCACGGACAAATACAAGGCTTTCTTTCCTTCCCTAACTAGGGATACATAACCCACAAACCAGAAAGCGCGGTGTCGGCGGGGGGGAGGGGGGACGCCGGGAACGGCGCCCGCCTCCTCTCTCTCTCTCTCTCTCTCTCCCCCCTTATACTCCTTCTTTCTCTATCCTCACCCCCCCCCCCCCACCCCTCACTCCCGTACCCCATCCCAGCTATCAAACATAACATTGAATCCTCCCCTAGAATATTTAACCAACCAACAACCTTTTAGAGGCACACCAACGTATCCGTTCACATTTCCACACTGACATTGAAGTCAGGACTAGAGTCACTTTCGAGACCCAAGTTAGACCTGTTGATATTGGTCTCATGGGTCCGGCACCCATTTGTAACACTTCCTGACCTGACCAGTGCCCCTCTTCTAATATAACATTATATTGGTTATACGTTAGTTGACAAGTTATGACTATATTTGTTTAGCACTGTTCTACCCACCACGGCCAATGCAGCATGGTTTCAGTTACATTTTTCCTTTGTATAAAAGAGTCGTGGTTGCACTTTCTTGTATGTGATATATACATGTTTTGCATACTTGTATGTTTTGAAATTTTCAATAAAATCTTTTATGGAAAAAAAAAAAACAAGGCAGTGCTCTGTTCTGACAAGGAAGAAGGAATGGGTTTTGTGTCCCTGCAAAATCCATCTCTTCCCCTAGTAAAAAACACCGAACACAGTACACACATAAAACACTGGCTAGGCACACAGTTAACCCTTTGATCACCCTAGATGTTTAACCCCTTCTCAGCCAGTGTCATTAGTACAGTGACAGTGCATAGGTTTAGCACTGATCACCGATTCCCGTAAAGTGTCAGTTAGGCCCCTTTCACACTGAGACACTTCGAAACCGCCAGTAAAAACACTGAGCGCTTTTGAAGAGAAGAGCTTTCCATTCATTTAAATGGAGAGGGGCGTTTTTTCACCGCCCTGCCAGCGCAATGCCCCAGTATGAAAGCGTTCATTGATTTTAATTGAAATCGTTTTTTTGTGAGCTCTTCAAGCGCTTTTTTTAGCGTGAGAGAGCCTGAAAAGTGCTTCAGCGTGAAAGGGGTCTTATGCCCCGCACACACGGTCGGAAATTCCGAAGGAAATGTCCGATTGGACCATGTTGTCGGAAAATCCGACCGTGTGTGGGCTCCATCGGACTCAAAAAAATTTGAGATCCTGCTCTTAAATTTTCCGACAACAAAGTCCGATCAGACTTTTTCCGATCGTGTGTAGAGAATTCCGACGGACAAAGTGTCACGCATGCTCAGAACAAATTAGGAAACCAAACCTATTGGCTACTAGCCTCTACGTAGTTCCGTCGTACGCAACGAACGTCACCACGTTCAGGATGATCGGATTTTCCGTCAACTTTGTCCGACCGTGTGTATGCAACACCAGTGTCGGACAAAATCCGTCGGAAAAAAATCAGATGGATTTTGTGGTCAGAATTTCCGACCATGTGTACGGGGCATTAGTGTTAGATTGCCCGCCGCAATATCGCAGTCCCGCTCTAAGTCGCTGATTGCCTCCATTACTTGTATTAAAAATAAAAAAATCCATTAAATACATCTCATAGTTTGTAGACGCTATAAACTTTCACGTAAACCAATCTACGCTTATTGGGATTTAATTACCAAATATATGTAGCAGAACACATATTGGTCTAAATTGATGAAGAAATTAGATTTTTTACATGTTTTATAGCAGAAAGTAAAATATAGTTTTTTTATGTTTTCTTTCAAAATTGTCTTTTTTTTTTTTATAGCGCAAAAAATGAAAACCGCAGAGGTGATCAAATACCACCAAAAGAAAGTTCTATTTGTGGGGAAAAAATACATAAATCTTATTGGGGTACAGTGCTGCACAACCCCCTCCCCCCCCCCCCCCCGGCAATTGTCAGCTAACCACTTTTAGACCGGACCATTTTGCTAGCTTAGCACCAGACCACTTTTTGCGATTCGGCACTGCGTCACTTTAGCTGACAATTGCGCGGTCGTGCGACGTGGCTCCCAAACAAAATTGACTACTTTTTTCCCACAAATAGAACTTTTTGGTGGTATTTGTTCACCTCTGCGGTTTTTATTTTTTGCGCTATAAACAAAAAAGAGCAACAATTTTGAAAAAAAAACGCAATATTTTTTACTTTGTGCTATAATAAATATCCCCCCAAAAAATATATTAAAAAAAAAAATGTTTTTCCTCAGTTTAGGCTGATACGTATACTTCTACAAATTTTTGGTTAAAAAAAAAATAAAAAAAATAAAATAAAAAAATCGCAATAAGCTATTGATTGGTTTGTGCAAAAGTTATAGCGTTTACAAAATAGGGGATAGTTTTATGGCATTTTTATTATAATTTTTTTTTTTTACTAGTAATGGCGGCGATCTGCGATTTTTATTGTGACTGCGACATTATGGCGGACACATCGGACATGTTTGATACATTTTTGGGACCATTCACATTTATACAGCAATCAGTGCTATACAAATGGACTGATTCCTGTGTAAATGACACTGGCAGTAAGTGGATTAACCAGGAGGTGGCAGTGTAGGGGTTAAGTGTGTCCTAGGGGCGTGTTGCTAACTGTGGGGGGGGGGCGTGGCTGTGTTTTACAGATCACTGATCTCTGCTCCAATCACAGGGAGCAGAGATCAGTGTCACTGTTGCTAGGCAGAACGGGGAGATGCTTGTTTACTTCAGCATCTCCCCGTTCTTCCTCCACGTGAGACGACCGCGGGTATCCCCGCGGCGATCGAGTCCGCGGGACCTGTGATCGGACTCGCCTTGAGGCGATTCAGTTTGCATTGTAGCGCTATACAAATTATTCATTCAATCATTCGTTCACGGAGGTCCCGACCGGCGCACACGCGATGGCACGGTGTCAAATTCAAAGGGACGTACCTGTACGCCCTTATGCCTGTCCGTGGAATTCTGCCTCCGTACATCGCCGTGCGCCGGTCGGGAAGTGGTTAAAGTAACTCAGTGCTGTATGACAAAAATTGGCCTGGTCATGAAGGGGGGGTAAATCTTTCGGAGGTCACGTGATTAAAACACAGTGAACTAATCTTTGTTCATGAAGCAATATCAACAAACAAACGCTATAGCGCGTTCTTACTGTGATCATTGTAGACGTGTCCAGACACCTCCAGGCCGCCATCATTCTGCTGCTGCTGTAACTTCTTATCCACCAGTTCTGTGATATCAACAAAGTTTTCATCAAAACCCAACCGCTCCACCTTCACACCCAATTCTTCCAGCAGTTCTAAGAAATAAAATAAAAATAAAAATAAAAAAATAAAAAATTGCATCAAATGACACCATAAAAAATGCATCCAAGACAGATGTAGATCGTTCCACTAGCAGTATTTCAGAACAGCATTGGTCATCTTTAGGGCTGTGGAAATTAAAGATTAATTCCTCGATTAATCGTTACATTTTTTTTGATCAATCAAAATTCTTTTGATCGGTACTCACCTCTCCACCGACTTCCGGGTCTTCGCGGAGATCCGGTGACGTCAATGTCCGTGACTCCTCCCCCCCTTCCCCAAGTGCCTCCGTCTGCTAACGAAGGGAAGGGGGGGAGGAGTACGGTGACGTCGAAGTTCTGATTTGAAGGTAACGCGTACGGGGGAGGAGCTACGCATGACATCACCCGCTGCTGCCCTACGGAACTAACACGAGTGTTGTGTTTTTATCATCTTCATGTGAGTAGTTTGTGTTTGAACACAAAAATTCAATCTTATATTTAAGGTGGTGTTGCCACCAAAAAAAATTAATTGGCTTAAAAATCATTAAAAAAAATAAAATAATTGGAAAAAAAATTTTTTTTTTACTCACCTCTAAATGCCTGTTGCTAGGGGGTCCCTCGTAGTCTGCCACCTTCAGTGCCCGGGCAATGACGTCACTTCCCCTAGGCGCCGCACAGTCATCTGGGACCTGTCACGTGTCCCAGATGAGTGAGCGTCAAATCACGGCGCCGCTCGCGCATGCGCAGTGGGTGCCCGGCTGTGAAGCCCCAGCCGGGTGCCCACATTAAGAATGCCGGCGCCGCGAGCGGAGTGGGAAACGAGGGGGGGCTTCGTTCCCTCGCATCGCTGGACCCCGGGACAGGTAAGTGTCCGATTATTAAAAGTCAGCAGCTGCAGTATTTAGAGCTGCTGACTTTTAATTTTTTTTTTTTTTGTGGGCACTCCAATTTAACGGCTTCCCGACCGCCGCATGTAAATATACGTCGGCAAAATGGCACGGCTAGGCAAAAGCACGTATATATACGTCCCCTTTAATTGCCTAGCCGTGGGGTCGCGTGCACGCAGCCGGCAGCGCACTCGCGACCCGGTCGGGAGCTCTGTGACCACGGCAGCGGGACCAGCAGACCCGTTCGCCGCTGATGTCCCGCGATCGGGTCACAGAGCTGAAGAACGGGGAGAGGTCTGTGTAAACAAACCTCTCCCCGCACTTCCTACCTGTCATTGATTGGCTGTTCCCTGTCATTGGGAAAGCCGATCAATGACGTCAGACGTCAGCCACGCCCCCTAATGTAAAAAAAAACACACAACACGTCACATTAACTCCTCCCCGCCCCCTAGTGGTTAACTCCTTAACTGCCACTGTCATTTACATAGGAATCAGTGCTATTTAAATAGCACTGATTTCTGTATAAATGACAATGGTCCCAAAAATGTGTCAAAAATGTCCGATGTGTCCGCCATAATGTCGCAGTCACAATAAAAATCGCTGATCGCCGCCATTACTAGTAAAAAAAAAATAATATTAATAAAAATGCTATAAAACTATCCCCTATTTTGTAAATGCTATAACTTTTGCGCAAACCAATCAATAATCGCTAATTGCGATTTGTTTTTACCAAAAATATGTAGAAGAATACGTATCGGCCTAAACTGAGGAAAAAACATTTTTTTTTATATATTTTTTGGGGATATTTATTATAGCAAAAAGTAAAAAATATTGCATTCTTTTCAAAATTGTCGCTCTATTTTTGTTTATAGCGCAAAAAAAATAAAAACCACAGGGGCGATCAAATACCACCAAAAGAAAGCTCTATTTGTGGGAAAAAAAAGGGCGCCAATTTTGTTTGGGAGCCACGTCGCACGACCACGCAATTGTCAGTTAAAGCGACGCAGTGCCGAATCGCAAAAAGGGGCCTGGTCCTTTGGCTGCAAATTGGTCCGGGGCTGAAGTGGTTAAGCGGTGAGCACTTAGATCTTTTCTTTCTACCCATGACCTGGCGTCCTTGCTGAGATCTAAGGAGACCTGAGAGAAGTTTATGGTCCGTGTTAACCCTTTTGATACCCACTTGCATGACCACCTGTTTGCACAGGGGTCCATGCCATAAGGTGAAAGTGATTAGTTAGACCGGAGGTGGAGGGATTGTCACGCTACTGTGGAAAAAATAATTACTTAGGTCAGTGCTACAGTTTGAATTTAAAACGTATTTGTGTGAACTGTGAAGTTAAGTCATGGATTGTGGAAACTAACTAGTGTCGGGTGATTGTATATAGTGTATACCACATTTACCACTGACTAATGCAGAGTTGCAATGCAAGGAGATCAGCTAAAAGTAGATGGATCTGTATGTGCGTTATAATTAATCAAAATTAGTCGATTAAAGAAAAAAAAAAAGAAAAAGAAAAAAAAAAATCGATGAATCGAACACTAAAATTTTAATCAGTAACAGCCCTAATCATGACTATAGGCTCTATTATATAGTCATGTAAGAGTTCCATTCTAAGTAAATACTAACACTGCTTATTTTGTGATTCTTTTACTTCTGCACAGAAAGGGATATATCCTCCATCAAGGTTTTCGTTTGTATGCCCTTTGGGAGACTTCCTGTGTGGTCACTAGGACAGGAAGTGAGGCTAAACCTCTACAAGGGGGACACAAACATTAACCACTTGATGAGAACTGTCCGCTCTATTAACCTCTTCCGAACCCCCCACTGTATATATACGTTATTACTTACATTCCTACTGGCTAGCTGCCACAGCCCCGGTATTTTTTTATACAGTGGGCTATTCGGCGTCTGATAAAAGTGGTCCTGGCAGCAGATTCAACACAGGATCACTTTTATAGGCAGCGGGAGAGGTGCGCCCCCCCCCCCCCCCCCCGCCTCCACTCCCGGCGCTTCCTGTTAGTGTCCCAGCTTACCGGAGCCGTTTGTTATCGGTGTTGTCAGTGTTTCCATATCATGTTTATACTGTTTGAATATTCACTGCGTTAGTTTTCATTCTGTCATTTCTCAGGTTGACAAAAAAAAAAAAAAAAACGTGCTCCGCCAGTAAATTTCCCATGTTCTGTCAGTAAAAAAAATGCTGCGGGAGGTTGGCAACCCGGGGGGGGGGGGGGGTCATTCTGAATGGCACAGAGGGGCCAACTGAAACACAGAGGATAGGGGCAGGTACTCCGCCCTTCCCAATTCTCCGCCCCCCCATGATCACCGTCCCTTGGTTCCACCTACTACTTAAGAGATTACAGGACCAACTATCATTTTTTGTGCCAAGAAGTCTGTATGGATTTTGCTAAGGAAAAGCAGTAAAATAGGTCCCCCTGCAGCCAGCAACAATAGACCCTCCCCAAAAATAATAGATCCCTTTAGCAACAATAGATCCCTCCCAGCAACAATAGACCCTCCCCAAAAATAATAGATCCCTCCCAGCAACAACCCCCCCCCCCCCCCCTCACAACAATAGACCCTCCTCCCCAACATTAATAGATCCCTCAGCAACAACATATCCCTCCCAGAAACAAAATACCCCCACAACAATAGACCCCCACCAGCAGCAATATACCTTCTCAAGTAAGTATAGATCCCCTAACAACAGAATACCCCCATCAATAATAGATCCATCCCATCAACAATAGACCCCCCACCAGCAGCAATAGACCCTCCTCCCCAACAATAATAGATCTCTCAACAACAACAGATCCCTCCCAGCAACAAAATACCCCCATAACAATAGACCCCCACCAGCAGCAATATACCTTCTCAAGCAACTATAGATCCCCCAACAATAGATCCAGCCCAGCAACAATAGACCCCCCCCCACCAACCAGAAGCAATATACCCTCCTCCCCAACAATAATAGATCCCTCAACAACAACAGATCCGTTCCAGCAACAAAATAACCCCACAACAATAGACCCCCACCAGAAGCAATATACCTTCTCACGCAACTATAGATCCCCAACAACAGAATACCCCCATCAACAATAGATCCATACCATCAACAGACCCCCCACCAGAAGCAATAGACCCTCCTCCCCAACAATAATAGATCCCTCATCAACAACAGATCCCCCCCAGCAACAAAATACCCCCATAACAATAGACCCCCACAACAATAGACCCCCACCAGCAGCAATATACCTTCTCACGCAACTATAGATCCCCAACAACAGAATACCCCCATCAACAATAGATCCATCCCATCAACAACAGACCCCCCCACCAGCATCAATAGACCCTTCTCCCCAACAATAATAGATCCCTCATCAACAACAGATCCCTCCCAGGAACAAAATACCCCCAACAACAATAGACCCCCACCAGCAGCAATATACCTTCTCAAGCAACTATAGATCCCCCAACAACAGAATACCCCCATCAACAATAGATGCATCCCAGCAACAACACACACCCCACCAGCAGCAATAGACCCTCCTCCCCAACAATAATAGATCCCTCAGCAATAACAGACCCCTCGTCATCAGCCATAGACCCCCTCAGCAACAATATATCTTCTCATGCAACTATAGATCCCCCAGCAACTATAGACCCCCCCATAAAAAATAGATCTCCCCAGCAGCAATAGATTCCCCACAACAAAATACCCCTAGCAACAATAGATCCATCCCAGCAACAATAGATCCAGTAGCCAGCACCAATATACTCTCCAGCAGCCAGCAACAATTCTCTCCCCAGCAACAATAGATGCCCCAGCAGCAATGATCACTGGACTCTCCAGCACCCCCCTTGGCATTATATTACATTCAGTGCTGGAGGTGCCGGAACTGCGCTCCCCCACGTTCCCATTGAGAAAAGCCCTGCTGGAACGTATCAATGATGACCTCTGGTTATGTAGAGGTGAAGGGCACATGAAGCAGAAGGGAAGTACCTGTGACCTTGTAGGACATCTCTCTGTAGTGTGTCAGGTCCTCCCCGCTGACCAGCACAAGCTGCGGACATTTCTCTTTGGCTTCTTTGATGGACATGCATTTGTTGACGCCGCACTCTCTGGCTACATAATTACAGGTGACCATAAGGGATTTCTGCTGGACACCTACAGGAGACAAGGTGACAAGGAGACAAGGTGACACAGGTGACAAGGTGACACAGGTGTAACAAAATCATTAAAAATCATTTTAAAGTCCACTATGAAGAAATCGTCCCCTGAAGTACGAAGAATGACTTGAGGTCTGCAGCTCAGAACGAGGTCATCAGGACTTCAACCATCTACTGTCTTCACTTCCACATCTTTGCCACAGTGGGGCAAAAGTCCCGATTGGCTGACCCTGCATGAACAGCCAATCAGAGCCTCCGATTTACAGTGTGCTGCTTTTTTTTTTTTTAAAGGAGGGCAACGCGAGGGAGCCGAGGACCCAAAGTCAACTTACATCTACTTAAAGTGGGGTGCCCCCTAAAAAAAAAAATTTAAAAGTCAGCAGCTACAAAATACTGCAGCTGCTGACTTTTAATAATCGGACACTTACCTGTCCTGGGGTCCAGCGATGCGGGGGAACAAGGCCCCCCTCATTCCCCGCTCCACTCGCGGCGTCTGCATTCTAATGCCCCGTACACACGGTTTGAAATTCCGACCACAAAATCCGTGATTTTTTCCGAAGGATTTTGTCCGACACTGGTGTTGCATACACACGGTCGGACAAAGTTGTCGGAAAATCCGATCATCCTGAACGTGGTGACGTTCGTTGCGTTGCTTTAGTCTTGTAATGTGATCCGAGCATGCGTGGCACTTTGTCCGTCGGAATTCGCTACACACGATCGGAAAAAGTCCGATAGGACTTTGTTGTCGGAAAATTTGAGAGCGGGAGATAAAACTTTGTCCGTCGGAAAATCCGACGGAAAAAGTCCCATGGAGCCTACCCACGGTCGGAATTTCCGACAACATTGTCCGATAGGACATTTTCCGTCTGAAAATCCGTGTGTATGGGGCATTACTGTGGGCACCCAGCCGTGGCTTCACAGCCGGGCACCCACTGCGCATGCGGCGACGCGCGCCGTGATGCGCCACGCAGTCATCTGGGACACGTGACAGGACCCAGATGACTGTGCGGTGCCAAGGGGAAGTGATGTCAGTGCCCGGGCACTGAAGGTGGCAGACTATGAGGGACCCCCTAGCAACAGGCATTTAGAGGTTTTTTTTTTTATGATTTTTAAGCTTTTTTTTTTTTTTTTGGTGGAAACACCACTTTAACCACTTTACAACCAGCGCACGACGATGTACGTCCCTTTTTTGAAGAGGGATATCTCGGTAACGGAAGCAGCTGCTGCCACAACCGAGATATCCATCTGTTCAGGCGCCGGTGGTATTTACCATAATGGTGGTCTCCGTGGCGGATTCACCGCAAGATTACCATTATAGGCGGCGGGAGATGTGCCCCCACCCCTCCCCCCGCTCTCCTGCGCCCTCTGCCACTTACTGGAGCCGTCGGTAGCGACGGAGGCAATCGGGTCCTTTCATCTGCTGGGTATGGAGACGAGTGAGGCTAAGATGGCCCCCACCCATCTCTATACCAGAGGAGGGCGGAAGCGACGTCAAAACGTCACTTCCGCTTAGAGCTCTTAAAAGGAACATTTTTTTAATGTCATTTTTTTTTAAATGACATTTTTATTTTATTTTTTGCATTTAAGTCCAAATATGAGATGTGAGGACTTTTTGACCCCCCAGATCTCATATTTAAGAGCACCTGTCATGCTTTTTTTCTATTACAAGGGATGTTTACATTCCTTGCAATAGGAATAAAAGTGACACGATTTTTATTTTTTAATTTTAAACAGTGGAAAAATAAATAAAATAAAGTCCCGCCGAGCCCACGTGCAGAAGCGAACGTATTCGTGAGTAGCGCCCCACATATGAAAACAGTTGTCAAACCACACATGTGATGTATCGCTGCGATCGGTAGAGCGAGAGCAATAATTCTAGCCCTAGACCTCCTCTGTAAACGCAAAACATGCAACCTGTAGAATTTTTTAAACGTCGCCTATGGAGATTTTTGAGGGTAAAAGTTTGTCGCCATTCCACGAGCGGGCGCAATTTTGAAGCGTGACGTTAGGTATCAATTTATTCGGCGTAACATTATCTTTCACAATATATATAAAAATTGGACTAACTTTACTGTTGTCTTATTTTTTTATTCAAAAAAGGGAATTTTTTCCAAAAAAAGTGCACTTGAAAGACCGCTGCGCAAATAAGGTGTGAAAAAAAGTATTGCAATGACCGCCATGTTATTCTCTAGGGTGTTAGAAAAAAAAAAAAACAATATATAATGTTTGGGAGTTCTAAGTAATTTTCTAGCAAAAAAAAAAAAATGTTTTAAACATGTAAACACCTAAAATCCAAAACGAGGCTGGACTTAAAGTGGTTAAAGATCGGACACCCCAAACCTTTCATCCTAAAGGACACCAGTAGGAGAGCCACAGATTCCTTAATAAAAGAGAACATTTATTTCACAATAAGAATTTTGAACTCACTAGACATGTGCAATTCGTTTAGTTCCGAATTCGTTTTTTAACAAATTTTTACAAAATTTCCAAATTTCCAAATTTCCGAATTCGGAAATTCAAAAAAAGAAAAACAGAAAATCAGTTTAATTCTAAATAATAACTAACGATTAAATTATAGGTATTGAAATTTCCTTTCAAATTTGTCTGTTAGTGAACGTAACGAGTACCAATTTATCTGAAGTCAAAAATGATCTGAAATAACGAATGCCGCATCTAAACAAATGGAACGTAACGATCTAATAATAATTAATAATAAAACCTTTTTTTTATATTATTAACCACTTCAGCCCCGGACCAATTTGCAGCCAAAGGACCAGGCCCCTTTTTGCGATTCGGCACTGCGTCGCTTTAACTGACAATTGCGCGGTCGTGCGATGTGGCTCCCAAACAAAATTGGCATCCTTTTTTTTCCACAAAAGAGCTTTCTTTTGGTGGTATTTGATCGCCCCTGCGGTTTTTATTTTTTGCGCTATAAACAAAAATAGAGCGACAATTTTGAAAAAAAATGCAATATTTTTTACTTTTTGCTATAATAAATATCCCCAAAAAATATATAAAAAAAAATTTTTTTTAGGCCAATACGAATTCTTCTACATATTTTTGGTAAAAAATAAATAAAAAAAAAAAAAAAAAAAAAAAATCGCAATTACCGATTATTGATTTGTTTGCGCAAAAGTTATAGCGTTTACAAAATAGGTTATAGTTTTATAGCATTTTTATTAATATTTTTTTTTTTTTACTAGTAATGGCGGCGATCAGCGATTTTTATTGTGACTGCGACATTATGGCGGACACATCGGACATTTTTGACACATTTTTGGGACCATTGTCATTTATACAGAAATCAGTGCTATTTAAATGCACTGATTCCTATGTAAATGGCACTGGCAGTGAAGGAGTTAACCACTAGGGGGCGGGGAGGGGCCAAGTGTGACGTGTTGTGTTTTTTTTTTTTACAGTAGGGGGGCGTGGCTGTACGTCTGATGTCATTGATCGGCTTTCCCGATGACAGGGAACAGCTGATCAGTGACAGGCAGTGTAGGAAGCGCGGGGAGAGGTTTGTTTACACAGACCTCTCCCCGTTCTTCAGCTCCGTAAACCGATCGCGGGACACCAGCGGCGATCGGGTCCGCTGGTCCCGTGGCCGTGGTCACGGAGCTCCCGAGCACGCGCGACCCCATGGCTAGGCAATTAAAGGGCACGTATATATACTAGAGCTGCACGATTAATCGTAAGAAGATCGCGATTTCGATTCACCCCCCGGCGCGATCTCCAGGCTGGATGACCCGCGATTCCAGTCTATCCCCGCCGGTTCCACGTAACCAGCCTGGAACGCAAATGGCCGCTATTGGAACTGACGTCAGTCATCAGCGCTGTGAAATGTGGGCGGACATGGGGCGGGCTGAAGGTGATGCTGTCGGGTTGGTTTCCACTACACACTAAGTGGAACCAATATTCACCTCTGCTGTACCTGGGAGGGGAGGATATGCAGCGCACAACGCGGAAGTGCCCTGCAACTACGCTGAAACGGATCACTGCTTCTCATGGCTTCTGCCGAGGGGGGAAACCCTGAATTTCAATGTCGGGGTGCTCAGCCACATCGACAGCGGGAAGATGTCGCTGGCCACCTCCTCCACTGCCGCCTTTGATATGAACCCACAGAGCCGGGAGAGGGGCATCACCTGACACACACCAGATACTGCCACCTACAGTTCACCCTGGTGGACTGCCCGGGACATGCCTCCCTCATCAGGACCATCATAGGAGGTGAGTGCACCCTGCTGGAGGAGGGGAGGGAGGGCAGCATGGTCTGAAGGAGGACTACAAGTCCCAGCATGGCCTGAGAGAGCACCACAGGACCCAGCATGGCTTGATAGGGAACCACATGCCCCAGCTTGGTCTCAAAAAAGCGCCACAGGACCCACTGTGGTCTGAAAGAGCGACACAGGACCCTACGCGGTCCAAAAGAGCACCACAGGACACAACATGATCCAAAAGAGCACCATGAAATCCGCCAGGGTCCAAAAGAGCACCATGAAATCCGCCAGGGTCCAAAAGAGCACCGTGGGACCCAACACGATTCAAAAGAGCATCATGGGAGCAACGTGGTCTGAAAGAGTCTATTTTTTTGAGAATCGTGATCTTCATTCTAAGCAAAAGAATCGCGATTCTCATTTTTCCCAGAATCGTGCAGCTCTAATATACACGTGCCTTTGCCTAGCCGTGCCATTCTGCCAACGTATATCTACAGGCGGCGGTCGGGAAGCGGTTAAGGAAATTCCAATATCTATAATTTAATAGTTAGTTATTATTTCGAATCAAACAGATTTCCTTTCTTTTTTTTCCAGATTTTCGAATTTTCACATTTTTGAATTCCCGAATTCCGAAATCAGAGAATTGGAAAAATCCATCGCGGCTTATCCTGCTGGACATCATACGACGTCCAATCAGGATAACTTAACCACTTCCTGTCATTAGCCGTCATTCTGCTATATGGGGGGGCGGGAAGTGGTTAAAGTGTATTTCTTCCAAAATAATTGCGTTTAAAAGGCCGCTGCGCAAATACCACGTGACATCAAATAATAACAACCGCCATTTTTATTCTCTAGGGTCTCTGCTTAACCGCTTCCCGACCGCCCACTGCATATATACGTCAGCAGAATGGCACGGCCAGGCAAAACCACGTACCTGTACTTGGCTTTTTAAATGCCTGCCTGTGGGTCGCGCGCGCGCGCGCCACCAGCGACGCGCTCGCGACCCGGTCGGGAGCTCCGTGACCCCGGCCGCGGGACCAGCGGACCCGATCGCCGCTGGTGTCCCGCGATCGGGTTACGGAGCTGAAGAACGGGGAGAGGTCTGTGTAAACAAACCTCTCCCCACGCTTCCTACTCTGCCTGTCATTGATTGGCTGTTCCCGGTCATCGGGAAAGCCGATCAATGACGTCAGACGTCAGCCCCGCCCCCTAATGTAAAAAAACACACATGTCACAGCCCATAACGCCTCCCCTCCCCCTAGTGGTTAACTCTTTCACTGCCACTGTCATTTATACAGGAATCAATGCATTTAAATAGCATTGATTGCTGTATAAATGACAATGGTCCCAAAAATGTGTCAAAAATGTCCGATGTGTCCGCCATAATGTCGCAGTCACAATAAAAATCGCTGATCGCCGCCATTACTAGTAAAAAAAAAATATATTAATAAAAATGCTATAAAACTATCCCCTATTTTGTAAACGCTATAACTTTTGCGCAAACAAATCAATAATCGCTAATTGCAATTTTTTTTTTTTTTTTTTTTACCAAAAATATGTAGAAGAATATGTATTGGCCTAAAAAAATATGTTTTTTTTATATATTTTTTGGGGATATTTATTATAGCAAAAAGCAAAAAATATTGCATTTTTTTCAAAATTGTCGCTCTATTTTTGTTTATAGCGCAAAAAATAAAAACCGCAGGGGCGATCAAATACCACCAAAAGAAAGCTCTATTTGTGGGAAAAAAAGGACGCCAATTTTGTTTTGGAGCCACGTCGCACGACCGCGCAATTGTCAGTTAAAGCGACACAGTGCCGAATCGCAAAAAGGGGCCTGGTCCTCTGGCTGCCAATTGGTCCGGGGCTGAAGTGGTTAAAAAATAAATAAATAATGTATGGGGGGTTCTTAGTAATAGTATATATATATTTATACACAACTTTCAATAATTATATATATATACACACACAGATGGCGCCCCGCCTTCCCTGACATCGCTCTGCATTGGAGACCCAATTTGGAAAGCACATCTGATTGGCTCGTCTACAAATCATATGGAAGACGATGAGATATCAGCAATGGATGATTACCGAGAGGCGTCTCCCTCAGCTCCGGGTTTCTGATCATCTCCACTTGTGCGTAGAAGCAGTCCATGTCCAGGTGAACGATGACCCTTTGTGAGGAGCTGTCAGATTTTGGCCGCTGTCTGGAAACTAAACAGAAAGTGATATAAACAATCATCCTGTAAAAGATGAACTTCACATCTACTTCCCCCCCCCCCCCCCCCCACCAGCTGGGCAACATAAAATGTCATGCATGTCTAAAGGGATGCCAGAAATGTGTTCTTTCATATCATGCTGCTGCAGCATCCCTTTAGACGTGCTACTCTATGCTATGCCAGCCAGCTGGGTCCTTCAGGATTTAGCTGTGAAATCTGCTGAGCAGTTGCTGGATTTGTACCGTCTGAATGACCTGAATTTCTTGATTTGTTACCAGCGGTGCCGCTCACACCCAATGCCCGGGCACCAGGCTGGCAGCTTTTTCCAGGGACGCCCCCAACACACAGACCAGACAAGTGGCGCGTTTCCTCGGCTGTGCCGCCTCTGAGATGAATCGCGATGTCACTGCTGAGACTTCATTATAAGAAATGCCCACACACCAGAGGCCGTGCTATTGGCTGATGTGAGTGAGCCCTCCAATCGTTTTGTTCCCAAGCATTATATGAAAGAACGCATCCCTGGCATCCCTTTAGATAAGCAGACGGGGGGGGGCGCCTTTAGCTGTGCTATCTGCTGATCAGTTGCTTTGATTTGTAGTTCCTTTATCTCCTGCAGTGAGGCGCTATAATGTACAGAGACTGGAGAATAGAGAGAAGGTGACACAATAATCATCAATAGGAAAACATCAGCAGCTTCACCTAAAGGCAGATTGTGTACCCCAGAGAGTTCATAAGGGATATAATGTACAGTGTGGGGGAGGGGTGCACTGCAGGGATATAATGTACAGGATGGGGGAGGGGTGCAGGGATATAATGGACAGTGTGGGGGAGGGGGTGTAGGGATATAATGTACAGTGGGGGGAGGGGTGCAGGGATATAATGTGCAGGATGGGGGAGGGGTGCACTGCAGGGATATAATGTGCATGATGGGGGAGGGGTGCACTGCAGGGATATAATGTGCATGATGGGGGAGGGGTGCAGGGATATAATGTACAGTGTGGGGGAGGGGTGTAGAGATAATGTACAGTGTGGGGGAGGGGTGTAGAGATATAATGTACAGTGTGGGGGAGGGGTGTAGAGATATAATGTACAGTGTGGGGGAGGGGTGCAGGGATATAATGTACAGTGTGGGGGAGGGGTGCAGGGATATAATGTACAGTGTGGGGGAGGGGTGCAGGGATATAATGTACAGTGTGGGGGAGGGGTGCAGGGATATAATGTACAGTGTGGGGGAGGGGTGCAGGGATATAATGTACAGTGTGGGGGAGGGGTGCAGAGATATAATGTACAGTGTGGGGGAGGGGTGCAGGGATATAATGTATAGTGTGGGGGAGGGGTGCAGGGATATAATGTACAGTGTGGGGGAGGGGTGCAGGGATATAATGTACAGTGTGGGGGAGGGGTGCAGGGATATAATGTACAGTGTGGGGGAGGGGTGCAGGGATATAATGTACAGTGTGGGGGAGGGGTGCAGGGATATAATGTATAGTCTGGGGGAGGGGTGCAGGGATATAATGGACAGTGTGGGGGAGGGGTGCAGGGATATAATGTACAGTGTGGGGGAGGGGTGCAGGGATATAATGGACAGTGTGGGGGAGGGGTGCAGGGATATAATGTATAGGATGGGGGAGGGGTGCAGGGATATAATGGACAGTGTGGGGGAGGGGTGCAGGGATATAATGTACAGTGTGGGGGAGGGGTGTAGAGATATAATGTACAGTGTGGGGGAGGGGTGCAGGGATATAATGTATAGGATGGGGGAGGGGTGCAGGGATATAATGTACAGTGTGGGGGAGGGGTGCAGGGATATAATGTACAGTGTGGGGGAGGGGTGATGAGGGTATTATTACACGCTCTCGGGTGTAGAGGGGTGGCTGTAGGCTCCTCCCCCTCCCAGTCCTCTTCTTCCTCCTCCATTCCCGGGGATTCCATGTCTCTTTGGCCTCCAGACTGTCACGGGGTGGGCGGGGCCTCCTCCACACGTGACTCTACGATGGGGACGGACACGCCCCCTGCTGTCCTAAGCTTCTCTTCCGCCCGCTTTCCCCGCCCCTTACACGTCACCTGTCAATCCAACCGAGAGCGGCCGCCGCTAGGTGGCGCTGCCTCGCGGTCACATCACAGCGTGTTTTTTTTTTTTTCGTTGAAAAAGGGGGCGCTGTCTCATCACAAGGAGGATCGCCACTTAACAACACGGTGGCGGCATTCTTTTCCTTGCTCGCTAGGTGGCGATGTCTTCGCAATGTTATCACAGCACGGCCGCATCGCTTCCTTATTCCGTCCAGCAGGTGGCGCTGTGTATACTGTGTATATGACATTGTATCACACTCAGGATAGTTTCGTTTCTTTGGAGGATCAGATAATTATCTCATTCACTCACTTCTGATTTCATCCTGTGCTCTTCTTGCCTGCAGTTCCAATGAACACTGCAGGGGGCGCCTCCATACAGAAGAATACAATGTATGAATACAATTCCCAGACCTTTCCTCCTATAATGGACTTTTAGTCACCAATTCTGACACTCCTACATGTAAAGATGAGTATTCTTTTGATAGAGAATTACTTAGAACCCCCAATCATAAAATATATATATATATGTATTTATATTTAGCAGAGGTCCTAGAGAATAAAATGGTGAGTTTTGCAATTTTTTATATGTCACACGTGACTTGCACATTTAATGAATTTTATTGCATTTAATGAATTTTTATTCGTGTTCGATTAATCAAATTTTTTTTTTAATCGATTAATCGACGAATTTCGATTAACTATGATGCACAGTAAAGTCAGTTTATATAGTGAAATACAGGACTTGCAACTCCGTCTGACTACTTAGATCTTAAATTTTAAAAGCAGCGCCAAAAATATCTTTCTGTTTCGTATAAAAAAAAATCGTAATTCGTGTATGAAATTTAATTCGGATTCGTACGAAATACGAATTTCGTACGAATCGTTAATTTGGATAACGAACATCGTCACTCTACGAATAATAACGAATTATCCGAAAACGTATTAACGTTACATAACACAAGTCTATTGTCTACCAATCACTCAGAGGAAGTACGAAAGACGAAATTTCGTATTCGTAAACGAAATTTTGTACTTTCTCTGAGTGATTGGTAGACAATAGACAATAGACTTGTGTTATGTAACGTTATTACGTTTTCGGATAATTCGTAGAGTGTCGATATTCGTTATACTGAATCTCGAATTCATTCCAATCATTCGTTATGTCCGCTATAATTTCTTTCCTATTAGTTGAAATTTGTTATTTGGTAGTTTGGATTCGGATAATTGGATCCGAAATTCGTAAACAAAATTTTGTATTTCGTACAGAATTCGTATTCGTAAAAAATTTGTCATTCGGATTCGTACGAATGTACGCATTTTGAAAAATTCGTACGAATTTCCGATTCGTACGAAACGAATCGCACATGTCTACTGCTTTTCAAATTCAACATCTAAGCAGTCAGAAGGAGCTCTAAGTCCTGTATTTCACTATAGAAAGTGACTTTACTGTTATAAATACGTCTAAAATGCAAAACTCTGGTGGGTGTAACAACATGTCCGCTTTCCCCCTTCTTAGTGTATCCTTACTGTGGACGAGTGTGGGGTGTAGCAAGATGGCGGCGACAGAACGTCACTTCCGTAGCAAACTGCGATGGGTCGCCGAATATGTTGTTACAGAGGCACTTGGGGAAGGGGGGAGGAGTCCGGTGACACCGATGTCCCGTGACGTCACCGGATCACCGTCAGAACTCCCTGAAGACCCGGAAGTCGGCGGAGAGGTGAGTACCAATCAAAATTATTTTGATCGATCAAAAAAATTAACGATTAATCGAGGAATTAATCTTCAAATTCCCCAGCCCTACATAATAGTGGTAAAAAAGGACCAATCTTGTTTTTGTACAATTGGGGGCGTGACAAGGGGGTGTGGCCTATGCCTGCATACTTTTGCTGATAGGTGTCCCTCATTCCCATCTTAAAAAGTTGGGAGGTGTGTGGGTGCAGCTGCATCATTCAGATGTCATCTTTTTCGGACGGCAATTTATCTAAAAAAAAATTGGGCTAACTTTACTGTTGTCTTATTTTCTTAATAAAAAATTGGGCTAACTTTACTGTTGTATTTTAATTCAAAAAAAAAAAAAGTGCGCTTGTAAGACCGCTGCGCAAATACAGTGTGACAAAAAGTATTGCAACGACCGCCATTTTATTCTCTAGGGTGTTAGAAAAAAATGCAAACACCAAATCTCAGAAAGAGGCTCATTCTTATCCATGTATAAATGTTACCTGTACAATTTGCGCCCCACATACCCAAGGTCCATTATTATGTGTATCATGTTGGAATAATTGTGTACTATCAATTGTTTTGATGATATCTGTCGAGACCTTTTTTATTATATTGCATTATATATACCTTCTCTACCAATTTATATGTATATATGCCCTTAGTAATTAAACAATTATTATGCTCTTTGGTTCGTTTCATTTAGTAGTGTGCTTCATATAAAGTCCCACAATCTCTTTCCTTTTTCATATATACTCAACACTTAATTTGTATAGCACTTTCCCCCCTGGGGACTCAATACACTTAGAAGGTGAGGCTGATATCTTGGAGATGGCGTTGGCCGGGAATCGAACCCGGGTCATCTGCTTAGAAAGCAGCTATGCTCACCACTGCACCACCAACGCAAAGTAGCATGTCTTTTAAAGTGTGGGAGGAAACCGGAGAACCCGGAGGAAACCCACGCAAGCACAGGGAGAACATGCAAACTCCATGCAGATAGTGTCCTGGTCAGGATTTGAACCAAGGACCCCAGTGCTGCATGGCTAACCACTAAGCCTCTGTGCTGCCCATATACGGCCTCTGTTCAATAAGGCCCGCCCCCGCTGAGCGGGGTAAGTCATTGATTGAAAGAAAGCGAGAGAGAGAACAAGAAAGAAAGATAGAAGAAAGAAGAAGAAATAAAAAGAACGAAAAAGAAAGAAAATAACACACTATAATAACACTGCACTACAATAACACACATTAATAACACTGCACTACAATAACACACTATAATAACACTGCACTACAATAACACACTATAATAACACTGCACTACAATAACACACTATAATAACACTGTACTACAATAACACACTATAATAACACTGCACTACAATAACACACTATAATAACACTGCACTACAATAACACACTATAATAACACTGCACTACAATAACACACTATAATAACACTGCACTACAATAACACACTATAATAACACTGCACTACAATAACACACTATAATAACACTGCACTACAATAACACACTATAATAACACTGCACTACAATAACACACTATACTGACACTGCACTATTTGTAATATAATAACTAAATAACTGCGCCCGCGCAGCTTAACACACAACTCTGGCAATGCCGAGATACCTGAACTCCCACGCCTGCGCGGGAGTGACATCATGTTGGCCCAGCCAAATAAATCTGTCAGAGATCGGTACCTGGAAGCCACCTGGCCACAGCTGGCAGTGGCTCCGGGACACCATAGCGCTGGAGCGCTATGAAAAGTAAAGATCCGGTTTAAGACTCCTGGCAGTCCTCCTTGGTTGCCCTGCCCTTCTTCACTACCTGGAATAATTCCTGTAGGTGAAGTCGGGTCTAATTATTACGAGTTTCAACATTGGGATCAACAGCCAGTGTTGCCCTTAGTTGACTAATGCAGGAATCCAATAGCATATTTATCTCATCAGTCACTGGTGACATAAGGAAATTCGGTAATGAGAGGATACCACCATTCTGTGGCATGATGTTGCTTTGATCCCTAGGAGGCCTGACGCTGGGAATGGGAACGTCAGTCTTGTCCATAACTGTTCACATTTTTCTTACGACATGCGACGCTGGGAACGGGAAAGGCCGTCTCCGTAGCGCTCGCTGCATTTTTGCTTGTTGGTGGAATGATGACATCACTTGGTGGGGTGATGTCACTCTTTCGTGGGAAGATATTCCTGTGCCCGACCACCATTTCTGATTTCAGCTTCTCTATATGCTGGCTTATCCTAGAACTAAGGGAAGCTCGAGGAGGTGTGACTCTGGAAACAGGAACGTCAGTCTCTTCCATAGAGCTGTCCACATTTTTCCTACGACATGCGACGCTGGAAACGGGAAAGGCCGTCTCCGTAGCGCTCGCTGCATTTTTGCTTGTTGGTGGAATGATGACATCACTTGGTGGGGTGATGTCACTCTTTCGTGGGAAGATATTCCTGTGCCCGACCACCATTTCTGATTTCAGCTTCTCTATATGCTGGCTTATCCTAGCACTAAGGGAAGCTCGAGGAGGTGTGACTCTGGAAACGGGAACGTCAGTCTCTTCCATAGAGCTGTCCACATTTTCTCTTGGTGGAAGGATGTCATCACTTGCTGGTAGAATGATATCACTTGTTGGTGGAATGGTGTCATCACTTGCTGGTAGAATGATGTCACTTGTTGGTGGAATGGTGTCATTACTTGCTGGTAGAATGATGTCACTTGTTGGTGGAATGGTGTCATTACTTGCTGGTAGAATGATATCACTTGTTGGTGGAATGGTGTCATTACTTGCTGGTAGAATGATGTCACTTGTTGGGGGAATGGTGTCATCACTTGCTGGTAGAATGATGTCACTTGTTGGTGGAATGGTGTCATCACTTGCTGGTAGAATGATGTCACTTGTTGGTGGAATGGTGTCATCACTTGCTGGTAGAATGATGTCACTTGTTGGTGGAATGGTGTCATCACTTGCTGGTAGAATGATATCACTTGTTGGTGGAATGGTGTCATTACTTGCTGGTAGAATGATGTCACTTGTTGGGGGAATGGTGTCATCACTTGCTGGTAGAATGACGTCACTTGTTGGTGGAATGGTGTCATCACTTGCTGGTAGAATGATGTCACTTGTTGGTGGAATGGTGTCATCACTTGCTGGTAGAATGACGTCACTTGGTGGAATGGTGTCATCACTTGCTGGTAGAATGACGTCACTTGTTGGTGGAATGGTGTCATCACTTGCTGGTAGAATGACGTCACTTGTTGGTGGAATGGTGTCATCACTTGCTGGTAGAATGACGTCACTTGTTGGTGGAATGGTGTCATCACTTGCTGGTAGAATGACGTCACTTGGTGGAATGGTGTCATCACTTGCTGGTAGAATGACGTCACTTGGTGGAATGGTGTCATCACTTGCTGGTAGAATGACGTCACTTGGTGGAATGGTGTCATCACTTGGTGGAATGGTGGAATGGTGTCATCACTTGCTGGTAGAATGACGTCACTTGGCGGAATGGTGTCATCACTTGCTGGTAGAATGACGTCACTTGGTGGAATGGTGTCATCACTTGCTGGTAGAATGACGTCACTTGGTGGAATGGTGTCATCACTTGCTGGTAGAATGACGTCACTTGGTGGAATGGTGTCATCACTTGCTGGTAGAATGATGTCACTTGGCGGAATGGTGTCATCACTTGCTGGTAGAATGACGTCACTTGGTGGAATGGTGTCATCGCTTGCTGGTAGAATGATGTCACTTGTTGGTGGAATGGTGTCATCACTTGCTGTTAGAATGACGTCACTTGTTGGTGGAATGGTGTCATCACTTGCTGGTAGAATGACGCCACTTGGTGGAATGGTGTCATCACTTGCTGGTAGAATGATGTCACTTGGCGGAATGGTGTCATCACTTGCTGGTAGAATGACGTCACTTGTTGGTGGAATGGTGTCATTACTTGCTGGTAGAATGATGTCACTTGGCGGAATGGTGTCATCACTTGCTGGTAGAATGACGTCACTTGTTGGTGGAATGGTGTCATCACTTGCTGGTAGAATGACGTCACTTGGTGGAATGGTGTCATCACTTGCTGGTAGAATGATGTCACTTGTTGGTGGAATGGTGTCATCACTTGCTGTTAGAATGACGTCACTTGTTGGTGGAATGGTGTCATCACTTGCTGGTAGAATGACAGTACTTGGTGGTGGGGGTATGTTGCTACTTGTTGGTCGGAACAGTCGACAGAATGGCTTGAAATATATTAGGAGCCGTACCACCAGCATGGTGATAAGCCCCAGAAAGCATTCTGACCGATGCTCAGTAGCAATATTTATAAGCAGGGGTGGGACTGTGGTCGCTAAGGCGACCCACCCCTTGGAGCAGACTGATAAGAGCCCGGCGACCACCCATTGGTACCAATCACCAGCATTTTTAGGCAGGGATTGGATTGTGTTCTCAATGGATGCCCCCCTGCTGTTCCAGATACCAATCAGTAGATAAAGAAACCAACATAGCTCTAGGAATATCAAATAGCGTTCTAATACTCTGGCCAGGTAATTTCGGTCATATATCAGGACTGCCAAGATAAACCAGAATGGAGGTTGGGTCAGGAATAACATCCAGTTGGTGAGTTCTGGGATTATGTTCTCAAAGGATGTCCCCCTGCTGTTCCAGATATTGGTGAGTAGATAAATGAATCCACATAGCTCCAGTAACATCATATAGCGTCCTAATATTCTGAGCAGGTAATTTTGGCGCAGGATGTACTTCAGAATGAGAAAACTTATCAGGACTGACCAGCTAAACCAGAATGGAGGGCTGGTCAGGAATAAAAACCAGCTGATGGGTTCTGGAGGGTCGTTTTCAATTCCTCTAACTGTTTCCTCCACTGGCTGTTCTGTCCTCTTCATGTTCTTCTCCTGCACGCGGGACCCTCTGGTGACATCCCTGGGTACAGCCCATGGGTATAAGATCCTAATAATCAGCGGAATCTTTGCTGGTTGCTGTGTTGTCTCCACAATCGCCTCCTCTGGGGACCCTGTGAGGACATTTCTGGGCTCCTCCATGCGGGTCTGTGGGGATTGGACATCTCTGGGTACAGCCCATGGGTATAAGATCCTAATAATCAGCGGAATCTTCGCTGGTTGCTGTGTTGTCTCCACAATCCCCTCCTCTGGGGACCCTGTGATGACATTTCTGGGCTCCTCCATACGGGTCTGTGGGGATTGGACATCCCTGGGTACAGCCCATGGGTATAAGATTCTAATAATCAGCGGAATCTTCGCTGGTTGCTGTGTTGTCCGCTGGGGATTGTATGACGGTATTTCTGTTTAGTTCCCAGGGAACCAACAGAAAAAAAATCACGGCGAGGATTTCGTTCCTCATTTTTTTTTTTTTTGTAATAGAAAATGACAAGAAATGCCAATTACTATTAATAGAAGATTAAACAATGCCAATCAATAAATTTACTCTCAATTCCAATAACTGGAGATAATATCAGCAAATACAAATCACTCTGTCGAGAGCTCGTCAAGAGGGATCTTTCTGCTGTGAAGACCAAATGTCAACTGACAGGTTTTCCCTCTGCAAAGCTACTTAACAGCTGCAGGTCATGTGACCACCACTATGACATCATCGTGCTTGCAATCTGTGTGTTGCTATTTATAGCCTACAGGTCTTGTGACCGGGCACTGTGCATGTATACAACCTCCAGCCAATCATTGGTCTCCTTTGCAGCTGCTTCAATCCGATTGGCTGATCTGGGTCTACAGCAGATCTGGAAAGGATCCTATTATATAACATAACATGTCCTATATATTCACCAATGGGGAATGTTTAATTTTGGGTGTAATATTATAAGAGGCTTCAGGAACAGAATTATGGGGGCAAAAAAAAAAAAGTTTACAGAAAAAAAATATAAATATATAGATAATATATAATAGATAGATAATATATATATATTTGTATTATTAGAGCAGATCATCATTTATTATCATTAGTTTTATTATTATATATTTAAATAAATTATTGTTGTTGAAACATGATTCTATATTTTTTATTTGTATAATAATAATACAATGAAATATGTTTTATTATTTATTTTAATATAATATTATTAATGATATTATTATTTGTAATAATATTTACAATAATAATAATAATTAGCATTGTAAACATGAATATAATAATAATAATATTAGTAGAATGAAATGTCTCTGTATTCAGTCATTTCAGTGACTGCACTGATCTCCGGTGCCACTAGAGGCCAGCACTACCCATTCTGTGCGATCACTAGACAGTTTTTCCGGGAATTAGCATAGAGCTCCGCCCGGTACCGGAAGTGATGGGGGAGGAGGGGCGTACACTGTATACAGCGGTCCCGGTAGGCGGGGTGATGATGGAGAAGGTGGGGAAACTCCGCCCCCGGGTGTCATGGCTACTCCCTGATCTGCTGGCTGGGTTTACAATCACAGATGAGCGGCGTAGCAACCAATAAAATTGGTCACATAGGTGGGAGGGCGGAGTTACTAATGAGTTACTCCACCTCCCGCTACCTGTATAACTATTTAGCCAATCAGTACACCTCTGTAACCCATCCCTTCCACAGCCCGCCATATTCTGACAAGAGAAGATACCGGTGGGTGGAGCCGAGCGGGCGGGGGGAGGGAGAGACACTTGGACCTGCTTCTAGTACAAAGTGTGACAGCATTCCTGTCATGTAGAGCACAGAGGACGGGACAAGGGGGGAGCACAGAGAATGGGACAAGGGGGAGCACAGAGTGAATGGGACAAGGGGGAGCACAGAGAGAGGGGGACAAGGGGGGGCACAGAGAGAATGGGACAAGGGGGAGCACAGAGGACGGGACAAGGGGGAGCACAGAGAGAACGGGACAAGGGGGAGCACAGAGGACGGGACAAGGGGGAGCACAGAGGACGGGGGGGAGACGGGACAAGGGGGAGCACAGAGGACGGGACAAGGGGGAGCACAGAGAGAACGGGACAAGGGGGAGCACAGAGAGAACGGGACAAGGGGGAGCACAGAGAACGGGACAAGGGGGAGGACAGAGAGAACGGGACAAGGGGGAGCACAGAGAGAACGGGACAAGGGGGAGCACAGAGAGAACGGGACAAGGGGGGTGCACAGAGAGAATGGGACAAGGGGGAGCACAGAGAGGACGGGACAAGGGGGAGCACAGAGAGAATGGGACAAGGGGGAGCACAGAGAGAATGGGACAAGGGGGAGCACAGAGAGAACGGGACAAGGGGGAGCACAGAGAGAACGGGACAAGGGGGAGCACAGAGAGAACGGGACAAGGGGGGAGCACAGAGAGAACGGGACAAGGGGGGAGCACAGAGAGAACGGGACAAGGGGGAGCACAGAGAGAACGGGACAAGGGGGAGCACAGAGAGAACGGGACAAGGGGGGAGCACAGAGAGAACGGGACAAGGGGGGAGCACAGAGAGAACGGGACAAGGGGGGAGCACAGAGAACGGGACAAGGGGGAGCACAGAGAGAACGGGACAGGGGGGAGCACAGAGAGAACGGGACAGGGGGGAGCACACAGAGAACGGGACAAGGGGGAGCACACAGAGAACGGGACAAGGGGGAGCACAGAGAGAACGGGACAAGGGGGAGCACACAGAGAACGGGACAAGGGGGGAGCACAGAGAGAACGGGACAGGGGGGAGCACAGAGAGAACGGGACAAGGGGGAGCACAGAGAGAATGGGACAAGGGGGAGCACAGAGGACGGGACAAGGGGGGAGCACAGAGGACGGGACAAGGGGGGAGCACAGAGAGAATGGGACAAGGGGGAGCACAGAGGATGGGACAAGGGGGAGCACAGAGAGAACGGGACAAGGGGGGAGCACAGAGAGAACGGGACAAGGGGGGAGCACAGAGAGAACGGGACAAGGGGGGAGCACAGAGAGAACGGGACAAGGGGGGAGCACAGAGAGAACGGGACAAGGGGGGAGCACAGAGAGAACGGGACAAGGGGGGAGCACAGAGAGAACGGGACAGGGGGGAGCACAGAGAGAACGGGACAAGGGGGGAGCACAGAGAGAACGGGACAAGGGGGGAGCACAGAGAGAACGGGACAAGGGGGAGCACAGAGAGAACGGGACAAGGGGGGAGCACAGAGAGAACGGGACAAGGGGGGAGCACAGAGAGAACGGGACAAGGGGGGAGCACAGAGAGAACGGGACAAGGGGGGAGCACAGAGAGAACGGGACAAGGGGGAGCACAGAGAGAATGGGACAAGGGGGGGCACAGAGAGAACGGGACAAGGGGGAGCACAGAGAGAACGGGACAAGGGGGAGCACAGAGAGAACGGGACAAGGGGGAGCACAGAGAGAACGGGACAAGGGGGGAGCACAGAGAGAACGGGACAAGGGGGAGCACAGAGAGAACGGCACAAGGGGGGAGCACAGAGAGAACGGGACAAGGGGGAGCACAGAGAGAACGGGACAAGGGGGAGCACAGAGAGAACGGGACAAGGGGGAGCACAGAGAGAACGGGACAAGGGGAGCACAGAGAGAATGGGACAAGGGGGAGCACAGAGAGAATGGGACAAGGGGGAGCACAGAGAGAATGGGACAAGGGGGAGCACAGAGAGAATGGGACAAGGGGGAGCACAGAGAGAACGGGACAAGGGGGAGCACAGAGAGAATGGGACATGGGGGGAGCACAGAGAGAACGGGACATGGGGGAGCACAGAGAGAACGGGACAAGGGGGAGCACAGAGAGAACGGGACAAGGGGGAGCACAGAGAGAACGGGACATGGGGGGAGCACAGAGAGAACGGGACATGGGGGGAGCACAGAGAGAACGGGACATGGGGGGAGCACAGAGAGAACGGGACAAGGGGGAGCACAGAGAGAACGGGACATGGGGGGAGCACAGAGAGAACGGGACATGGGGGAGCACAGAGAGAATGGGACATGGGGAGCACAGAGAGAATGGGACATGGGGGGAGCACAGAGAGAATGGGACAAGGGGGGAGCACAGAGAGAACGGGACATGGGGGGAGCACAGAGAGAACGGGACATGGGGGGAGCACAGAGAGAATGGGACAAGGGGGAGCACAGAGAGAATGGGACAAGGGGGGAGCACAGAGAGAACGGGACAAGGGGGAGCACAGAGAGAACGGGACAAGGGGGAGCACAGAGAGAATGGGACAAGGGGGAGCACAGAGAGAACGGGACATGGGGGGAGCACAGAGAGAATGGGACATGGGGGGAGCACAGAGAGAATGGGACAAGGGGGGAGCACAGAGAGAAAGGGACAAGGGGGAGCACAGAGAGAACGGGACATGGGGGGAGCACAGAGAACGGGACAAGGGGGAGCACAGAGAGAACGGGACAAGGGGGAGCACAGAGAGAACGGGACAAGGGGGAGCACAGAGAGAACGGGACAAGGGGGAGCACAGAGAGAACGGGACAAGGGGGAGCACAGAGAGAACGGAACAAGGGGGAGAACAGAGAACGGGACAAGGGGGAGCACAGAGAGAACGGGACAAGGGGGGAGCACAGAGAGAACGGGACAAGGGGGAGCACAGAGAGAATGGGACATGGGGGGAGCACAGAGAGAATGGGACAAGGGGGGAGCACAGAGAGAATGGGACAAGGGGGGAGCACAGAGAGAATGGGACAAGGGGGGAGCACAGAGAGAATGGGACAAGGGGGAGCACAGAGAGAATGGGACAAGGGGGAGCACAGAGAGAACGGGACAAGGGGGAGCACAGAGAGAACGGGACAAGGGGGAGCACAGAGGACGGGACAAGGGGGAGCACAGAGAGAACGGGACAAGGGGGAGCACAGAGAGAACGGGACAAGGGGGAGCACAGAGAGAATGGGACAAGGGGGAGCACAGAGAGAACGGGACATGGGGGGAGCACAGAGAGAATGGGACATGGGGGAGCACAGAGAGAATGGGACATGGGGGGAGCACAGAGAGAATGGGACATGGGGGGAGCACAGAGAGAATGGGACATGGGGGAGCACAGAGAGAATGGGACATGGGGGGAGCACAGAGAGAATGGGACATGGGGGGAGCACAGAGAACAGGACAAGGGGGAGCACAGAGAGAACGGGACATGGGGTGAGCACAGAGAGAATGGGACATGGGGGGAGCACAGAGGACGGGACATGGGGGGAGCACAGAGAGAACGGGACAAGGGGGAGCACAGAGAGAACGGGACAAGGGGGAGCACAGAGAGAACGGGACATGAGGGGAGCACAGAGAGAATGGGACAAGGGGGAGCACAGAGAGAATGGGACATGGGGGGAGCACAGAGAGAATGGGACATGGGGTGAGCACAGAGAGAATGGGACATGGGGGGAGCACAGAGAGAACGGGACAAGGGGGAGCACAGAGAGAACGGGACAAGGGGGAGCACAGAGAGAACGGGACATGGGGGGAGCACAGAGAGAACGGGACATGGGGGGAGCACAGAGAGAATGGGACATGGGGGGAGCACAGAGAGAAAGGGACAAGGGGGGAGCACAGAGAGAACGGGACAAGGGGGAGCACAGAGAACGGGACATGGGGGAGCACAGAGAGGACGGGACAAGGGGGAGCACAGAGAGAATGGGACAAGGGGGGAGCACAGAGAGAATGGGACAAGGGGGGAGCACAGAGAGAACGGGACAAGGGGGGAGCACAGAGAGAATGGGACAAGGGGGAGCACAGAGGATGGGACAAGGGGGAGCACAGAGGACGGGACAAGGGGGAGCACAGAGAGGACGGGACAAGGGGGAGCACAGAGAGAATGGGACAAGGGGGAGCACAGAGAGAACGGGACATGGGGGGAGCACAGAGGACGGGACAAGGGGGAGCACAGAGAGAACGGGACAAGGGGGAGCACAGAGAGAATGGGACATGGGGGGAGCACAGAGAGAATGGGACATGGGGGGAGCACAGAGAGAATGGGACATGGGGGGAGCACAGAGAGAATGGGACATGGGGGGAGCACAGAGAGAATGGGACATGGGGGGAGCACAGAGAGAATGGGACATGGGGGGAGCACAGAGAGAATGGGACATGGGGGGAGCACAGAGAGAATGGGACATGGGGGGAGCACAGAGAGAATGGGACATGGGGGGAGCACAGAGAGAATGGGACATGGGGGGAGCACAGAGAGAATGGGACATGGGGGGAGCACAGAGAGAATGGGACATGGGGGGAGCACAGAGAGAATGGGACATGGGGGGAGCACAGAGAGAATGGGACATGGGGGGAGCACAGAGAGAATGGGACATGGGGGGAGCACAGAGAGAATGGGACATGGGGGGAGCACAGAGAGAATGGGACATGGGGGAGCACAGAGAGAATGGGACAAGGGGGGAGCACAGAGAGAATGGGACATGGGGGGAGCACAGAGAGAATGGGACATGGGGGGAGCACAGAGAGAATGGGACATGGGGGGAGCACAGAGAGAATGGGACATGGGGGGAGCACAGAGAGAATGGGACATGGGGGGAGCACAGAGAGAATGGGACATGGGGGGAGCACAGAGAGAATGGGACATGGGGGGAGCACAGAGAGAATGGGACATGGGGGGAGCACAGAGAGAATGGGACATGGGGGGAGCACAGAGAGAATGGGACATGGGGGAGCACAGAGAGAATGGGACATGGGGGGAGCACAGAGAGAATGGGACAAGGGGGGAGCACAGAGAGAATGGGACATGGGGGGAGCACAGAGAGAATGGGACATGGGGGGAGCACAGAGAGAACGGGACAAGGGGGAGCACAGAGAGAATGGGACAAGGGGGGAGCACAGAGAGAATGGGACATGGGGGGAGCACAGAGAGAATGGGACATGGGGGGAGCACAGAGAGAATGGGACATGGGGGGAGCACAGAGAGAATGGGACAAGGGGGAGCACAGAGAGAATGGGACAAGGGGGGAGCACAGAGAGAATGGGACAAGGGGGAGGGGGGGACAAGGGGGAGCACAGAGAGAATGGGACAAGGGGGAGCACAGAGAGAATGGGACAGGGGGGGAGCACAGAGAGAACGGGACAAGGGGGGAGCACAGAGAGAACGGGACAAGGGGGGAGCACAGAGAGAATGGGACAAGGGGGGAGCACAGAGAGAATGGGACATGGGGGGAGCACAGAGAGAATGGGACATGGGGGGAGCACAGAGAGAATGGGACAAGGGGGGAGCACAGAGAGAACGGGACAAGGGGGAGCACAGAGAAAGGGACAAGGGGGGAGCACAGAGAGAATGGGACAAGGGGAGAGCACAGAGAGAATGGGACAAGGGGGAGCACAGAGAGAATGGGACAAGGGGGAGCACAGAGAGAACGGGACAAGGGGGAGCACAGAGAGAACGGGACAAAGGGGGAGCACAGAGAGAATGGGACAAGGGGGGAGCACAGAGAGAATGGGACAAGGGGGGAGCACAGAGAGAACGGGACAAGGGGGGAGCACAGAGAACGGGACAAGGGGGAGCACAGAGAGAATGGGACAAGGGGGAGCACAGAGAGAACGGGACAAGGGGGGAGCACAGAGAGAATGGGACAAGGGGGGAGCACAGAGAGAACGGGACATGGGGGGAGCACAGAGAGAACGGGACAAGGGGGAGCACAGAGAGAACGGGACAAGGGGGAGCACAGAGAGAATGGGACATGGGGGGAGCACAGAGAGAATGGGACAAGGGGGGAGCACAGAGAGAATGGGACATGGGGGGAGCACAGAGAGAATGGGACATGGGGGGAGCACAGAGAGAATGGGACATGGGGGGAGCACAGAGAGAATGGGACATGGGGGGGAGCACAGAGAGAATGGGGGAGCACAGAGAGAATGGGACATGGGGGGAGCACAGAGAGAATGGGACATGGGGGGAGCACAGAGAGAACGGGACAAGGGGGGAGCACAGAGAGAACGGGACAAGGGGGAGCACAGAGAGAATGGGACATGGGGGGAGCACAGAGAGAATGGGACATGGGGGGAGCACAGAGAGAATGGGACATGGGGGGAGCACAGAGAGAATGGGACATGGGGGGAGCACAGAGAGAACGGGACAAGGGGGAGCACAGAGAGAACGGGACATGGGGGAGCACAGAGAGAATGGGACAAGGGGGAGCACAGAGAGAATGGGACATGGGGGAGCACAGAGAGAATGGGACATGGGGGAGCACAGAGAGAATGGGACATGGGGGGAGCACAGAGAGAACGGGACAAGGGGGAGCACAGAGAGAACGGGACATGGGGGGAGCACAGAGAGAACGGGACATGGGGGGAGCACAGAGAGAATGGGACATGGGGGGAGCACAGAGAGAATGGGACATGGGGGAGCACAGAGAGAATGGGACATGGGGGGAGCACAGAGAGAACGGGACATGGGGGGAGCACAGAGAGAACGGGACAAGGGGGAGCACAGAGAGAACGGGACATGGGGGGAGCACAGAGAGAATGGGACATGGGGGGAGCACAGAGAGAATGGGACATGGGGGGAGCACAGAGAGAATGGGACATGGGGGGAGCACAGAGAGAACGGGACAGGGGGGGAGCACAGAGAGAACGGGACAAGGGGGAGCACAGAGAGAATGGGACATGGGGGGAGCACAGAGAGAATGGGACATGGGGGGAGCACAGAGAGAATGGGACAAGGGGGAGCACAGAGAGAATGGGACAAGGGGGAGCACAGAGAGAACGGGACATGGGGGGAGCACAGAGAACGGGACATGGGGGGAGCACAGAGGACGGGACAAGGGGGAGCACAGAGAGATGGGACAAGGGGGAGCACAGAGAGAATGGGACATGGGGGGAGCACAGAGAGAATGGGACATGGGGGGAGCACAGAGAGAATGGGACATGGGGGGAGCACAGAGAGAATGGGACATGGGGGGAGCACAGAGAGAATGGGACATGGGGGAGCACAGAGAGAATGGGACATGGGGGGAGCACAGAGAGAATGGGACATGGGGGGAGCACAGAGAGAATGGGACATGGGGGGAGCACAGAGAGAATGGGACATGGGGGAGCACAGAGAGAATGGGACAAGGGGGGAGCACAGAGAGAATGGGACATGGGGGAGCACAGAGAGAATGGGACATGGGGGGAGCACAGAGAGAATGGGACATGGGGGGAGCACAGAGAGAATGGGACATGTGGGGAGCACAGAGAGAATGGGACAAGGGGGGAGCACAGAGAGAATGGGACATGGGGGGAGCACAGAGAGAATGGGACATGGGGGGAGCACAGAGAGAATGGGACAAGGGGGGAGCACAGAGAGAATGGGACATGGGGGGATCACAGAGAGAATGGGACATGGGGGGAGCACAGAGAGAATGGGACATGGGGGGAGCACAGAGAGAATGGGACAAGGGGGAGCACAGAGAGAATGGGACAAGGGGGGAGCACAGAGAATGGGACAAGGGGGGAGAATGGGACAGGGGGGAGCACAGAGAGAATGGGGCATGGGGGGAGCACAGAGAGAATGGGACAAGGGGGGAGCACAGAGAGATGGGGACAAGGGGGAGCACAGAGAGAATGGGACAGGGGGGAGCACAGAGAGAATGGGACAAGGGGGGAGCACAGAGAGAATGGGACAGGGGGGGAGCACAGAGAGAATGGGACATGGGGGGAGCACAGAGAGAATGGGACATGGGGGGAGCACAGAGAGAACGGGACAAGGGGGGAGCACAGAGAGAATGGGACAAGGGGGAGCACAGAGAATGGGACAAGGGGGGAGCACAGAGAGAATGGGACAAGGGGGGAGCACAGAGAGAACGGGACAAGGGGGAGCACAGAGAGAATGGGACAAGGGGGAGCACAGAGAATGGGACAAGGGGGGAGCACAGAGAGAATGGGACATGGGGGGAGCACAGAGAGAATGGGACAAGGGGGGAGCACAGAGAGAATGGGACAAGGGGGGAGCACAGAGAGAATGGGACATGGGGGGAGCACAGAGAGAATGGGACAAGGGGGGAGCACAGAGAGAATGGGACAAGGGGGGAGCACAGAGAACGGGACAAGGGGGGAGCACAGAGAGAATGGGACAAGGGGAGCACAGAGAGAATGGGACAAGGGGGAGCACAGAGAGGACGGGACATGGGGGGAGCACAGAGAGAACGGGACAAGGGGGGGAGCACAGAAAGAATGGGACAAGGGGGGAGCACACGGGATGGGGGGAGCACACGGGACAAGAGGGAGCACAGAGAGAATGGGACATGGGGGGAGCACAGAAAGAATGGGACAAGGGGGGAGCACAGAGAGAATGGGACATGGGGGGAGCACATAGAGAATGGGACATGGGGGGAGCACAGACAGAATGGGACATGGGGGGAGCACAGAGAGAATGGGACAAGGGGGGATCACAGAGAGAATGGGACAAGGGGGAGCACAGAGAGAATGGGACAAGGGGGGAGAACAGAGGACGGGACAAGGGGGAGCACAGAGAGAATGGGACATGGGGGGAGCACAGAGAGAATGGGACATGGGGGGAGCACAGAGAGAATGGGACAAGGGGGAGCACAGAGAGAATGGGACAAGGGGGGAGCACAGAGAGAATGGGACAAGGGGGAGCACAGAGAGAATGGGACAAGGGGGAGCACAGAGAGAATGGGACATGGGGGGAGCACAGAGAGAATGGGACAAGGGGGAGCACAGAGAGAACGGGACATGGGGGAGCACAGAGAGAATGGGACAAGGGGGAGCACAGAGAGGACGGGACATGGGGGGAGCACAGAAAGAATGGGACAAGGGGGGAGCACACGGGATGGGGGGAGCACACGGGACAAGGGGGAGCGAACGGGACAAATCAATGGGCAGCGCCGCCAAAGTGCCCGCAAAGCACCTCAGCAGCAGCTCTTTGTGGGCGCTTTTAACTCTTTATTCGGCTGCTGGCGGGGGGTTAAAATCTCCCAAAAAACACAGGTAAAGCGCCGCTAGCAGTGTAAAAGAGCTCTAATTGGATATCAATGGAGTGATTGCACAGCTGATAAACGAAGGAAATTAAAGCTGGCCCAGAACCTATGTTTACACGGCTATACTCTGCTTTATCTTATGCCTTGGGTGCTACACTAGAGTTGCCACCCGTCCAGGATTCACCCGGACAGTTCAGGTTTGGAATCATACGTCCGGGTTTCAGACTGCAATTTTATTGCATTTAATGAATTTTTATTTGTGTTCGATTAATCGATTTTTTTTTTAATCGACTAATTTCGATTAACTATAACGCACAATAAATTCAGTTTATATAGTGAAATACAGGACTTACAACTCCGTCTGACTACTTAGATCTTAAATTTTAAAAGCAGCGCCAAAAATATCTTTCTGTTTCGTATAAAAAAAAATCGTAATTCGTGTATGAAATTTAATTTGGATTTGTACGAAATACGAAATACGAAATTTTGTTTACGAATACGAAATTTCGTATTTCGTACTTCCTCTGAGTGATTTTTGAACAATAGACAATAGACTTATGTGTTATGTAACGTTAATACGTTTTCGGATAATTCGTTATTATTCGTAGAGTGTCGATATTCGTTATACTGAATCTCGAATTCATTCGAATCATTCGTTATATGCGCTATAATTTCTTTCCTATTAGTTGAAATTAGTTATTTGGTAGTTTGGATTCGGATAATTTGGATCCGAAATTCGTAAACAAAATTTCGTATTTCGTACAGAATTCGTATTCGTAAAAATTCATAATTCGGATTTCCGATTCGTACGAAACGAATCGCACATGTCTACTGCTTTTAAAATTCAACATCTAAGCAGTCAGAAGGAGCTCTAAGTCCTGTATTTCACTATAGAAAGTGACTTTACTGTTATAAATACGTCTAAAACTCTGTAACAACATGTCCGCTTTCCCCCTTCTTAGGCTGGCTTCACACTGGGGCGGTGCGGGGCGGCGACGGTAAAGCAGCGCTATATTTAGCGCTGCTTTACCATCGTTTTACCCGCGGTATGCGGCCGCTAGCGGGGTGGTTTTAACCCCCGCTAGCGGCCGCAAAAGGGTTAAAAACCTCCGCAAAGTGCCGCTGAAGCGGCGGTTTGCGGGCGGTATCCCGCGGTTTCCCATTGATTTCAATGGAAGGAGCGGTATAGGAGCGGTGAACACACCGCTCCT